>JACEFZ010017091.1:600000-920000 GCA_014155875.1 Cepaea nemoralis | reverse complement strand
GCCAAAGTGAGGGACAGATTGGACACCTATTTCTCCTTGCTCCCGGGCCTACAGAATGTGATGGTGATATTATATCACAGACCCATAGCAAGAAATTGCTTCTAGATAATATTTTTAAAGTGAAAAGGGTTCATTGAAAAAAAAAGAAACTGCATGCAAATGTGATGCTTGCCAACATCGATCATTTATTGCTACTTTTCTGTTTGTTGAAATAGCAGATGGGAAACACTGACCTATGCTGAGCATATTAACATTTCTTACATATAATAACTTATGGGTTTCCATAACAAACAAACAATCACACAGTGTCTAGAGTAAAGCACTCCTGTCTGTAGAATGTTGACCACTTTACCCCCTCTCACAAAAAACTTAAATACTTTATCATTAAAACATTGAACACAACCCACTGCTGGTAATGCTGATCGTATTCCGGTATGAACCTTAAGGCCTTGTCCATGTGAGTTTGGAACATTAGACTTGAGTTTCGGTCTCGTTTGAGCTTGTTAGTAGTGCATATCCCATGGGTAGGGGGTTCATCAGGTAGGGTATTTATTTCCAGGATATGCACTACTGACGAGCTCAAACGAGAGCGAAATTCGAGTCTAGTGCTTCCAAATTGATGTGGACAAGGCCTTAGGTTCATACTGGAATACGATCAGCGTTGCCAGTAGTGGGTTGTGCTCAATGTTTAAATCTCAGATCCTGGAAAAAAATAACAAAATAAACCAACTTTGTCATTAGCCAGGCAATTTCAACGTCAACTTAAAGTGAGTGTTTTAATGTCTACTTTTCGAGATTTAAATTTGGGTAAATAAGTAAAAATTTACTGAGAAATAACAACAAAACTAACCAGAATGTAATACTAGACCCAATTCCAAAATTGAATTGCCAGCAAGGCAAATATTAGATATTACATGGTAAAGCATGTAATGTGATGATAAGTGGTGCGAGATTAGGTGGCCGCCAACATCCATCTTCAGTAGTAGAACTCTTTATCACATCTTCCTCTTGAACATATTTGTATTATCTTCCTAGTAGTTAGCTATACATTTATAAAGGAGCAACTTTACAGATGTTGTGATGCATGCACAAGTATCTTGAGAAACATTGTCCAGTCTCCACTTGAGGGATATAGTCTAATTTGGTATCATACTGCAGCTGAACCACCTACCATATACATAGGTACTGTCTGTTGTGTGGTTTTTCACACAGCTAAACCATCTACCATATACATAGGTACTGTCTGTTGTGTGGTTTTTCACACCGCTAGACCACCTACCATATATGTAGGTACTGTCTGTGGTGTGGTTTTTCACACCACTAAACCACCTACCATATACATAGGTACTGTTTGTCATTTGGTTTTTCACATAGCTAAACCACCTACCAAATACATGGGTACTGTCTATGGTGTGGTTTTTCACACAGCTAAACCACCTACCATATACATAGGTACTGTCTGTCATGTGGTTTTCCACACAGCTAAACCACCTACCATATACATACGTACTGTTTGTCATGTGGCTTTTCACACAGCTGAACCACCTATCATATACATAAGTAGTGTTTGTCATGTGATTTTTCACACAAAATGGAAGATGATGATGATGAAGACCCATTATAAAAGGCTGAGTCGACCCCTGAACCATAGTAGTCAGAAAAATCATTGTGCCTATTTTAATGAGAAAATAGCGTTCCCATGTACATTACAGACATGATCACTTATTGTGATTCATTTTACTATTTTTTACAGATATTTCAAGGTCCTGATTCAGGAGATGAATCTGAAAATAGACCAGGGCATACTTAATGAGCTGCTGGCCATGTTTGCATCAGATGTGCACACGCTGCGAGAGAAAGAGGTCTGCTTTATGTCATTGTTGTTTGAATGGTTTCATAAAATGACATGTAAGGATGAGAAAACTGACAGTGAATGAAAGGTATGATTGGACAGAGTAAGTGATGAGTAACTAGGTGATTGAAATGATGAGCTGTAGTGATAGTTTTGGTGATTGTTGTTAGTTTATTGGTGATTAATGTTTTAGTGATTATTATTGTGTTAGAGATTGATGTTTTAGTGATTGTTGTTGGTGATTTTTGTTGTTATGTTGGTGATTGTTGTTATTGTGTTGGTGATTTGATATTTTAGTGATTATTGTTATGTTAGTGATTGATGTTTTAGAGATTGTTGTGTTGGTGATTGTTGTTGTTTTGTTTTTGATTCATGTGTTAGTTGTTGTTATTGTGTTAATGATTGATGTGTTAGTGATTGTTGATGTGTTGCTTATTGTTGTTGTTGTATTGGTAATTGTTGTTGATTTGTTGGTGATTGATGTTTTAGTGATTATTATTGTGTTAGTGATTGATGTTTTAGTGATTGTTAATGTTATCTTGTTGATAGATGTTTTAGTGATTATTGTTGTGTTGGTGATTGATGTTTTGATAATTGTTGTTATGTTTATGATTAATGTGTTGGTGATTGTATTGTATGTGATTATTGTTGTGTTACTGATTGTCATGTATCTTATTGTTGTTTGTTTCTGGCTATTGTTGTTGTATTGCTGATTGTTGAGTAGTTTGTAGTTTTTCAAGTAGATGACTTTAGTTATGTTGTGATGGTGATGTATGTGATTAGAGTTGTGTTGCTGATTTTTATGTAGGTGATTTTTGTTGTGTATCTGAGTGTTGTGGTGTACAAGGTATGTTATTGTGTAGCTAGTTGTTATGTGGATTATTGTTGTTGTGTGTATTAATGCTTTTCTTGTGTAGGTGGTTGATGTTGTGTTGGTTATTGTGTTGCTTGTTGTGTAGATTATTGTTACTGTATTAGTGATTGTTGTTGTGTTGGTTATTGTTACTGTGTTGCTGGTTGTCAAGTATATTGTTGTTGTTGTGTAGGCTATTGTTGTTGTTGTTGTTTAGTTGATTGTTGTATTTATTATTGTTATTGTGTCGCTAGTTGTTGTGTGGATTATTATTGCTGTGTAGATTATTGTTATTGTATTAGTGATTGTTGTTGTGTTGGTTATTGTTACTGTGTTGCTAATTGTCATGTATATTGTAGTTGTTGTGTAATCTATTGTTGTTGTATTAGTGATTGTTGTTGTGTTGGTTATTGTTACAGTGTTGCTAGTTGTCATGTATGTTGTTGTGTAGGCTATTGTTATTGTATTAGTGATTGTTGTTGTGTTGGTTATTGTTACTGGTTGTCATGTATATTGTTGCTGTTGTGTAGGTTATTGCTGTTGTTGTGTAGTTGATTGTTGTATTTGTTATTGTTATTGTGTTGCTAGTTGTTGTGTGGATTATTATTGTTGTGTAGATTGTTTTTGCTGTGTAGATTATTGTTGTAATTGTGTAGGTGATTGCTATTGTTGTGTAGATTTGTTGTTGTGTAGGTGGTTGTTGTTGTGTTGGTTATTGTTGTTGTGTTGCAAGTTGTTGTTTAGATTGTGTCATGTCATGTAGCTGAAAAATGTTGACTGTTTCCTTCTGCCCGTGTTTCCTTTGTGTCTGTTTCTCATTTAAGCATAAATTACTCATTCTAGTTGTAATTGACATTTTTGACATTTCACAAACCAGTCGTCTTCTGACATTAACATTGTTCTCTGAATTCACATTTGTGTAGCACCCACAGATCTTTGTTAACCAACTGTCCTTTATTCATATTCATGTTTAATAGTAGGCTGTATTTAATACCAATTTTGGTCCTTTTCTGATTTCCAATGACAAGTATCAGTTGCACATTATACTCTGCATTTGTGAATTTCCATGGTCACTGACATATATTCTTGACTAAATGCATGACAGGTGGTACAGTTCAAGGAGGATGTGACTCTCACCAAGAGAGAGTTGAAGGAAGAGGCTGGGGTGTCTATGCAGGCCAAGAGAGTCAGCTTTTATGATTACTTCCACATTTCTCCCATCAAGGTAGGAATTTGTTCCTTCATGATCATCTGATCAGATCGTATCTTGAATCTGTCATTATTATCTTATTTTATTGTATCAAGACTCTTTCATTATTATCCGACATGATTGTACATCAACTATTTCATAATCACCTCATTATAGTCTCTCAGCGATTTCATTATCATCTCAGATTACAGTATGTCAATTCTTTCATTCTATCTCAAAAGTATATTTACTCTCATTATTACATAAACCAATGGTATCTTGACTCTGATAATTAAATAAATTGATGATATCTTGACTGACTTATTACATAAATCAATGATATTTTCATTCTTTTATTACAAGTGTGTTCTACTTACTAACTTAACAGCTCTTCATGTTCTCACTTAATAGTATCTCAGCTCTTTCAGTATTAACTTGCTTGATATCTTTTCTTTCATCCACTGCCTTGCCTTTCAGCATCAGATTAAAAAGAGTTTTCTGGACAAGACACTTGCGTGGGATGTGTGTAATGTGATATTTATCGTCTCTGCTTGATGTTTATTGTCTCTGGTTTGGGGCTGCAGACGGTATCAGCTTGAAAGGTTGGATGGCATACAGAATGCGGCCATGTGGATGATCCTGGGGTGCATAAAGGACACACCAATTATATGTATGCATGAGGCATTTCCTTGCATTACCAACAATTACGAAACAATTACGCAAATGACTTTTGCCTTTCTCTGTTTCCACTGTATCTAAATCTAAATGTCACTTGCATCTCTACTTTTCAATTAGTATCTTACTAGATATCTTAATTTTTGCATTATGATCTAACTTGATGTTATTTTGATTCCTTCATTATGATCTAACTTGATGGTATCTTGATTTCTTCATTATTATCTAACTTATCTAACACCAACTCTGTGATCCCCTGCTAGTTCGGTTTAGGCCAGTGGTGACCCATGGTGTATGACAAGGGTGTATGGCAGAAGTCTTGTACAGGGTGCCATAAAACCAGCACAGGGTTCGCTGCTGTCCAAGGTGTGGTACGGGGTATACCTATATGCTCATCACAACGGCTTCAACCTTCTCCAATACCTGTGACCTAAGTCACCACACCATGATAGTGATAATTATATTCTTCATTATGTCTTATTTTGCTTTTTATTTCTGTCATCTGTTATCTGCAAATTTCGTTTGTCATCTGTGTTTTACGTTTGTTTCCAGATCCACGTGAGCTTTTCTCTGCAGGCTGGGTCCATGAGTGATACACCCCAGGCAAACATCATGGGCGTTTTCCTCCAGAGTGTGGGCGTCGTCCTCACTGATGTTCAAGATGTTGTGTTCAAGTGAGTTGCTTTATAAATGGTATATCTGTGATTGAAGATACCCACAACAGCCATAATAGTGTGGTCTAGTTGAACTTTGAGTAATAGAAAATAGTATGTGGCATAGAAAATAATAGAACCAGTATTTGTTGCAAGAGTGTCCATCATATGCAGAACAGAGAAAAGTATTTAAAAAAGTCGCTTAAAACACTGGATTTTATCCCATATGGCTCAGTCTCTTTCCGCAGCACAGAAAGTGTCACACAAAGCATGAACTCCGTAGCTCCAGCGATGACCCTCAGGAGTCTCAGAAAAAATGCACTCGTGAACCAAAGGACACGGCCTGGAATCGAACCCACAATCTTCAAAGCCTGAGATGGCTTGACCACTTCACCACAGAGACTGCCTTGAGAGAAAAGTATTTTGGCCTACACCTGCTCTATTTGAGAACAAACTCTATGGGTGTATCAACAAGTTTCAGTTGACTGCTGCTTCCTTTGTATTTACTCATGTTGGTGTCTGAAGATGAAAAAAGAAGAACCCTTAATACAAAATATAGTGGAATTGCAGGGTGACCTAGGGACTATGATGAACTAAGGTTGACTTACTGGTATATTAATAGCTAGTTTCAGTACTGATATCAAAACACTTGAAGATAAAAAAAAGTCACTTAGACAATGTAGAACACTATTAGACACTATGAGAACAGAGTGATAATAAAAACAAAGTGACCTAATTATTAATCACAGTATGCTCGGTGTCCTTGTTTGATTGACAAACCCAAAATGCTTAAAATATTAGCTTCACCAGTGGTTGGGTAATGCATGCACAGAATCCATTCTGAAGCAGTGTTAAGTGGGCAATGGTTATTTGAATTACTTACAGTGGGGAATCTGTCGTCAGTTGCCCTAAAGATGTGAATTAAGGTGACTTCTTGACATTAAATGAAAGTCTTTACTGGGGAGACAGTGGTGAGGCATGAAAGGTTGGAAACATGACAGACAAGGGACAGATGGGGTGTAGAAGATAGATACAGATTGGAAGAGGGGGAAACAGGTGGTGATTGCAAGAATGTAACAGACAGAAACTAGAGATATTAGAGATATATTTGTTATTGGCGTATTAAATAATAACTATAAGTTATCTTCAGTAATGCTGTAGCTAGCTAACCACCAGTTAACTGTTATTGTCGCAGTGGTACAATTGTTACTGCACTGATATTCTTTCTTTGCTGTGACATCACGAAGCGACCAGTCGAACAAACAATACCTTCAGGAGCAGGATACAACACATCGATGGCTTTACAAACACATCTAGAATAGGCAAACCTGATTGATATGTTAATAGCTGATCAAGGTCCAGACCATTGTTTCAATAATGGACTTTATACATTATCTTCCTTTGTCTAGTATTCTCCCTCCATCCCCTCTCCCTCCTTCCCTTCTCTCTCTCTCTCTCTCTCTCTCTCTCTCTCTCTCTCTCTCTCTCTCTCTCTCTCTCTCTCTCTCTCTCTCTCTCTCTCTCTCTCTCTCTCTCTCTCATTCTCATTCTCATTCTCTCATTTATTGCTCTGAGTATTTTTACCAGAACTGAAGCAATCGAAACATTTCAAATACTCAGGGGCATAATATCATCCAATGGAAGAAATACAATATAAATTTTTCTAAGGTGTATCGCAGCAAATCAGATACACTGAATATTGCAGAACAAAACCATGGACACAAATCTTCCTGCCATCATTATGCTAGGTTTTGACACTAGCAACAATGGAGAACAGCAAAAGTGAAACAACAAAAATTAAATGCCTATGGCAAATTCTAAATGTAATGAGAAGAGACAAGACTGCACATGAAGATATCAAGAAGAAATAGAGATAGCAATCTTTGACTAAATGAAAATAACAACAAATCAGTTGGTTTGATCATTTAATAAGATTATCACAAGACAGTGTCCCACAAAGATCTCTAAAAATTAGTCACAATGAACATAGAGATCAAACAATTAGACATAATGAGAACAGCGTGATCTAACAATTAGATGCAATGAATATAGAGATCTAACAATTAGACACTATGAGAACAGAGTGATAATAAAAACAATGTGACCTAATTATTAATCACAATAAAAACAGCAAGAAGCCAAAGGGGCCAGAAAAGAAGTGTCATTCTATGTTTGTTGTTCTCATTCCAGGCACCTTGTTAGCCTAATGGCGTCCATTGCTAGGTCATTTTAACTCTATCTATAATTGTCAAGTATACAGTACTGAACTTGACCTGTCTACTAACATGATTGTTTTTTTTATTGCAGGCTAGGTTACTTTGAAAGAAACCATTCCTTCTACAACAATTCTCAGTTGACCAGTGAGTTTATCAGACACTATAGTGGGCAGGTAAGTTGTTGGCTGACAGGTTCATTTATTAGATGCTTCAGTGGACAGATGAGACGGTGTGGTGGACAGATGAGACGGTGTGGTGGACAGATGAGACGGTACAGTGGACAGATGAGACTGGTGTACAGTGGACAGATGAGACGGTACAGTGGACAGATGAGACGGTACGGAGGACAAGTGAGTTGTGGAATGGCCAGTGATTTTACAACACCCTCACTTGCCTGCTGGCTAGCTGGTCCTGTGTTTGAATCACCATCAAGGCGGACATTTTGTTTCATTGACTTGAGCTGGTAGGTAGATCCAGCCTAACATGGGGATCAGAGAATGTTCTGGGAAGTAAAAGTGATCAGCATGATGTTAACCATGTCCCCCATCAATTGCTAATTGGTTTATATAAATATTGGATTAGCACCATATGCCAAACACACTTCAAGGCATGGAATAGGGTCTTTTATGTGTTTTATAATGACCAGTGAGTTTATTAAACACTGTTGTATGTGTGCATGTTGATTTGTTTAGTCATTACTGAGTTGTCAGTTGACCTGTCAATTATCAGACACCACAGGGGACAAGTGAGTTGATTTTGACCACCTTGTTTGAATGCAGTAAAACATGTTGCTTGTCTTTGAATCCATAGGTCTAATGCAGTAAAACAGATGATTTGAATACCTCTTTGATTTGTTTGCTTGTATGCAATAAAACAGACAACTTGTGTATCTTAAAATTGTGTGATTGTTTGTAAGGAATACAACAGATAATTTATTTTATTCAACCTGTTTGTATGCAATAAAACAGACAACTTGTGTATCTTAAAATTATAATTGTTTGTAAGTAATACAACAGATAATTTATTCAACCTGGTTGTATGCAATAAAACATTGTTTATTTACTCATGGGCATTACGGTAGATACAATGTTTGTTTGTTTGTAAGCAGTATAGCTGATGATATGTCTAGCTGACTTATCTGGTTCTGTCTGTTATCTACCCCCATATGGAATGACTTTGGTCATAGCATAGTGGGGAGTTGAATTTTCTATCTGTTTAGTATACTCTTGAATCAATTTCTTTCTTGGTCTTCCTCCACTTCTATAGTGATAACTTCTTCAGTTGTAGGCACAAAGCAGTGGTTAATTGGGCAGCATTCTAGCAAGATGTGTGAGCTACTTTATTGTTATCACAACAGATGCAGTTTGTTTACAGGTGGCCAAATAGTGTCTTGTTAGTCTGCTTACTTTACTTGTCTCTTTGATCTGTTTTGTTGTAGGCGATAAAACAGATGTATGTTCTGGTCCTGGGACTGGATGTGCTGGGAAATCCATTTGGACTCCTTCGTGGATTGTCTGAAGGTATTGAAGACCTCTTCTATGAACCCTACCAGGTCAGTATTTTGTACAACTTGCAAGTTTCTCAACTTATATTCACTTCATAGACTATTGTTCTGGACCTTCAAGAGTTAGTGACTATGAGGCTAGAGCAAACATGCTAGCACAGTGAACATCTATGGTGAGTGACTGTGAGGCTAGAGCAAACATGCTAGCACAGTGACTGTGAGGCTAGAGCAAACATGCTAGCACAGTGAACATCTATGGTGAGGCCACTAAGCATAGATCAGTGTAGTCTATCCATCATATCTTCATTCTATAATAAACTGATATAACAGCAAGTCAAAGATGACTGGAAGGGAAGAACACCTGAGAGGTAAGCAGTGGTGTTTACTAAATGATTTTGGGATAAGAATTTGATGTGAATATTATTTTATTCTTATTTTATTCTTCTGAGATGTTAAAGGCTTGCTGGAGGTAAATTGAATTGGTTCTATTTACAGTGCTTCTTTCATTTCCAGTAGTGGTCAGTTTCACTTCATTTCTTTTCTCTTTCTGTCTGTATTTTTGAAAATCTAAAGTTCGGCTGTTCATCTTCTTTGCCAGCCTGTCAACTCAGCTTGTTCTCTCTCTTTCGACCTTTGTCTCTAATACTCTTGATCTTTCCAGTTATCATAACTTTCTCCAGACCATCTCTTCCCATAATGTGACCAACAATGATGATTGTCTTGTCGTGATGTGGGTACTCATGTCTTTGTGAATGTACATCCTGAAGTACTTGGATACTGATCTTGTCAGTCGACCGTGGGATTCTGAGTATTCTATGAAGAAAGCAAATCTCTGTGGTCTCTGGTTACATCCTTATCTTGTTAGTCAGTGCCCATGTTGTATGGGCAGAATGTAACATCCTAAATGCTTATTCTACTGAAGATATGTTCATCAACATTACTGCCTTTTATAGAAGATCTGTCACTTTATCTAAACGTAATTATCTGTTTATCAACATTTTCTTGTATGAAAGGTCTGTTGATCATCTGTACCTTATAATAAAGATTTTTATTGATTTTAATAATGTGGAAGATCTATTTATTAAATTTATCAGGGCCAGTTTATTTCATAACCATTCAGTGCCATCTCCATGGGGAAAGGTTAATGGTTTCTGATCTCCAGAAATGTCTGTCCTTTGTTGTACACTCTACTAGGCTGTATCATGATCATGTTTTCTGTTCATTTATCTTGATCTCCCTCTATTTTACCCTCAGCTTTTCCCTCTATTATGATTTTCAGTAGGTTGTTGTTTCAATTGATGTGACCAAAGTAACCTGTATTTCTCTTCTTTTATTTCTTCTTTCACCGTGCCAATTTTTATATTTGATTTTTCTAGGGCTTCTTTATTTATCTTTTTATCATTCAAGAAACTTTCCCCAATCTTCTGAAGATGCAGATTTTCAAGTCTCAATGTTATGCTCCATTTAGCTATAAAAATAGTGTCTTTTCATTTCATTTGACCATAAATAGAAGCTGTGTTTATTTAGCTTTACTAAAATTGAATATATAATCTTGGGACCAGCAGTGGCTTCGTGGTTAGTTCAAGTGTTTACCAAGATAGAGGTCTGAGGTCAGTCCCCAGCATTGGGAGGATTAATTTGTCTGACCAGCATATGACTGGAGTTGACTTTAGTCTCATAAAATGGGCACAGGTAATTTTCAGAATTTTCTTGGAATTGTCTGGGAGTGAAAGGCACAAGGAGGGAGAGTGGCCACCCTAACTCATTATTACCACACACTTCACACCCCTTCACTATTTTTATCTATTCTTAGCTTCTTTCATACATTCGAAAACTGTTTTCATCAGCTGTATCTTATGTTAATCAAGTTCAACATTCATGATGCCTTGTAGTTGGCTGGTCTCTTATAATAGATACATTCAGGGAGTAGACTTAAAGACACAGGCAACATCCATAGCATGTCAAGAGATGTAAAGTAAATTAGAACTTAATGTATAAAATGAAACAAAATGATATTTTTAGATCCTGCACAGAAACAGTAAATACAAACACATGTATATAGCTGACTAGTACCTTAGACCAGGTAAACAGAATCAGAAACACCATGGGGAAATTGATGAAAGTAATATAATAAGATACTAAGACAAGTATAAATAAAACACAGGACACCTGCCTGACTTTTTATCAGTTGTTACCTTTCTCAAGAACAATGCAAATATGAATAACAGTAAAATTAATATAAAATTAAAACACACAGTAAACGTACAATAAAACATAATTGTGGAATCTTTGCAAAGGGAAATGTGAAGTATGGATGCTTGACTTCTGTGTATATAGCAATAATGCATGGACTTAGTAACTGTTAAAACTAGTTGAAAAATTATAGAAGGTAGCAAAGAAAAACATTAAAAAGTAGTTTCACATGGTAGCAAGAAAAACTATCCCCAGATAAATTAATAAACTGTACAACAGAATAAAGATGTGCCTGTTCATCCACCGGTGGGACCATTCTTTTAAGAGTCACTCATATATCTCATGCAACAAACCACAATGTATATGTCAACAGTCTGAAGTAGCTGTCACATCAGGTTGTCCTGTCACAAAACTGGCACCTATCTTTATTAACCTATCACTTCACCTTGAAGTCTGTAGTTGTTGTTGTACACAAATAATTTAATTTTTGCAAAATTGCTGGCTTCTCTTTACCTCCAACACTAAAGAAATGTTCATGTTGATTACAGAGTTAAAGTTAGATACATATCTTTTAATTATAATTATAATATTATTTAATATTTAATTATAATTATAATGATAATTATGTCGATAACTGCTACATGTTATGGTGCTCGCCCTGCTCTGGTCCCACAGACAGGTGCAGTGCCGGGCCTTATGCCTCGTAAGGATATCCAGGGAACCTTCTGGCCTAGAGAGACAACAGTGGAAGATAAACTCTATGAACCGCTGAATGAACTAAAAAAGACTTGGATTCATACGAGAGACAACATTGCAGTTATAAGCATATTTCAGGCGAACGAAAGAAGAAGAAGAAGATACATATCCTTTACAGAACGCTGCAGTCAACACCAGCATTTATTTTTGTTGTTGTGATCTCTTGGCAAGTTTAGGGTCAGTAGTTTGCCTATTGCTTTCTGAACGACTGGCACCCATACCAATTCGTAAAAAAAAAAAACCAACGCAACGCGGCTGGATGCCAAATCGCGCGCAGCTGTATTTCGAACACAGGTATGCGAGATCATGAACCGCGTCCGTAGCCCCTTCGATGGAGCGGGCTGATTGTGAAGAGCTTTATTAACTTCATATTTTGCAAGGGTGGCGGCACTTACAGCCTATTCTTTGTGATGTTTAGCATGCGTGTGTACACAGAACATAAGAAACATGTTGTAAGGGTAGGATCAACACACATAACAGAACACAGTTCACATTCTCAGAGAACATGTGTATGTAAGTCTCAGAACCATCAAAATAAAAGCCAAGTTTACACTTAAAGCCATAATTGAAGTCTGAGGAAGAAATTATTAATAAGAAACATATATACCATCAGCAAGGCATAGGAAATCAACAATATATGCTAGTAATTACTTGGCATTATGAATCGTGTGCTTTTCTATAAATGTTGATCTTATAAGAATATCCACTGTGCAGCAATGTAATAATACACATGAAATATGTGTTCAGGGAGCTATTCAAGGGCCAGAAGAGTTTGCTGAAGGCCTGGCCTTGGGAGTCCGCAGTCTGTTTGGTCATGCTGTGGGTAAGTACAGGTAGTTAGAAACTATAGTATTTGGTGCTCATTGATTTTTGTATGATAACCTTAAGTGGACCTTCTGCCCTGATCATGGAATGATTCTCCGTATTGAGAGGGTTGCAGTTCTGTCTTCAAGAGTGCACATTTTATGGCAGTAGAGAATGGGCAGTGGATAGATCTGATGTTTCACATGTGATGGGATGCTGCAGGCTGACGATGTATCAGCATATCTCAGGCTTTTTTTTAATGTTTCACATCATATATGACATTACAAATCAGTATCGAAGGTAGGGTAGGGACATCATAGATGCATACATACTTCATGGACAATCAGTATCGAAGGTAGGGTAGGGACATCATAGATGCATACATACTTCATGGACAATCAGTATTACTACCTTTCAACATGTGTTAGTGTAGACTCTGTACATGTTTGTTATCTCTGTGTTGTAGCACTGATTCTAGATAATGAGGCAATTTAAATATGAGGAATGGATGGTCAAGTGGTTAGATCACCAGCCTTCAGATTTTGGCGACATATGATTTCAGCCCCAATCAGGATGAGTTTTATGTTTAATCTGTCAAAGCTCGAATACAAATCCTAACTTGCACACTATGTGATCTCAAGGAGGTTTTGCTGGTTGTATTCTTGCCGGTGCAGTGTTATTTGTGTACAAAGTCAGGTATTGTTGATGAATGAGTTAACTTCTTACAAGAGAATAACTTTTGTTCATTGTCTTTTTATGTTGTCTTGACACCCCCAAAAAATACATCAATCTGTGAGTAGATAGAGAAATGTATCATTGTATCTGTTTTTCTATGTGTACCTCAAATTGTATCTGTCAGTCAGTCTCTCTCTCTTTATGTTTGTGTCCTCATTCTTCTCCTCCTTCCTTTTTTGTTCAGAAATAAGCATTGGTAATCTGTATTAGGTTTCTTCCATCCCTAGTAGTTTTTCATTCAATTGGGTTGGGTGGGTTCATGTTAACGATCTCTTGAAGAACATAATCCATTATTAGCCGTTTGCACATGGGTGTGTATCTGTGTGTTCAGTTTTTGTAGTTGAATAGATGTTGTTTGGGTCTCCACAGGACAGTTTTCAGTTTAAAGATTACCCCTTGGTTTGATACTGTAGCTGATCAGGCCATGTTTTCTAACATGCGTTTCTTTGTTTCTGTCTCTGTCTCCTTTTCTGTGTCGATGCCCTATGCATCTTGTATCTGTTCTTCTCTCACTTTCTGTCTTTGTTGGTCTCTCACATGTTTAAAATAGAAACAACACAATAAGAATGTACTTTTTCTTGTATTTTTTTTTTATCAAGGTGGTGCTGCTGGGGCAGTGTCCAGAATTACAGGAACTCTGGGTAAAGGGCTAGCTGCCCTAACTCTAGATGATGATTATCAGAAGAAACGACGAGAGCAGCTCAATAAAAGACCAGCCACAGCTAGAGAAGGTTTTGCTCGCGGTGGAAAGGGACTTGTTATGGTATGTTCTCTGTCAGAATGTGGTGTATAATATACTGAAATCCAGAAAGTAAATTGTTGTACAATGCTAGAGAGACATTTTTCATTCCAGAAAGTAGACTCCTGATTATTTGAGTTCTAGAGAATAGATGTATGGTAATCTGATTACCAGAAAGTATACTGTGGTAATATGAGTACCAGAAATTGAGAGCTATGGTAATATTATTTTCGGAGAGTAGAATATTGGTAATATGATTGCCAGGAATGGAACAGGTTGTTTTTAATTGCTTTTTTCTCCTATTTGCTCGCTTTGACTTGAGCATAATCCACACATGTGCTACTAATAGTGAGTGCACTGGACTGGACTGATTGTTGCATGAGGGTTAGCTTTCCCTATTACCAGTGTCCTCATCATCAAGTAAACCCTCTTCAGCTTCAGAGGTACTTGTAATTTATGCCCCCAAGTTCAAGTGTGAGAAGTCCAATTTACCAGCGTGTGAAATGAACCCACTATAGAGAAAGTTTAAGCATTTCAAACCTTTCAGCCGCACCGACTTTTAGACAATTATGATAATATGAGGTTTAGTGAGTAGACTATTGGTAATTTGATTGCAGGGGTGTAGGCAGTTATGATAAGGTGAGTGCTAGAAAGTAGACTGTTATAATAATTTGGGGTGGGTTAATGGAAGTAAATCATTGATAATCTGAGTTACAGAAAATCCACTTATGAAATACTAGAAAGTAGATTTATGGTATGCTGTAATGCATATACTATACATATTGAACAGTTAAGGTATTTTGACAGACAGACATTGATATTTCTTTCTATTTCCTAGCAGCTAACATTCACACACCCAAAATGTTTTGGCAGACTGGCAAATAGACATTTAGACAGACAGACAGAGGCATGGTTTCATCTATAGCTGTGAAGACATGAACGTTTATATTCACAGTCAAAGAACAACCAGTTTCATGTATTGTTGGGAACATGCTTAATAGTATGTTAATGGCTTACCAATAGCTGTACTGTATTATTTGGAAGATGTAATGTCTCTGTTCATAATTCACGAGTAGCCAGTTGTATCTGTTGCTGGGAAGGTGTGAAAATATCTGTCTGATTGTTGATGAATTGCTAATGTCATTTGTTGCTGGAGAGATGTGACAGTATGTCTCTGCAGTTCACGAGTAACAAATTTCATCTATTGCTCTACACCAGGGTGTGTTTGATGGTGTGACAGGCATTGTCAGGAAGCCTGTGGAAGGTGCTAAGCAGGAAGGTGTTGCTGGCTTCTTTAAAGGTAAGTCTTATCCCCAGATATGTTCTTTATCTCGGCCTTAAGTCATTTTGTATACACCCATGAAAACTGAATGAATATCAGATATAACTGGGAAATTTGATGACAGCATAGACACACACAAATACAATGGAATGTTCCAACCAAATCAGAAGAAGAGATCGAAAATAAAGGCAATAAGGCAAACCAACTCATTGCACAAATGGCACCAATACTAAAGAACAAACATGTATCAATAGTTACTAAGAAAGCACTCTACCACACAATGTTCCTACCACCTCTATGCTACCTAATGTCAAACCTGGACAATGACAGAAAAAGAGAAAAGAAAAATCACAACAACAGAAATGAGATTCCTTAAAAGAATATCTATCAAGAAGACAGAAATGAAGAAATAAGGACTAAATTGGGGGTTATAGCAGCCCTAGATTTTATTAGAAGGCAGCAAGTAAAATGGTTTGGCCATGCAAATAGGTTACCAACTAACAGTACACCACAACAAGCAGCGATGTACAGACCAAATGGAAGCAGAGGAAAAGGCTGACCACGTAAACAATGGACAGGGAATAGCAAAGTCCATGGGAATCTCGATACATGAAGCCCATGAATGGGTACTCTCCCACTGTTTATACTTCACCTCGACACCACGGGGTAAAAGAGGAACAAGATGAGATGAGATGAGAAAACATGTACACACATATGCATACATATATATATATATGTATGTATCACAACACCACCACACATGCAAAACACCACACACACACACACACTGCACGCATGGACGCACTCACATTAACTCACACACTCACATTCACTCACACACTTGATAAAAGAATGTTGAATAATGAGCCCTTTTGGGTTAAGAATAACTACACTATGAGTGTAGCAAAATTTGTAATATGGGTTTGCCTTTGCCTGAGTGATGGATGGTACTCTTTTTAGAGCTTCTTTGAGAATTGGCTAAAGATAACAGGAGCTCATAACTTTGCTTGATGAGGAAGACATCTTTCCACCCACTCTCTTTCAAGGATGCTATACCTTACTTTCATTATCTTCATATACGCAACTTAAGCTATGATAATTCTGATTTTACGAACAGTTGAATTTCTTCTGTGTCCGTCTTGATCCTGAACCAGTTCTCAAAAGAGCTCTCAAGAAAGTACATTCCATCACCCAGCAGAGACATTTCCAGCCAAAATCCCATCCCCTGCCCAACAGAAGCAAATTGATGATCCTGACTTTCCATCCCAACAACTTAGCTGTTTATAAACTCTTCAGATGCCACCTAAACATCCTGCACTCTGATCTGGACACTAGTATATCTTTAATGAGAACCCTTGAGTGGTCTACAGATGAGTTCAAAACCTGAAGGACTTACATGTTAGAAACAAACTCCTCATCAACACAGAACTTCCTTTAGGCACCTACCCAATGTACTACCCAGTGCAGCTGCATTAGATGCAAAACATGTCAGTATGTTTGTCAGACCCTTTCTGTTAGCTTCCTAAAGGGCATGTTTCAAGTTAGGGAAGCATTCACATGCCAATCTTGCAACATTATTTATGCCATCATCCACAAAAGATGTAACTTGGCGTGTATTGGTGAAACCGGCAGGAAGCTAGCAGATCTCTTCCTGAGCATTTATAAGGAGGCTCCCAAACCAGTCCCTCTTCATTTCAGCAGCCTTGGCCACCTTGAGGAAGCAGACAGTTTTGTCACTGCTCTAAGAATCTTGCTTCAGTAATAATCTCACTCTTCTTACTTTCCCTCACTCATAGTTACAGTGTTCTTAACCCAACAGGGACCGTATTCAGTATTCTTTCATTCAGTTTGTGTACATGTCCATGCAGAAATGCACATATGTATGTAAATAAATAGACACATGTATCTATTCTCAATTATTTTTTCAAAGGCATCTTTAACCCCATATATTGTTGAAATTTGGCTCGCCTCCGGAGTAAACAAAACACTCAACGTCAAACTGAAGTTGGCGGCTCTGACGATAAGAGCATTAAAATACACCTGTTTATTTGGGCGTATAAACAATGTTGCAATACACAATTCATATGTCCTTAACCTCTACCTCAGCGCTCATTCTGGTTTTCATTCCTGTGTTCGTTTGTTCCATATCAGTATCCTCTAGTTATATTCATCTCGCTCCTGGGTCCATGGTCTTTCGATCCCAGCAAGTGACTCCTCCCGTCGTCCACTTGAATATGAGCTATACCTGCATACGAATATCCAATCTGGTCCACGACATTGACTCCTCAGAATATCACACACATCCGAATCCCAAGCCGGTGTCACAGCGTAATCTTGTTTGTTGACGTCTGACGCATCTCCTTAGTTTCCCTGCGCATTCTATCATTGTACCATTCGGTGCATCTTTTAGGGAAGCTCCCTTCAGCCTTTCTCAGTCTGTTATGTGTCAGTGACTGATATGTGGCAGATAGGCCTTAGGTTCATACCGGAATACGATCAGCGTTGCCAGTAGTGGGTTGTGCTCAATATTTAAATTTCAAATCCCGAAACAACCAAATAATCAATTATCTAAACTTGTGATATTTCAGTATTCCAACTAAATTTTCTTGATCTCTGTTTTCATTGATAAGGACTTGTTCAAGGCGTTTGCTTGTTGTTTCTGAGTTTGGTTTCCCATACGTCGAGCTTCTTAGTTAAATTTTGTGTTTATTCAGTTTACAGTATCAGCAACAATCACCTCCTTTTCTTCTTTACCATTTTGTATATCCCCATGTTTCCTGTTGTTTCTGTTGTAGTTAAACTATGCCTGCCTTTTTATCCCTGTTATGTTGTTTCTGGGTGGCAGGATAGGGATATCCCCTATCACAGGAGAAATAAGCTGCCTCCTTCCATCTGCTAGCCTATTGGACACCTTTGGGCAAGGTGGAGTACCTGCTTAGCCTAACCGATGCAGGTGGTATCAGATGGCAAAACATGACAGCCAACGCTTATCGGCATGGCACATGATGATGTAGTTTCCTCCATTAGTTTTAAGTTAGTATACTGTTTTACATCAGCTTAAGTCTTGCTTGTCCTCTACCTGAAAATAAATGATACAAGGTCATACAGACAGACAGGCAGTCAAGACCACCATTTTACTGTACTTTTATATGGAATATTTTGCAGGAATGGGCAAGGGACTTGTGGGGGTGGTGACCAGGCCAACCTCCGGTGTTGTAGACTTTGCCAGCAGCTCACTGGAAGGTATTCGCAGGTAAGAGCAGATAATGTAAACATAATGTCACCCTATTGTGGTATTGTGCTGTTGCCGAGCTTATATGGAAGTTTAAACAAAATATAAAATATGACTAAGAAGCTCAATAGGTGAAACAACACACACGTGTAGGCAAACATTTCGATCAAGGTCTTTATCGACAGAACAGAAATAATAAATATTTTTTAAACGAACAACACAAATTGGTGCTTCCTTAGATGCTTGCTGGTCTAGGTATCTGAAAACAGAAACATAGAATGAGAGAAAGTTGTTGAAAGCAGGAAGGAATAAAAATGAAACTCAAGTTAGAACAAAATATGTTGGTGCATGTATGTCCAACAACAGCAGACCCACATATGTACAGGCACATATTCCATGTTTAGTTTTGTTTCTTTTCCTTGCCATGTTCTCATCTTATAAAATGCAGGTTTGCTTGGCCTATTCTGCTCCTAATTAATCTGTTATGCATCTTTCATCTGATGTTAAAATTGCCACCAAATATTTGAGTTTATTTACTTGTTTAAGCAAATTGTAATATCATAAATATTTTGTATAATACATGTTTATCTGATCTTTCTTATCTTTTTCTTAGATTTCTTGGATTCTTGGATTTCTTTCCATTATTTTTTTTTTTTTTAATATTAAAAAAAAGCCTTTTTTTTATTTTGGGTACTCTCTGTTGCTTTTTAATCAGTCACTCAACAACAACATCAAGCATACTAAAATCATTCAGGAAATAGGGGTCCATATAAGTATACATGTTCTGAATGTATATTAATTTTTTAAATTGTGTGTACAAATAGTAGACATTTTCATCACCATCATTTCCAGTGAACACAGAAGTCATGACTAGCACAATGTTTCCTTTGGCACATTTCAGTCATAACAGTCATTTTCTAGTACTAGTAGATCTTACTGAGCCTCAGATGTGATGACGGGTGAAAAAAATGAGTACAATTTCATATCCAGATGAAATACACAGCAAACAATGAAAACACACTTTGCCACCACGTCTGAACACAGGCAGGACGGGAAATTACTGTGTTCGTCTCTGCATGCAGAATAATGTTATTTACATTTGTATTTAAGCATTTGTCTTTGCCACTATGGAACTAACTTTTTAGCATCTTGTTCACTTATCAGAGACATGTTTCAGATGTATGCATTGATCAGAATCATGTTTGAAATGTTTTCTAATCAGAATAACAGATTTCACTGAAGAGATTCACCGCCTACGGCCACCACGCAGATTTAACAAGGATGGGGTTATCCGCCCTTACATCCGTGAAGAGGCCGAGGGCTACAACCTTCTACTAGAGACAGACAAGGGCAAGTATGTCGACACGGATGAATACATCACCCATGTCAAGGTCAAAGAGGATGGGAAAGTTGTGTTTATTGTCACAGACAAGTAAGTGACCGTATTGTTTTTTTCCCCTCTATTATCGTCTTCTGTCCCATAAACCCCTCTGAGCAGTGTGGCAATACCACAGCCTGTCCATTTCTTTATGTTATCAGCTCATAATGTTTTTTGTGTGCCCCGTCAGTTGTTGACTGGGGAGAACTGTCTACTGTCATGTGTTGACTGAGGAGAACTGTCTACAAGAAATTTTAACTGATTGCAATGTCAAACTAGGCAAACTTTTTTTTTTCCATCACTTTAAAAAGTGTGTCTAAAAGCTTTGTTAAAAAAGTCTGTTTAAGAGCTTTGAACATGTCCAGTTCTAAAATGTCCAGCTCATTCACATTCTGTATGGTTGTTTCATCTCTCCCGTGGTGTAGAAGTACCATACTTCATCTTCTTTATTCCTTTTTTTTCAAGTTGATACATCTCATGTAGTTGTGCATTTCAGAGATCAGTGTGCCTAACTTCAGCATACATTTGTGTGAGGCTTACTTCCTTTAGACAAACTCTGTCCAAAATAGTGGTCTCCATTTACCCGTGGGTAGTTTTTATTTCCTAACAGATTTGCCAGGATAGCAGCCTTGCAGCCTACTCTTTGTGGTGTCAAAATGTAGATGTTTTAATGTGCACAATGTGCCTGCAGGGTCTCCTGTTTTTCACTTTTATCTGAGAAGGCTAGGTATTTGATCTCACTGCCCAAAAGATCAGGGGTGCATGTAATGTCATTAGAAACCAATGGTTCTTGTAGAATTTGCAGCCTTAGGTTAGGATTTGAACCAGGTAACTTCTGAGCTTGAGGTGCATGTCATAACCTCTCAACCACATCTCCCTGATATACCATATGATGTCTATTTGTTGGTACAGTTTGGGGTCAGTGTGTATACACATTCACACAATCTTGTTGTCCAAACCAGGATAATTGAGTCATGACATGGTCAGAATTTTGTCCTAAACCTGCGACTGGCCTAGCAAGCCGGCAGGGGATCTTCATACTGCTCGTAGAAAAACTAAGAAGTATAAACGGACTGAGTCATGACATGATGGGGTCAAAACTAGATGCTCAGTAGCACAAGGTGCATAGGCACAAATCCTGTCATGGATGCTCCTCATTGAGTGCTCAATGTTGTTGATTGATTGATTGAACTTTATTTTCAAAGGGTTACAAATTTGACACACACCCACACATCCCACACCCCCACACACATTCCCCCCCCCCCCCCCACACATACACACACATCACCCACCCACACACACCCCCAGGCACACATACATGCCCCTCACCCACCCACACATCATCCCCCCAACCAACACACTCTCGCCCACCCACACACACACATCCCCCAACTCACACACACTCCTCCACCCACACATCCTCCACCCACCAATCCACACACCCCCCAACCATCATTGTTACTATAGTAAGCTATTAGTCATTGTGAAGATGTTGATTTGGTCTCCCATGGACACGGATGCTAGCCTTCTCTTGTTCTGCGGGTATGACCAAACCATCTCATCTGAGACGTTCCATGTGGGTCAGACTGTTTAAACTATGTTGCTTATATGTCAGAATGCCACTGTAAATTATTTTTAACGAAGCAAAGGGCAGTATGTAAAATGTTTTTTATTCTTCCACACTCATTTAGCCTGATCAATGATGGAATTGCCTACACCTTTACTATTAACCTCTATTTGTTCTGATGTCCAGCCTCTGAAAGATTTTAATATCTGCAACAGGATTTATAATATTTGTGGTTTCTAGCGTACTTTGGATCCTGCCAGTGCTATGGGACTTGTGCACTGTTGTGAGATTCTCCATGTGTGATCTATGAAAGGACACTTGATCAGTTATGGAGATGTTCATTTGCAATTCTTTACAATCAAACCACAAACTGAACTACAAAAGTTGAATCTTGCACAAGCATAAAGTTCCTATGATGTAAACTAGTAATAGCAGATAGTTTAGTCTCACGGGAGATGAATTTCTGGTTGTTTTCTCCTGTAGGAGGATTATGCTTGCCAAACGTGGAGAGATTTTTGGAGCTTGGGATACAGAATGGGTGTTCACCTACTCTGAGCTGAAAGGGGCTCCAAAACAATCCAGCAAGGGCATTGAAATACTTCTCAAGGTAAGTGGGAACAGTTCAACAGGGGGATGCAGAGGTGTTTCCAAGGCATCAGGGCCAAGTTCTGTACTGGCCAAGACCTACTGACACGTCCTAGTCACGCGTCCTGGGCAACAGGTCCCTTCGGGGTCCTGGCTAACGTAGTAGGATCGCTGATTTTTCCGAAGTCGGAGAGTATCTGCCTGCACGGCGAGGAACCACCAGTCTGCACACCAAAAAGCCAGACATGGGACAATGGATACTCATGGAAACCTCGGTCCAGTATGACATCACACTGATGTTGGACAACAGGATGTCTTCATCCAACATACAGGACTTCACGCTGGAGTTCACAGCCAGCGAACGCAAGCAAGTTAACAGGAACAACAAAAAATGTGAAAATGTACACTGTTCTCGGTCACAAAACTATACCCACATGTGTTCATTAAGAGGTTCGTGTTCAGCACGTAGATAATAAATTGAATCACTACAAACATTTGCAGAATTACATTCATCATTGTACTAGGGACTGCAGACATTTTGGACAATAATAGAGCAGATAGACTGACTGGTCAGAGGGTCAAACAATGGACTGAGTCAATTTATTGAACACTAATAAAGAATTGGGCTAAAATTAGGACTTTCAGCTATATTTATCAATATCAATAAACAGTTGCTGTACATTTATGAATTTATTACACAGTAGACCAGAGCACGCATGAATATGCCAGGTGTGCAGTGAAGATAAATTGAACTGAGCCAGAAAATGTTGATCAAGTTTAACATAACCAGAAGATGGTTGGTAGAATGTAACCAGAAGGTGGTATAATGTAGCTACAAAGTAAGCAGTGCCATGTCAGCAATGTCTAAGAGCACACAAATGCATGAAAAGCAGTTTTTATTTTCTTAAGATGAATATCTACGTTCCTCGTATCCTGCATGACATCTCATGTTTAACAGTGTCTGTGATTCTCTAGTTCATTGTGTTCTAGTTAAACACTTCACGATAAGTTGGAGGTGAAGAATGTTCATGCTTGTCATCTTAAGATGGTGACCACGACTACTACAAATATTTAACTGGATATGAATACTGCAATATTAATAACAGAATGCTTGAAATAAACTGGTGGCTGCATATAAATGTGCTAAATTATAATATATTTGTTAGGTAACATTTTAACGTGACATGTTACAGAAACAATACCTTCATGGGATACATAAACAGACCCAACCATTGGGGTAAAGGATAAAATTATGCCAGACATGTTTTTAAATCATCATCTTAAGTCATACCCAACAGCACAGGCGCTCATATTTCTTCACAAACATCTGTCCTCTGTGTTTTTAATAATTTATACTGTTTATTGTCTTCTTTGCCTTCCCACCTATCATCAACTCCTTCTGTTGACTTTTTTCTTTGACCCAGGTTGTTACAACCTTCTCCAGACCCTATAGTCTCAGATAGTGACCACAAAATGACAGTTATCTTGTTCTATTGTGGGTAATCGGATGTCTTGTGCAACCTGGATACTTGTTTTCTTTAGCTGTGCTTTTGTATTCTGTAAAGAAACCACATCTCTTTTTTTTTCTACTCTCTTTATTCTGTGTCAATTTACCAGCATACAGGCTGTATGTAACTTGTTTGTGTGTAGGTGAATATTTTTGTTTTCTTTTTCTAAAATTGTCTTTCTGACTTCCATGGACAGGGATAAGTTATTGAATGTTCATCTGATGGAATAGAACCGTTGCTCAGATTATTTTGCATGTTATCTCTATGTTACTTCTTCCATCTGTCATGATAACTAAACTTAGATAATAGAATCACTTGATTTTTATGTTAATGTTATCCCAGTTGCTGTCACTGTACAGTCTGGTTGCCTTTTTATTTTCTTGACCATGAACACAGCTTTATCTTTTGTGTTGTGTAGTTTCTTTCAGACTTTAGTGTCCATCCAATCTTGCAATTCATTTTCATTTCTGTTTAGAAGCACTATGTCATTGGCATACCGTAGACTATTTATTTTTAATCACCCTACTTTCTTACCTGATTTATCTTTTATGGATCTCATTACAGGCTTGCTGTATAAACCCCAGCCAAAAACATTGTACCACATACGAGGTGGCTTCACATGAAAACCTTAAAGTTTGTTAGAAATTACAATAACCATGACATTGTCTTGTAACCTGTCAATATTGTTGTTAAGGAGGAATGTTAGAGAAGATATTGACAGGGAACATTATGATTCCCTTGTAACCAAAGACATAGAAATACCTAAACTTCAGTATTCTGACGACACAGTATTACTGTCAACAACACCACAGGGATTGAGAAACTAATCAAGTCAGTGCAAGAGCAAAGTGAACAACAAAATGTATTTCTCAATGCAACAGAAACAAAAATAATGACAGCCAATAAAAAAAAAGGTTAACTGATATATTCAGAATGGAGAGAAATGATGGCAAGTGAGCAGTTTGCCATCATGGCATGGAGAAACTTATGTATCAGAAACAATTGACATATATGAGACAACAGGCTCCCGGGAAGGTTAACCCGGTCAACAAATGCCCGCAGAAATCGGATGTGTCGGCCTAACGGCGCAAGAACGCAGCTCTGCTGTAAACAGGCACAGCGCAATCACATCCGAAAAAACAACTCCGGATGAACGAAGAAGAAGAAGAAGACAACAGGCTGTAAATAGACATGATGGCCAACAACCTGGACTACACAAAATTGTGAAAAAGTTTGTTTGACTTCCAAAGCACTCATGGTGTGTCTTTTATATGGCCTATCAGTCTGTTATGTCATGACTCAGTCTGATGTAACCTTTAATGGAACTGAGAACCAGTATTGTGGAACATATGTGAGACAATGAATCTGCCATTCATGCATAAAGTGCATTCTGAAACAACCAACATCTGCACATTCTGGCGTCTGTTGAGAGGCAATGAGTACCTATGGGTCTGTTGTGAGTTTGAATTGAATTACTAGATTTTATGTGGTTTGTTTAGCAATAATAGCTTTATGACAATGTTGGTTCACTGGTTCATGACAACATCAAACTGTGTGCACTTAATATTTCTGCTACGTTGCCTGTGTGATGAACTTTTTCAGGTTGTAGTTATTTGTTGGTTATGTTTTCTGTTTGTAGGAGAAGGAAAAGAGAAAGCTGTTTGGGAGTAATGTGTCCAAGAAAGATGTGCCAATAGCTGACCCCAAATTAGTTCATGTGAGCTTTATGTTGTTATTGTTTTACTGTTACCTTGATGTCACATAAATGTGAAATATATATATACACACACCCCCACCACCACCACACAGACACGCTCATGCACACAACTCACACCCCCACCACCACCACCAGATATCCACAAATGTGCTAGCCCTGCCAGCTGTGCCCCCTCATGCCCCCCTCATGTTCTTGGTGTCTGCAATGTTGTATTCACCATCATATTGATCAACACTTGCCTCTTCTTCAAAAAACCAGGCCTTCCATTAGTCTTTAAAAAAAAATAATTTACATTCAAAGTGGCCAAAGCCTTTCAGATTTTGAGACACGATGCTGTTTACGAGTCCATTTTCTTTAAGGTTCAGATCTTCCTTTATGGTATTCTAATAATTGTTCTGTTCAAAAGCCTCAATTTTCTTAAACCGAACATGTTTAATGTTCAATAAAAGATTTTGATCTTCTCTTAAATCTCATTATATGCTAATTTTATTTTATAACAAAAGCAAATCTCTTTCCTCCCTCTTCCTGTCTCTGCTTTCCTCTTTTCCTCTTCTGGTACACACTCACTCTCTCCTCTTCTTTCCTCCTCTCTCTCTCTCTCTCTCTCTCTCTCTCTCTCTCTCTCTCTCTCTCTCTCGCTCTCTTCCTCCTCCTCCTCCTATCTTGTGTAAATGTAAATAAATGTTATTTATGATCATAAATGTCAGTAGCCCTTGTATGTCTTCACCAGGATGTTCTAGGAAAGATTGCTGAAGCCATGGAAGCAGACAAGATTGAAAGTCGAGTGTAGATGTCTGAAGCAGTCCATCTACTGCTCAAGAAACCAAACACTCAAAGGTGGAATTCAAGAGATGCCATACAAGATTGTGTCCTCTACATCTGGACCAGCTGGGCTTCACCAGTGTGATTTAGTGTCATCAGCAGTGACAGAAACATTTAATCTGTCAACATGTCTACTGTTATTACATGAAGCTGTGTTTTATTCTTCTCACTAATGCATTTTTACATTGACCATTTTTGTCAAACATTGGAAGCTTAAACAACTTTTGCCAATAAAAAGATTTTAAAATATCACAGAAATATGGACATTGCTGCAAACTATGGAAAAATTAAATGATGAATGTGATGTCTTTAAGAAATGAGATTCTTCATTCTCTTCTCAAGCTGATTCACTGAGAACATCTGTTTCTGAAGTAAGATTGAAGTTAAAATTCAAATTTGAACTTGCTGGATGTTAATTCTACCAATAGTCAGGCTATATCATGTTCATGTTAGAAATCTTCATCTTTGTGTGACATCAAAACAATGACAAAAACATGGCTCAGCTTAGTGTAACTTGTACTGTATGAAATATTGAAGTTCTGTGTTTGAAGAAAGTCTGACTTTTATCATTAGCCCTATTTGATAGATGATAATTACACTGTTTATTCCCAAGTTTAAACCATGATGTTAACACCATGCAAACACCACAGGATTAATTACTTGTTTCTTGGTGACTTATTTTGAATATCTGGTTTTACTGCTATGTGTGCGTGAGCATTTTTGTTTTCTTTTTACTATATGTTCAGTACAGGTGTTGTGAGGTAACCATATGTTCAGTGAGGGTGTTGTGAGGTGACAGTATGTTCAGTGAGGTGACAGTATTCTCACATCTTGTTCACATGTTCTGAAACATCAGCTGGTGTACTCCACAAGCACTTTCTCTGGTCTCTATCCCATATGCACAATTATTGGGCATGGGAGGTTCTGCAGTGGTAGTATAGGATGCTCAGTAAGTGTAGTTGTACTAGTGAATCAGTATTTAATTATGTCATTTCCTCTTCTATTTTTGTTTTGGTTAGACAAAAAACTTCACATGACACCTGTCTCCACACAAGGAATGTAGAATATAAATTTTAATATAGTTACAGTCTGTGTTGAAAGCATTCAAAGATAGCACATTATTTCTTTGTTTTCAATTTATTTAAAATAGCCTTGCAGATAATTGCATGGTATGTTGTAGATTTTGCTTGGCAAGTTTTAAAATGAAATGAATGTTGGACTGGCTTTAGAAAGTTTGTCTTCTATTGTTTAGTTGACACTCGTAATTCTGTGTTACATCTGTCAGATAGTTCTAACTTCATTGTCCATAATAATTGTCAAAAGTACAGATAGTCCCATTACAGTTACTGGGGTCTGCAAATATTCTACCTGATGACAAATGATATGGGGTGGCCATTTCCCTTCCTCATTACCTTTCTCTCCCGGACTATTCTGGACATTTTCTGGTTTTATTTTGTTCTTGTTTTGTGCTTGCTCGCTTCAAACTCAAGCATAGTCCATAACACTATTTATAGTAGCTGATGGACTGAATTTTGCGTGTCAGTTAGCTTTCCCTATTAACAGTATCCTTGTCATCAGGCAAATCCACTCCGGCTTCAGAGGTACTCTGGTTTTATGAGGCTGGGTCAGTCCAGGAGCTGTGGTGGTCAGAAAAAAAAATCCTGCTCCTGTTGGGGATTGAACTGAGACCACTGTTTTGGCATGCAAATGCACTAACCACTATTTTTCTGTGGCTCCTAATCAGTTAATACCTTTTCATAATAAAGATCTCTGAGTTGAACAGAGAATCACCTGGTGGACAGAGGGATTTCCTTCCAAATAAGTTAATTATAAGGATCCTCTAGTGGAAGCCTGATATATTGGGCATATCCCATTCAAAAGTCTGTTTTACAGATCTTCCAAAGGAATAGTCAATACAAGAAATCTAGCACTAGACTAGTCATCATCATCATCATCTTCCACTTCTGCCGTCAAGCATCGTGGGGAGGAATAATTTGGGCTCCAGCGCCCGATGGGCGGCACTGGATAGTGTCATTCTGTGTGATTGTACAGTGTCTTTGATATCGTCAATCCATTTTCTTCTTGGACATCCTCTTGATCTGGTCGCAGATGATCTTTGATGTAAGGCCAGTGATGGTAGTTGGTGTTGCATTCTAATGACATGGCCAAACCACTTGATCTTCTGTCTTTCAATAAATGTGGCACAAGGTGTTGATCCCACTGTCTGTCTGATAACAGCATTTCTTACTCGTCTCGGATTGTTAAGACTAGACTAGTTAAATATAAAAATATATCACTGGTATAGTGAAATAAATAAAATACATGAGGGACAGGCAAGTTGGTTGTAACTGACTAATTATTTCCATATGAAGTATAATATCACAGATAATGTTCCTATTAAAATAGCTATTCACGTCTGATGCCATGTACAACGACATCTATGCTAACATAGAATTCGGAGAGTAGAAACCCTGCCCTTTTTCCTTCATGTGTGCCGTTTGTCCTACTACAGCAGTCGGTAACATCATTCTTGTGCCTGCTAGTCCATACCATCTAAAACCTGGTACAAGAGGCTCAGCTGATTTAGCCGTGCAGTGATTTTGGTTCAGTACACAGCAAAACTGGGTTGACCAGACTGTTTGACAAAAATATCTGCTTACTGGGAGAAATATTTATTAGTAGATTTCAAGCACTACTATCTTGTGCCCTATGCAGTCTTTTCTTAATCATATCATAAATGTCTAGATTTAATGTGTGAATCTTGACATTCCCAAAATCATTGGCCCCATTCTCATCATCAGATTAAAATTGCATGTCTAACTTACTTGGAACAGCCTCAGGCATGACTTACAATCTTCATTGGAAGTCAGGAACAACACATGGGCATCCCCTTTCATCCAAGGAGGCTTCAGTTAATGCAGAGTTGATACATGATACTCTAGGGAATCCTCATGTCCTCCACATGGCTGCCTGCTGTACTATGCCTCCCATTCATCATGTACACTTAAAGGGGTCAAATAAAAATTGAGGATTTGGTCTGGATACTGTTTTTTTCAGGGCACTCTTCTTGGGATATTATTGTGGACATATAAAAAGACAAAAATAAGACTGATAAAAACCATAATTGAGATAAAGGTAATAGCGAATGGATGTGTAATGTCTCCAGATCTTTTTTTTTTTTTAAACCTGTACAGTGGTACAGTGAATATATTTTCAGAAACATAGATGATATGAAAGGAATTACCATTGGGGGATGTAACATCAATAACATTAGATATACGGATGATATAGTGTTAATTGCAGACAATGAGCAGGATCTGCAACATTTAGTAGATGCAGTCATTGCACACAGTGAACAACTAGGGTTATAATTAAATTGTAAGAAGACAAAAGATTATAGTCGCCAATAGGAAGAAGGAAATACCACAATGTAATATACAAATAACTGGGAATGTTCTTAAACAAGTGACTCTCTGCAAGTTATCTCAGAACAGTCATGACATCTGATGAGAGATGCCTTGAAGAGATTAGAACGTACATTGCCATGGTGAAGGTAGCCATTTGAAAGATGGAAAATAAACTTACCAGTAAAACTATGTCGTTTACAATAAGAAAAAGAGTGTTACGGTACTACATAGAACCTGTACTTTTGTATGGATGTGAAGCGTGGACAATGAGCAGACAAGCTGAACAACATCTGATGGTTGTGGAAATGTAGTTTCCGAGGAAAATGCAAAGAATACCATGGACAGACAGAAAAACCAATGACCAAGTACTACAAGAAACAAATGAAGATCGTAAACTGATTAGAGAAATTAGAGACAGCCACAGTTATTTGAAACGTTATGAGAAGAAATAAATTGGAGAACTTGGTGACAACTGGCAAGATTGAGGGGAAGAGAACAAAGGGAAAACAGAGAAGTAAACACCTGGATGGCTTGGCCACGTGATATGGTCGAGACAAGAACTTTTAGCTGATCCATGACTCTGGTGATTGTGTGAAATGGTGAAACATGACCCCCTATGCTTATCAGCATGGCACATGATGATGATGAATAGCGAACATGCAAGAAGAAGGTGATGAATAAAGATGGAGGATATAGAAGATAAGTATAGAGATAAGTCACAGAAAACAGTGTTGTCAAACCACATTATTATGGCAGGAGACTAACATTTCTGGAGAATGATTGTAATCGACCATTAATATGGACTTACCTAATCTTGTCTGCTTTACATTTGATAATTTCAGATTCTGATCTCACTTTGTTAATAAAGAAAATTAATGACACTTTAACTGTTACAAATTTTGTTCTTAACGCCCAATCCTCTTGTGCAATAACATTTTTATGCTTCTATTTTGGTCAGAACTTGTTGCAATAACTTCTTGCAGTTAGCTTACACTGCTCATGCTGACAAAGTGAACATTTGTCTTGTATTGCAATAATTCTTGCCCTTTCATGTGTTTGTTTGTGACTTTTATTTGTATTCATTGTTCAGCTTTTTTTTAAAACTAGTTTTGACTTTTACAAAGCCACAACATGTTTGACTTTATTCTGTGTGAAGCTGTTTGGGAAGTTGTCATTCTAAAGCTCTGCTAGAATTTTGTTTTTGGAGGTTTTTCTTATTCATAAAATATGTGGTCAGAGTAAATATTCATTTCTGTATCGTGGTCCTGAGAAATGAGATTGTGAAATACTGACTGAGAAATAAGATTGTGAAATACTGACTGAGAAATAAGATTGTGAAATACTGACTGAGAAATAAGATTGTGAAATATTGACATAGTAGATTGTTGTTTTGCTTTATCAGACATACTTGACAGATAGATATTGTGGGTTTTTTTCAGACCTCCAGAATAAATCCAGTTAATCCTACTTTTTTGTTTTGGCACACCAGCACATACAGAATCATGTTACACTAGAATCTATTAAGTGCTGACAAGGAAATCTGACTGCATTGTGGTGTAGGTATAGAGCTTTTCTTGTACACAGTGCTTGGACATAAATCTGTGCAGGTTGCTGTGTGTTGCATATCTACAATACTCATACTGTTTTTGGTGTCTCAGAACTAAACAATATTGTTCCTACTTCAGGCAAATAACTTAACATTTGAGTCGTTTCTATTATTACAGTTTTATGTTACTCAACTTTTGGTTTTCTCATGGAGTGGTTGTTGTGTTTTATTAGTTTCACGGATTGATTATATATACTTTAGTCATTTCAATATTTAGGTTTATAACTCGGTTATTTAAATTGTTATGTTTATTATTCAGTCATGTAATTATTCGCATTTTGCGTTATCACTATTTAGTTCAGTACTTAAGTTCATATTAGTTTTTTCGTTATCTTGTTCATTTCTGTTTTCCTGTTTGACTCAGCATCAGACTATCTGGAATGAGGTCAAGATGGCACCTCTTAGTTGTCTGTTAATAGTTCCAGATTGTCAACATTTGTGCAGCAGTCGCAGTTATTTTCCGATATATTCTTCCCTGAAAATATAATCCACTGCTGACTAGCTAAGCTAGTCACAATTTCAGAGAGAATTTAACTAGGTGGATCTAGTCCCAGCTGAGAACAGTTCCCTGTTAGCCAGTGTGAACCACTTAGAGTGGGGTTGACATTAATGTCATCTGGTCGTTGACAGGCAATTTCACGTTTAATTTTCACTCTTCCAAAGAAGAGCTGCTACTGCTGACTTGTCATTGGTTTTGTATGGTGTGTTTTTGTGTAGAGTTTTTTATTGTGTTATTTCACATTAGTTTTATATTGTGTAATTTCATGTTGTGTGTTATATTGTGTAGCTATTTCAGTTTCATACCATGCATTGTCACTTTTAGTTTTCAAGTAGTTTTATTATATAGTCACAGGTTTGAGTAGATATTTTTGTCTAAAAACATAGATTTAGCATTATAACACACAGTAAACATCTTCTCTTCGAAAACTCTCTTGTTGAAAACTGGCAATGTCTGATAAATGTCGAACGTTGGGCGGCACTTACCAAACCCGACACCCCACATTGTGCCAATGGCTTCGGGCGGAAGAGCGCAATTGGGAGGGTACAAGCCATACCCTGGTGCGAGGAAATGCAAGCTAAAGACAAAATTGTCATGGCAGGGCAGACCAGGCCCTAAGCCTTGGTTGGCGACTGGTCTAGGATCGAAGCTCCGACAGGCGGACAGTTAGAGCATTGCTTTGCTGATCCGGCAGCTTCTGCAGCTTGTCTTGTTCCAGATGTAGGGGTGTTACCTTTCCTCTGGAGTGAACTAGGCAGGCCGAGAGAGGGATCATGCTGCATGGGCAACACATGACCTCTATATTTTAGCCCAGGCTTTGTGCTATGGAGAGGCAATAACTCCATCCCATTTCCAGTGCCCTCTGTCACAGTTCCTGCAGCAGTGGGCAGTGTTAGGTTGATGTTGCTGATCAGGTGATTCAGTCCAAAGACTGAAGTGAAGATTGTTTGACAGTCCATTACCATAAATCTAGCGTTGTGGCTGCCCATAGACCTAGTGTTAGTGGTTTATTCTTCATCCACATGAGAGATTTACATGCTGTAATTATTCTGTTCTAATTGACATGCTGTAATTATTCTGTTCTAATTGTCTTGAAATGTTGCTATGGTAACAGCTTATGTGGCCTATTCTGATGATTTCCAACTGCAGAGGGGTCTTTGACATGTGTAGCATGTGTACAGGAAATCCTATTGTTTTTCCCTGTGATCATGTGGTGTACAACTTCCTTGGCTTCCTTATTTGCTGTTGGTGCTACATGTATACAGCTGCCTTATTTATCCTTGCAGAAATGACTGTTGACCATGTTTGTGTTTCTGTATACCCCCGTAAGAGAACCTGACCTATGACACAAGTGTCTGTAACGTCATTGTTACTATGTTACAAGTAGTATTGCTAGTCGTGTGTGTATTTAATCATGCCACTAAAAAGCCACATATTTGCTTGTTTTTATTTCAAAGTGGCTGAGTTGTCTACTCTTGGCAGCCCATTGCCAAACTTCAAACAGGTTGTCTATTGTTGCTCCATGGCGCCATGAGTTGGTCACTGCTGGAGGTGGAAGTGTTAGCGTCTCTGGTGTTTGACACTCTAGGACATTCCAAGAAACATGTGACTGGTTGCTCCACATGGGTAAAAACAATGTCTGCACAGAGGTGTATGGTGAGATTGAGGAAACTGAAGTCTTTGAACTGTGACATGCCCAGTTTAAAACTTAACAATCTTACTCAGTCTGCTGTGATCATGCATGTTGTCACTGGCTTTTGGTTGGAAACAAGTTTGACCTGTTTGTGGAACCATATATGTTGTCTAGTCTGCATAGCCTCAGAAACCCCAAGTTTAGATGGTAAAATGTATGCATAGATAAATATATTATTGTCATAGAACAAGCACAAGCCACTGTAAATGAGAGTATATTACAGTTATAATGTATTTTCAGCTATATTATATCCACTTGTATTGTTTGTTAGTTTTTGTGTATCAATATTACATCAGTTGTATTGTCTTCTGTATCTGTGTGATTAATTCCAGTATACTCTATGAATAATATAAATTTGAAATCTTCAAAGCCAGGATTATATCTGGCATTCTGGAGAAAAGCATATTTTTATATTTTGTGTTAAACTCTCCATGAATAACATATTTTATCTTGAGTAGTCAATTTATGCACAGACTGGCAGTGGTAGCTTTTCTTTCATAAGTTATTATATTTTCATTGCATATTTAATTTCACTTGCTTATTTCGTTAATCTGTTTCGCATTCTGGTTGATACAAATAATTTAATTCATATTTTGTTATTAGTGCATTCTGTATACCTTTTGACATGTTCACCTGCAAATTGTCATGACTCATGGATGTGTAACAATAGTGCAGATGTGAAAATAGTTGTCATTCTTATTTTGCTCATTTTGTTCGACTGCTTTTTTTTTTTTTTTGGTTTTTACTTCATTACATCTATGCTTGCTTCAGATAATTAAATTGACAAGAAACACATTGTATGTGTTTGTATTTTCTTAGTTATAAAACAGCAGAAGTTTGAGAGTATTCAGTGTTGGGGGTATGGACCAATCACACGGAAGTTGAAATCGAGAGACTTGACTTCATTGTATCAGCTGTTAACTCTTCTAGCTTGGTCTCTCAGTACAGAACGGCAAGCCCTTGCCAAGAGCTTCAAGTAATAACTTCCAGCGGTCTCAGAAACATTGCACTTGTGGTCTGAATGACTCATTCCAAAAATGAACCCATGATCTTCGAAGTGTGAGGCAGACAGCTTAATCACTTCAACAGAGAGATGCCGGGAGTGCCATTGCTGGTATCCAGCATGAAGAATTTGAGGACCAGGCTATAGAGTCAGCTCACCATGCTAACACAACACTGTCTCAGCTCAGCTTTTTATTGTCGCTGTATAGCCTTACCAGGACTGAGAGCTGGCTGTTTGACAAATACTGAACATCTGCAATTTCATTTGAGCTAACAAAGCATGAGAAAAAACATATGTAAGAATTAATATGCCAGGTTGTAAGTCCAAACCCTAATGTTCTTCCATGTGGTTGTTTCTTGGTAGTTAGTTGTTTGACCTTCACAGGATTTCTCTTACTCCAACTAGCCAACTCTTTCATCTTCTCACTTTATATCCTGATGATTTCTTGTAGAACACTAGCTGCTGGTTGACCTTGTTCCATTCTAAATAAATGTTCAAACTATTTAGTTCTTTCGTGTTCTATACAGCCAGTAATAGGTTTTATCCTACACATGTTCCCAGTTTCTCATTCATTTCTCTTTCTCTTGTTTTTCCAGCTGGGTACATACCTAAAATTGAATGTAAATCCAGCAAACAGAAGTCACAGTGTTCAAAATAATAATAATAACGTAAAATTCAGTTACATCATAACACAATAAATTGACCTTTCAATCCTAGTGATCTTCATCAGGAGCAACACAAACATCTAAAGACAAAATCATGAAATTAGACAATTTAATGAAACATTAAAGCATAAACAGAAAAATTATTGGTATTAAATGTTATTAGGCACATGCTCCGTTTCTAGGAAAGTTATGCAGAAGTTTAGTTGTAATAGATGACAAATAAGAAAATATGAAGCAGAACGTGTGCAAACGGTTAGATATAGATTGTGACCAAATGCCTCAGCTATATTAGAATGTATCTCTCATTCCACATGAAAAGAATACAAGTCCACACACACACGCACACTTTTTTTAAAATGTTGCATATCCCTTACAGGACGTTGCAGTCAACACCAGCATCTTTCGGCTGCTGTTGATGTACTAGGCAAGATTATGCTCAGTAATTTGCCATTGCTTTCCGAATGACTGGCTCATATACCCTCGTAAGTAACCAACGCGGCACAATCCGCTATTGAATCTCACGCAGCTGCATTACTCACGAGAATATAGCGATTATGGAGAAAGACGTTAACCCCTACAGAGGAGGAAAAGATATATAAATAATGTTTCACCTCACTGCTCCGCGTTATCAACTTTATGATGAAATGTTATGCCAGTAGACCCGCCATCCCACAAATCGAAGTCGCTTTCTAGAAACGGTGGGAAAATTTCAGTTCGGGACCACCACTGCAGCAGAGAACAGAGAGGTGTGACATTCCTACTTCAATTTTATGCTGAAACCCGCTGGTTAACTACTAAGTCCAGACGGGGATAAGAATTTCGGCCAGACAACGTGTAAACTTACCAAACTCCGGTTGAAATAGACAACATGCCGGACATCTCGTTGCAACACTGAGATAAAGCGAGTTAAAATCCTGGCAAACAGGGAAAGCGGGGATTAACAGCAGATTGGAATGTATAAAGCATGTTTCAGGTGCATAGTATAGCGTCAGTCAAAATTTATTAACAGATGAAACTAGAACATAATGACAGTGAAAGGGGAGGAGAAAAGATGAAAATCAGTGACAGTATTTGAACTATGGCATTGCTGACAAACACTCAGACGCCAGCACTGATAGCATACCAGGGAAGCCTAAATCATCTGGTGAAATATTACCATCTCGTTCTGTTTGACTTCAGTAAAAAGTCCAGAGGCAGAATTTCTTAGCTATAAACTCGGAAAATACCAACATATTATTTTTATCATTTGCCTTCGGTTCTGAGGGCTTGCTTTAGTTTTATTTCCGTGTACTCTTCCAAACTTCATGTTTGTGAATTTTCTTTGTTACTTATTGTTTCAGCTCTTGTGTTAACTGGTTCACTGTGAAAATTGTTTTCTTATTGTTGTATGTAATAATTTGGAGAAATCCAACATTATTCAAGCACAAGAGTGCTTGGCCTATTCATATACAGGATAGACATGAAGGTTCATCCTGCATGAAGCCAAAACACATTGTATGCTGACAACTCATTACTAAAGCCCTTCAGACAGACAGACAGTATGTGAACGAACGAACAGTTCAAAGGGTGACAAATTGGGCACGTACGCCCATCTTACATTAGCCTTTTCAATCACTCATCTTTCATTCATCAATTGTGAATGTTACATTCACATAGAAAAAAAAAACATTGAATTCTGCCTTCTATCACTCTCTGTCATACATTATTTCATTCACACATTATTCAAGGCTAACTGAGAACAGCAACAATATAAAAGATATGCATTATAAAGGCATAGGGAAACTGCAAACATTAATACTGCACGACTCAGTAATATTAAATAATGGTGTGGCATTTGTTATTAGCTATGTGGAATATACTGGTCTACCAAAAGAGGACTGGCTGTTATACAAGGGTTTTATTATTATTATTATTTTATTTCTATTATTATGGGGAAAGGTAATCCGTACTGAGACAGTGTTTGAATAATTTGCGATTATATGTATAGGGATTGGTGATGTCTTTGATTTCTTGTGGAAGATTGTTCCACAGCTGAGCTGCAGGATACGTTAAGCTTGTTTTGTATTGGTCAATCCTAGGCTTCGGAATGTGTAATATATTTAATCGTTTACTGTGTCTAGCATTATATTTAAACAATGGCTAAATGTAATTTGGGGCATTCCGATGTAGGATTTTGTGAATTAGTTTGGCCTTATTGAAAAGCAGGCGTTTTCGGAGTGGTAGTAACTGGAGGCGTTTATGCAGGCTAGGATTGTCAATTAAATGTTTGCTATAAATTAAACTCATTGCCCGTTTCTGGAGTGAATAAAGTCGCTTGGTGCTTGAATTGGAACAACCGTCCCAGATTGTAGAGCAGTAGTCAAAATGTGTCTGTATGTGAGAAGTATAGAATATTTTCCTTGTGTCCTCATCAAGGAAATTTTTAATTTTGGTGAGTTGGTAGACTTTTTTCGCTGTTTGTTTAGTGAGCGCTTGAATGTGGGAATTAAATGTTAGGTTTACTATCAATGATGAGGCCTAATGTTTTGTGCTCAATTACACTTTCTACTGGCATGGTATCGATGTGAAGTTGAAGTGATCTGTGTGAATTTAGAGTTTGAAGTCTTTGTCTGGTTGTTAATAACATAGATTTTGTTTTAGTGATGTTAATGTGCATACGGTTCGCATAGCTCCACCTAACTACATTATTTAATTCTTGTTGCAAAGATGACTCCAGCAAATTACAGCTTACAGCGTTTGTATACACTGTACAGTCATCTGGAAATAGGCCGCAGGACGACAAGAAATGTAAAGGTAGATCGTTAATGTATATGGCAAATAATAGAGGGCCAAGAATAGAGCCTTGTGGTACTCCAGTATTGAAGGTGGTGGTTTGAGACAGGGATTTATTGCGTGATACTACTTGCTTTCTGTTTGATAGAAAAGATGTTATTAGAGTCACTATATTAGGGCCAATTTTTATTGTCTTTAGTTATTTTTAAAATTGAAATGACATGGTCTATCATATCAAATGCTTTCTTGAAATCGATAAACACAGTGCCACATAGACTGTTGTTGTTTATATTCTGGTGCAATTTTCTATCATGTTGGTAAGGGCCGTATGGCAAGAATATTTTGGTTGAAATCCTGATTGACTGTCAACTATAAGCTGCTTGTGATCTAAATGCTGTAATGTTACTTTCTGGATGTGCTTTTCTAGTGGTTTAGATAGTGACGATAGTAAGGAAATGGGTATATAATTGTTTGGGAGACCATTGTCCAATGAACCAGATTTAAGAATAGGATACACTTTAGCGATTTTGAGAGCTGATGGAAAGTGGCCTTTGGTGAGGCACTGATTATATACGTAGGTTAGTGATACACAGATCACTGGTGCAGCACAACGGAGAATCCGATTGCTGATTCCATCTAACCCAGATGAGTTTATGTTTTTTTAGGTTACTGAGGTAAGTGAATACTTCAGTGATTGTCATTAGCGGTATGTCGGAAAGAATATCCGGAGGCATCTATTCTAGCAAAAAGATTACAGTAAAGAATAAAGATAAGTTGCAAGGAGCATTTGGTATTGAAGCCTTCAACTGGTCTATGTCAGTTTGAAAAAAAAATTACTGAATTGGTCGCATGAAATATGATTTGATGGTAATGAATTTGAGAAGTTATGCTTGTTTGTCAAGGTGTTAATTGCCTTCCACATATTCTTACTATTTGTGTTATATATTACTAAGTTCTTAAAGTAATGTGTCTTTTCTCTTCGTATGAGTATATTGAACTTTGTCTCTAAGAGTATGGTATGCTCAGGGATCCCGCTTTTTGTGAGCTTTATCTCTGTCTCTCATAATGTCAAGTACTTCCTGGGTGATCCAAGGTGGTTTGACGTGATGTTTTATTCGAACTTCCTTGATTGGCACATGTATATCAAACACATCAATAAAGGTCTTCATCCCGAATTCCAGAGCATCGTCCGGGTCAGGATGTTGATAAACATTGTCTAGAGGTGGACTGAGCAAGTCCTGTAAAAATGCGTTTTGGTTGAAATGTTTGTAACTTCTATATTTTACACTTATGTGTTTATGTTTAGGAATTTTAATTCCTTTTTTAGACCATGTGCAGCATATTGGGTAGTGATCGCTCATTGCACAATTGGGCACGGTGCTTTCTATGATGTTCTCTGAGCAAGTTACATAAATGTGATCTATAATTGTTGAAGATGAATTTGTTACTCTAGTAGCTTGTTTTACTATTTGTTGGAAGTTGTATGATGCAATTGTATTTTCCCATATTATGTTGGATTTGTTGGTGTCAGTGTTAAAGTCTCCGAGTAGTATGATTCCCTTCCCGGAAGCGAAAACCTCATCCATCATGGCAGTGAAGTTTTCATACCAGACGTGTCCAGTGCTGGGATTTCGATAGAGGTAGCCAATTATCCGGGGGTGTGCGGTTTTGAAGTTTTAGCTCCAGCCAAATACATTCTATTTCGCAAGTTTCAAAGTCTAATTTACGGTGAACATTTAGTAAATTAGAAACGTAGGCTGCTATGCCTGTCTCGTGTTTCCTACAGGTATCTCTTCTAAAAACTTTATACCCTTTAATAGAGATGTCCTCATCTGAAATGTTTTCATTTAGCCTACTTTCACTAAGGCCAAATAAGTGAAAAGTTTGATTAAGAATAAAGGCTGACTCTGGAAGTTTGTTAAATAGGTGGCAAATATTTAAGTGCCCAATGTGTATTCCTGACTTACTGAGCCAGTGTTGCCACTTTTCAGACATCTCACCCATGGAGTAAGTGTAAATTAGTCAAAATTAAGCACACATACAAAATCTTAAAAATTCACTATTACGTTAACTTACAAAATACCAGTAATACTAATCAATATGTAACAGACAATATTATAACGATTTAACTAATGAGACCAAAAAATAAAAGATAGTGGAAACACAGAACAAAACGAAGTACAACGTATGAACATCTTCTTCTTCTTCTTCAGCTTTCCGAGCCATTGAGGTTCTTTGCTGCAAATACAATCCGTCTCCATTCGTCTCTCTGGTGAACCTTCTCTTGCCAGTCGTTGATTCCAAGTGCTTGTAGGTCTTGTACATGTATTATCTCTCCACCGTCTTCTTGGTCTACCTCGGGGTCTACGGTCATTTATTTCCTGAGTGTAAGCGAGTTTTGTTTCCCTATTATCTTCCATTCTTTCTATATGCCCCAGCCATTGTAGTCTATTAGCCTTCATGATACCAGTGATTAGCGGGGACTTAAACAGATCATAAATGTCTATGTTACTTCTTCTTTTCCACTCTCCACTTTGTGTATCCCTAATGGGTCCAAAGATGCGTCTTAAAATTTTGTTCTCAAAGGTTTGTAACAAGGCTTCGTCTCCTTTCATTGTACTCCAGGTTTCAGAGCCATACAGCACAACTGGTCTGATCAGTGTTTTGTATATTGTGATTTTAGTGTTACGAGATAGCGCCTTTGATTTTAGTAGATGTTGTAGTGCATAGTATATCTTATTTCCAGAGTTGATTCTAGTTTGTATTTCTTCCCTTATGATGTTGGAGCAGTTGAAGATTGTACCCAGGTATTTGTATGTTTCCGTTCTTTTAATGGTCATATTATCTATTTGTATGTGGCCAGAGTTTTTAGCCATTCCGTCTCTTGAAATTACCATATATTCTGTATGAACATACAGCAACTAATTAACTCAAAGGAACTACTTCGCAAGCTAAGTGGCTATCCAAAAGAATGAATAAATGACTAAACAAATCAATGTTTCTGTTTAAAATTGGATATCCCACACTGGAAACAAAACGTTAAACAGTAAGCAATTAAAGTTCAAGGAGGAAGCTCGGTTTCCGGTATCAATGCATATAGGGCTGTTCTTAATACATATCCTATCTTGTTGGTCTGTATTGTAGGGACATCAGAAAGGCAGGCTTGATTCAGTGCGGCCGAACTAAATTGCATCAAGTATAGAAGTTCTGGATTCCAATGATGTGGAACCTGTTGTTGTCTGCTAGCTGGTCCATTGCTGGCATGAGCTTGATGTGACAAAGTAGTATTACTGCCTTGCGTGTGTGCCCATGTTTGCAACTAGGGTTCCTTGCAAGGGAGGGGAGGAAAACTACCTTCATAGTTATCTCCTTCACGTGTGAAGGTCGGGATAGGAAGGAGAGGTTGATTTATTCTTGGTGGCATGTGTGCACCTTGAGACGGAGGGGCTCGGGGATCAGATGCCAGAAGATGTTTACCTGGGGTAATGGGGGTATTTTGGCTGGCCTGTGTGTCTCATTCTTCAGTAATCAATGTCTGTCATGTGTGTATGTTGGTCTTGATTTGTGACCTTTCTGGGTATTTTATATTTTTAGCCAACAAGCTACTACCGAATGTGGATTTGGTCTCTGTACAGTCGTTTCTTTGGCGCACCTGTCTGTGATGTGAAGAATGGTATGTTGTTGATAAAGTTTACATTATACTGATTACAGAATCTCTCTGGGGTGTTGTTGTTTATGTTGGCTAGTCGACGCAGAGAGCCATAACTTGGTGGTATGATGGAGGAGAAAAAACTTTATAATTTGAAAAATTATAACGTAATAAGTCTAATAGTTTTCGTAACTGAGAAATGGTGATATTATGATTTCTTATAGTGTCGTTTATATCTATGTGTCAGAAGTCGGGGTGGCCACCGGCTAGATGAAAGTATTATTCACTGGCGTGCAACCCCAAATAGTACAGAAATTGACTATGGACAAAATCTATATGGCTGAACTACAGATTAAGCCCTGAATATCCAACGTACAGTTCCAAATCGCTCGTAACAAAATTGAAATGAACTGTGCTGAATATTCGCGAAGGAGAAGGTTAGCCGAGATAAATTTTTAAGTCTAAATTTAAGATTGATTGATTGATTGATTGATCTAGGAACCGACATCACAGCATTCGGGACAATCCCATAAGCAGCTCCGTCCCCATCCTCAGCAACCAGCGAAGAGTTCCAACACTAATAGTTCCAGTAGCAATCTGATTATATGTCCGTCTCGCCTTTCCTCTGAGCGTCGAGTAATTGACAACTATCCCAGTACAGGTATTTCTCCCCTGACTACTCCCTTCCTTGGTGTGTAAGTAAGCCCCCACCAATGTACACACATAACACGTATGCACAATTGGAATTAAAAGTATAACACTGAACTATGAGTTAAAACAAACTACACTCACTTTAATTACTAATCATATTATTAGACATCTGATGTTTTTCAAGCTGATGATGATGAATGGGTATAAGTTTATGCACTACAGTAATCGTGAAAGTGAAATGATTAATATAAATTACATAACTCTGAATCCTGTCTGGATCAGTGAGAGGTTCGCTAACAGCCGTTATGCTCCGATCAGCAAACAGCCATGATCAGCGAACAGCCGGACTGTGTTCAGAACAAAGTGTCTGTCCTGTCTCCCCTAGTTCCTCATTGTCACAGCACGGGTACTGGGCTCCTATTGAGGGCTTGGAAGAGAACATCAAGAATGTGTATTATCTAGTTCTACATCAGTACAATCCTAATTAATACTTACATTCTATCACCCCCCTATACAAGGACCAGTCTGGCCAAGTTTCTCTTCCAGCTTTTCTGTGTGTTAGCTCTCCTCCTTTTCCCTCTATATCTATGTCCTACTGTCTAGTCGTAGGAAGGACTTTTCTATTGTCTCACACGCCTGTATAATTATTACATTTCTGCCCCCTCATAACGTCCGTCATGATGAATGAAGTGTCCTACATTCATGTTACTAGTTCCAGCAGACATGTAGTTCCACCCCCGCCAAAGGTAGTGGTATCATAAGAGTATTTGATTTCGGGCTTACATGCCATGATCAATTTCTGTGAACGCTCGTCCACAACACACAGAGGGTTAAGCACCATATACCCTATACCAATGGTGGGTAATGTCTGTACCATTACACTATTGCTTCCAGCGCAATCAATAGCCAATGTGCCAATGCGCACACAATAGCATAACACCAAATTCTTCTTAGTGAGTTACCAAATAACAAATTAACATCAACTAAATCTAAGGTATGCGAATTCAAAATGGCATATACGATTATTCCTGCTTTAACATCAACTAAATCTAAGGTATGCGAATTCAAAATGGCATATACGATTATTCCTACATGCGTAGTATGAATGCAAAAAGGAAGTAATATCCTTATCTACAACAGACTGGGAAACATAGTTTCCATATATGTAACAGCTCAAATAAATGTCTGCCGAGTGCATGTCCAAAGTGTCGCGTAACGTATTCTACTAGGATGGAATTAGATCAAAGTAGATACTAAATAGACTTCTACTAATAGAGAATCTAACCACTGCTGAAGAAGCGATCAAATGGCTCGCAATTCTAGAAGAATGATTATCAAAGTCCCAGAATGGATCACTACTTCTAAACAGTGCCAGGCGGAAAGTTATGACGACTAACTGTACTAACACAAGAAGACAGTATGTCAAGTTATTCCTGCTAACGTGCCTGGAAGAATAATGAGCCCCCACTGCCTAATGTATTCTCACACAACAGGAGATAAGACAGAATGATAAGTATAGATGTAATCCTTTCACTCGTCACACAATATGATGATGCTAATGCTAATCCTATAATGACAGACGCTGTTGTTAAAAGTACAAAGATAATATAACGTTTAATACTAAAGAACACTACGTGAGCCCCACTGGGAACTCACTGACACATAAGAGATACGCAGATCCCTGAAATTTCTACAAGATAATGTATAGCTAGAGGATCTAATCATAGACTCCGAGCCAATAGCGGACAAATTAGGATTGCTGTGCAGTGGCAAACGGGTGGGTAGCCACTCATCTGATAATCCTTAGCCTCCTGGATGGTAAGCTGTCAGTGCTGACTGGATCGTGGTATGGACTCCACTCTCTGCTGCATCAAGTGAGTGGTTCGTAGCTCAATCACCGGTCGTGACTACGGCTACAGATGATCAGGGTGCAGGCTCCTGCAACTAGATTTTGACTGGCCTATCGGGAGTGGAGACTATCATTGGCTTTTCTATGTTTTAGAAGGTATGTTCGGCTTAACAAGAGCCAGCAATAAAATATGTTAAAACACAGACAGGTGTTCAATTTTAGGCCAATTGACGTGATAGTAGCTCCTGCTCCTTCCAGGTTGCTAGAAAAAATGCCAGAAGTTAGGGTGCTACCGGAAGTTAACTTCTCATCCAGGAGAGTTCCCTTCCTGTGGCCAAATTATTTTTCACAGCCAAATCTGAATATAAAATTCAGTCTGACTGGATTTCTTGGCTTGTAAACGAACTCTACCCTACATCTACTTCTAACTATAAGAAGAAATAGTATTTAACTCTCTCTATAGTTTTATGTATATAAATACACTAACCAAAGACGATTTTATCTAATATTTGAAAATATAGATAAAAATAAAAATTAATACAGGATACATAGAGGGGTTTACTGAGGGCTATCTCCATCTAGTAACCAAACGATCTGAGAGGTGGGCCAACCTGTCACACAAAGTATAAAAAAAAATTATGCATATGACAATTCAACTATATCAAACATACATTATATCACTTCAAAATGGACATATAATTATACTCAACATAATAGCATAAGGCATTATTAATTAGTAATAATATTGTATAGCTACAAAATGAGATATACAACAAGTCTAATTGAAGTGACCACACAGAACAGTCACATTGCTGATCTGCCTGGTTTAGTCACAAATTAGCCCTTGCTGTGGTAAAATTAAAAGCAATATAGTCAGTGGACTATATTTTGCACAACAATGCACACAACAAAAGGCAACTAGACTAGTGTTCAAAGAACTGACAAGCATATCTAGAACTTAGCCAAGATCTGCCGAACATAGGGTTCCTACTTCTCAGAAGAAGAACACATAAAGAAATATGATATTGTACACTGAACTGAGAAATAATGGTGCACACTCAAGTAACCTTAGACAATGATATTTCTTGAAAATCAGTACATACATCTAAAAGACTTGACTAGTTACTAAGAAATAACTTTCCTAGTGAAGTCTAGCAACGTCAGAATCATACATACAACTACAAAACATTCAGCTAGCTGCCTACCTGTTCAGAAGTCAGACTTATTCTAACCTGAAACCTTCTAAGCCTAGCCTATTAATTTTGTTCTCTTGATTAGCTTGTCTCCCTCAAGCGTTTAATTCAATTACCACTTTCTTGTGGTTTTAAATGCCTTATTTGATCTGGGGTCTGGTTCCCACCATTGACTGGGGTAGTCTCCTGTCTGAGCAATTTCAATTCACATATTTGTATGGTGCAGACTGAATTATCTCCCAGCATGTCCATCATAAATTCTTTCTGATCGTTTGGCCTTCACACCTGGGGCAGTGGGCAGTCTCTGTTCAGCTTGCCTTTCACACTGTGTGTAGCCAGTCTTGACACTTCACAGCTGATCAGTTTTACAAGGTCTGTTTCACACTCTACTGAGTCTGCCAGTCTGAGTGGTCAGCTGGACTTGGCTTGTTTACAGCCCTAGGCCTATTATCTCCACTTGGACCAGACGTTCGTCACGCCTGGGCGGTTTTATTAGACAGACACTTTCACCTGTATTCTGACAGATAAGCCCTGGCGTCAGGGCTCAGTGGGTTTTTACAGTGCTAGTAGAGAATACATTCATTCTTATGTTCCTTTCTCTAAGTGGTACCTCAGATATTGAAGTCCATGAAAATATTCTGGGTTGTCTCATCTCATCTCATCTCATCATGTTCCTCTTGTACCTTGCGGTGTCGAGGTGAAGTATAAACTTCGTGAGAGTGCCCGGTTATGGGCTTCGTATATCGACATTCCCATGGATTCTGTTATTCCCTCCGTCCAACGTTTACGTGGTCGGCCTCTTCCTCTGTTTCCATCTGGTCTGTACATCATTGCTTGTTGTGGCATGCTGTTGACTGGTAGCCTACTTGCATGGCCAAACCATTTGACTTGCTGCTTTCTAATAAAATCTAGAGCAGCTTTAACCCCCACTTTAGTCCTGATTTCTTCATTTCTGATCTTATCTCTTCTTGATACGTTGAGTATTCTTCTCAGGAACCTCATTCTGTTGTTGTGATTGTTCTTTTCTCTTTTTCTGTCATTGTCCAGGTTTGGCATTGGTAGCACAGAGTTGGTAGGAAGATTGTGTTGTAAAGTGCTTTCTTAGTAGTTATTGATACATGTTTGTTCTTTAGTATTGGTGCCATTTGTCCAATGAGTTGATTTGCCTTATTGCACCTATTTTCGATCTCGTCTTCTGATCTGCCATTTGATGATATTATACTTCCTAGGTACTTGAAGCTCTTTACTTGTTTCAAGGGATGTTCGTTTAGGTGAATTGTTGCTGTTTGTTCTTCTTTAGTTATAGTCATTACCTCTGTTTTGCTTGTGCTAATTTTCATGTTATGTTCCCTACACGTTTCGTTTAGACTATTCATGTGGTCTTGTAATTCAGCTTCTGGGTTGTAAACGCGGCATTTCGCGACACTATGTATACTGTAACCTTTGTAATGTTTGCATTAGTTCAAATTTTACATATACTGTCTGTTTTTGGCTATCTACCCCTGCACTTTGAAGCGGAATTATTGTAGCTATATCTGTGTGTGATGAGGACATACAGTCACTGTATATGCCTTTCATCAATGAGTCACCAATTATCATGTGGGTGCAGTCAGTAGGCAGTTTCTGTATGCACTGGTTTATGGCACATCTTGCACATTGTTTCTGCAATTGATAATTATCCAGCTGTGGACTGTCTTCTTGCAGGTTACCAGATGTTTCTTGAATATGCTGGTTGTCCGATAGCAATGTCTCCTTGTACTGGCTGTTTGTTACCAGTACTTGAAATCTATTGCTGACTTTTACTTCGATGGGATATGTTGAGTGTTGTTGAATGACATTGTCTATTTGTTAATGTGTTTCCGTTTGCTGTATAGTACTATAGTTGGTGCTCCTAGGGATGGCTGTGTTCTTTTGAAAGCACCAGTTTGTGCAGCCTGATCAATAGTTGGCGCACATTGTACAGTATCAATGGTGTGTTTCAGTTTAATATTTTCTTGTCTCAGGAGAGTGACCTCTGACTTGAGGTTGAGATAGTCATTCATGATCCTGGCGATCTTGTCTGCGTTGTCTAGCAGTACTTTAAAATCTGACTCTAATATTTCACTGTGCTGCTGACAACTGCACGAGTGTTGATTTTTAGCTGGGATCTCATCTAGTACCAATGGTGCAACCTCTATTTGATTCATTTGGTTGTATAATATCTACTATGCTCTCCATTGGATATTCAATGGCTAGCAACACTGGTCGGTTTGAAGAAGTTGCGGTCGAGTAACTGTTGTGTTGAGTCGTGGCATGTTCGAGCATGTTGCCACTATGACCCGATGCTGTGGGGACCACCGCTGTAGGATGTGTTGGTTTCATGTTTAGCGAGTCACCTGTCAAGTTTCCACGCTGTCTGCTGAATTTCAACGAATTGTGTCGTGAGCCACTCAGATATGACGGCGGCTGTTTCCTGGGCCAACACCTTATTCTGGATGTGGTACAAATGTAGCGTGTGTAGCGGAGATGATATTTTGACATCAACCTTAAGTCCCCGCCGGTCTTTTCTGTACTGGATTTGGTCATCATTGTAATATTTGATCAGGTAAGTTCGAAATACCTCGTAATGTATGGTATTTTTGAATGTAATAGAAATGCATTTACCGTCGTTCATACATTTAACAGTCAGTGGTGGAGAGCTAAGACAGTTCCTTAGTTTGCTTCTCACTGCCCTCTCTTTGTTGAGAGTGTAGTTCCTAGACACTGACGATCGTAATCCACTTCGTCCTTCAGATCTACTTAACCCCCCTCCTCCCGCTAACTCCAGCACAAAGCCTCTCTCCTCGCCAGACATGACTACCGGGAACACATTGTGCCCGCACATGGTTAAAATTCTAGTGATGTGATTGGCTAGTTCAAGCCATCACTGAAGCTACGCTGATCCATGAAGAATTTATCCACAGTACTGCATTTATATCTAACACTAGTATTAGCATTTACATCTAACATTGTACATATAGCAACTTTAAAACAATTTCAACAGTTGAATGGTATCATTGTAATCACAACCATGTAAAATCCATTGCATGCGAATGAGGATAAACAGGAAAATCAATCCAAAAAGGATAAGCACCGAGATGCATGGAGAGAGATATAAAGTTTTGAGGGGTGGGGGGGGGGGGGGGGGGGGCGAGTAAATGAGGTGAACTTAGATGATGAGAAACACTCATCTATAGAGGGTTATGTGAATACATATATGTGATCTGAATTATATATGTTAGTTAATACATGTGTATGCTCTGAATTATATATGTTATTTTGAATAGATGTGTGCATAGACAGGTACTACACATCCGCATTTTGTTTCATTCCAGCTCTAACAAGAGCCACAGACAGTCAGCAATCCACTCACATGACGGAGTGGCTGATCCTTGTGTAAGGAACCATTAGGAATCCTGCAAGCTGAATGTGCAACGCGGCTCACCATCTAGTCTGATGCTAATCTGATTCTTTGTCAATGGATCATACAAGTTATGTAACTGGTATTTGTTTCATTATGTACATGCCATTTGATCATACATCATTCTCTCATCACATACCGGCAGCATACCAACTCCATTAGCTAAAATCATAATTGATTCATCTCATTTGATTGAATAATAATGAAAAGTTAATAAACACAGTGGCAGAATTTTGAACTCATAGTTCTTCCATATTTCTGATTGTGTGTAAATGTTTGTGTGGCTTAAGAGTTGATACCTGTCTTTACGTCACAATTATTGGGGGAGCAATTATATGTTTCAAAGAAGGGATAAGTCAGAGAGGTAACTTGCCTATGCAACACTGAAGCAACAAGCTTATCCTGCATATCTTAATTCCTCTTTCACACTCCTGGGGGTGCCAAGAGCAACTATATTTATCTATTCTTCTTCTTCTGCTGCGTTCATCCGGACTTTTTTTTCGGATGTGATTGCGTTGTGCCTGTTTACAGCAGAGCTGCGTTCTTGCGCCGTTAGGCCGACACATCCGACTTCTGCGGGCATTTGTTGACCGGGTTAACCTTCTACTCGATAATAACCTTATCTATTCAACGAGCCAACTCTTGGCTGTTTTCTTGAGTATCCAGGGACTGTTTCTTCAATCAGCTTACAAGAGACATTTGTCGCGAGTTTTCTCTCTGGGATCTGGGATGTAAGGGATTTGAACCTGCACCCAGAACTAAACACCATTGTGAGAAACTATGATTTCTGCCGGAAGATTCTGATAAATTGGTTGCCCGTCTGGGAGATTCTGCAGTGGATATCCATCATGTGCCATGCCGGTAAACATTGGCTTTCATGACTCGCTATTTCACTCGATCACCAGAGTCGTGGATCAGCTCAGTGTTCCTGTCTCGACGATGCCACGTGGTCAAGCTCTTCTCTGTATTCCCCTTGCTCTCCTCCCATCGATCCTGCCAGTTGTCACTAAGTTCTCCAATTTAATTATTCTCATAACACGTCCCAAAATTTTTGACTGTCTACGTCTAATTTCTCTATTCATTTTACGATGTTCATTTGTTTCTTATAGTTGGTTTTTCTTTATGTCCATGGTTTTCTTTGCATTTTCCTCAGAAACCACATTTCCACAGCCATCAGATGTTGTTCAGCCTGACTGCTCACTGTCCAAGCTTCATATCCATGCAAAAGTACAGGTTCTATGTAACACCTCAGCACTCTGTTTCTCGTTGCAAATGACATCTTTTATAGGACAGTATATTTTCCATCTTGCAAAAGGCTACCTTCGTCATGGCGATTCTTGTTCTAATCTCTTCACAGCATCGCCCATCAGATGATATGTCTGTCCTGAGATAATTATAAAAATTTCGCCTTCAGGCGAACCCACTCCATCGTCTGACGTACTTGTAATTTACGTCCCCAAGTCAAGGACGAGAAGTCAACATATTAGACCAACTGACCGGTGTAAGGGTTGAACCCGCTATCTCGACATCAACATATAATTTCTTGAGATCTCATTGTGCATTTCTTTCTTCCTAGTGACGACCATAACCTGTGGCTTCTTACAATTTAATTCTAACCCTAGTTGTTCATTGTGTGCAACAACCGCATCTACTAAATGTTGCAGATCCTGCTAATTTCCTGGAATCAATACATTATCCTCCGCACATCTAATGTTATTGATGTTACATCTCCTAATGGTAATTCCTTTCATATCTTCTAAATTTATGAAAATTTGTTCACTGTATAGGGAAACAAGATTTGGAGACATTACACATCCCAGTTGCTGATATTGACATACTTCATTATCAATCTTTATTGCAGCTTGTTGTTTCCAGTATATGTTTTTACAAGTCTAAAGGCCTTTCCCATCAATTTGTAGATCTGCATCATGTTGACATGTCTCTCTTTGTCGAAAGCCTTTGTGTAGTCAATGAAGCAAAGATGCTTGAAAAATGAGCCTGGCATATGGGAATACAACCTCCAGCATGAGAATGAAGGTGGAAACAGTAACAAAGCCTTCCAATGGGGAGACAGCTGCAACACAGCATTGTATTCATTACGGACTCACAGAGTATGGTTAGTGAGGTGGAGAAAAGAATGTTTCGTGTAGAATGAAAGAATGACCTGCCTCGTATCAGATGTCACAGATTGTGTATGGATTTTCAGCCTTGGTCATGCTGGAATGCAGGGGGGGGGGGTGTGAACAGGCTGATAGGCTGGCAGGGAATGCGCCTCTTGGTGGTAGACTACCTATGGACAAGTGAAAGGTGGTCGGGCGCCCGTGGGACCAGGTGGAACCCGTATGTGGAGAGAATGATATGGTGGGGGATCGGCAGGGGTTCTGGACGAATCTCAAAACTGAGAGGGAAGACCAGGAGAACTTTCAATCAGATGACATTTGGAACGATTAGCAGTACGACTCTTCGCTGGCTGTTGAACGAGGGGACGGAGCACTTGTGAGAGTGAGAATGTCCTGAGTTCAGTGATGTTGTTTCTTAGCTTAACTGCTAAACTCAACTCAACTGTTATTAATATTAAAGTACACGCTTTACAATACACATTGACTATTTCGGACTGCTTCCATTCACTTTAGTGTTGCACTGTGGAAGACATTTTGCTTCTTCTTCTTCTTCTTCTTCTTCTTCTTCTTCTTCTTCTTCTTCTTCTTCTTCTTCTTCTTCTTCTTCTTCTTCTTCTTCTTCTTCTTCTTCTTCTTCTTCAGCATTCCGAGCTATTGAGGTTCTTTGCTGCAGATACAAGCCGTCTCCATTCGTCTCTCTGGTTGACCTTCTCTTGCCAGTCGCTGATTCCAAGTGCTTGTAGGTCTGTATATATAGTATCTCTTCACCGTCTTCTTTGTCTACCTCGGGGTCTACGGTCATTCATTTCTTGAGTGTAAACGAGTTTTGTTTCCATATTATCTTCCATTCTTTCTATATGCCCCAGCCATTGTAGCCTTTGTAATAATTACTACGTCTGTTATTCAGACTAAGGACTTTGTTTTGACTTCTGTGCAATTATATCTTTCGTTTCTTGTAGTTTCGTTTCGTTTTCAGCGATCAAAACCTCAAAACAACGCAGGTAGTTGACATTATGAATGCCCATCAAGAAACCAATAAGTTGTGTATGAGCCAGTTTTCTTCAATGTTCAGATCTTGTGCTCATTGGTGCAGATGAGAAATATCAACGGAAGTAGCAATCTCAAAGCAAAAACGTGTTGTGCATTCCCTGCTTGGGTTTGCAGTGTGAGTTCTGAATTTCACCTTTACCTAAAGGCAAAGGATCCTGTATATTCCAATTTTAGGTTAAGGGAAGTATCTCACATTTAAGTGAAAGGAACTATCTATTTTAGCTTAATGTTAAGAGGGCTATCTATTTCAGGTCCCATGTAAACGGAGTTTTCTAACTTGTCAGCTAGACGTCGCATTTGGACGATTTTGCTTCACTGAAGGTAACTGAATTGATAATTTTATTTAAATACATTTATAGGTATTGTTGGCCACTCACAGGAAGCCTGCGATTTCGTGGCTTCCAGTTGTGTGTGCCGCCAGCTTTATATGTTTCTATAGACCGGTGTATCCTCTGTTAACTGATCCTTTCTCTCTCTCTCTCTCTCTCTCTGTCTCTCTCTCCCCTCCCCCTCTCTCTCTCCCTCCCCCTCTCTCTCTAACTCTCTCTCCCCCCTCTCTCTCTCCCCCTTTCCCCTCTCTCTCTCCCCCTTCCCCCTCTCTCTCCCTCCCCTCTCTCTCTCCCCTCTCCCCCCTCTCTCTCCCCTCTCTCTCACTCCCCCTCTCTCTCTCTCTCTCACTCTCCCCCCTCTCTCTCTTCTCTCTCTCCCCCCCTCTCTCTCTCTCTCTCTCTCCCCCCTCTCTCTCTCCCTCCCTCTCTCTCTCCCTCCCCCTCCCCTCTCTCTCTCTCTCTCCTCTCTCCTCCCCCTCTCTCTCCCTCTCTCTCCCTCCCCCTCTCTCTCCCTCTCTCTCTCCCCCCTCTCTCTCCCTCTCTCTCTCTCTCTCTCTCTGTCTCTCTCTCCCTCCCCCTCTCTCTCTCCCTCCCCCCTCTCTCTCCCCCTCCCCTCTCTCTCCCCCTCTCTCTCTCCCTCCCCCTCTCTCTCTCCCTCTCCCCCCCTCTCTCTCTCTCCTCCCCCTCTCTCTCTCCCTCCCCTCTCTCTCTCCCTCTCTCTCCTTCCCCTCCCCCTCTCTCTCTCCTTCCCCCCTCTCTCTCTCCCTCTCTCCCCCCTCTCTCTCTCCTTCCCCCCCCTCCCCCCTCTCTCTCTCTCTCTCTCTCTTATATTTGCTTTCGCTCGCTTTAAACTCAAACGTAGTTCATACACGTGCTACTACTTTTAGTGCACTGGTCTGATTTGTGAGTGCGGATTTCCTTTTTACCAGTGTCCCTCGTCGTTAGGCGAATCCACTCCGACATCTGACGTACTTGTAATTTACGCTCTAAGTCAAGGAGGAGAAGTCAACATTTTAGTCTAATTGACCGGCTTAGGGGTTGAACCCGCTACCTCAGCATCAGCATATAATTTCTGGAGATCTCATTTAATAACAGCACATCTGTAATGTTCCCCGTGGCAGTATGGGCTGATACAACTAACATTACGTAGATGTTATATTATATTGCTGTTGCCAAAGCTACTGTACCAATTCTGTTGTTTATTTCTGTGTTGAATTTGTCTTGATCTGCACATTCTCTAGTGTGTACAGTTCTAATATTATTATGTTTATTGGTTGTCTGTAACTTTATATATATTATACCTATAACTAATCAACGAGGGGAAGTCTATAAGTAAGTCACATATGGTTGTAGAAAAATAACTAAATATGATAACAACTTTAAACGAGTTTATTTTTATACATACATTGTCCCTTTATTTATCAACATAATTTCCACCAACATTGATGCACTTATCCCATCGTTTTATCAGTCCTCCCAAACCGGCCGCATAGAACTGCGTGCTCTGTTTTCTAAACCACGTTTTCACTTCACATTAAACTTCGGCGTCATTCGCGAAATGTCTCCTGCCAAGGTGGGTTTTCAGTGGACCAAAAAGGTGGAAATCGCTAGGGGCTAAGTCGGGGCTGTATGGCGGGTGTTCCAGAACGTCCCACCTTAGTTGGTTAATTTTCTCCTGAGTTAATCGAGCAATATGTGGTCTGGCATTGTCATGAAGAAGCAAAACTCCTCTAGTCAGCAGTCCTGGACGTTTTCTTCGAATTGCATCATGAAGCATCGATAAAACGTCACAGTACGATTCAGAATTCACGTTGTCACCTTTCTTCTTGAAATTCGTTAAAAGCACTCCTTAACAATCCCAAAACAATGTCAGCATAACCTTATCTGATAACGTAACCTTGAATTTTTTAGCACAGGGCGAAAAAGGATGTTTCCATTGCATTGAAGCACGCTTTGATTCGGACTGGCAGTGATGCACCCATGATTCGTCCCCAGTAACAATCCTGTTCAGCATGTCTTCTCCTTCATCTTTGTATCGACAGAGATGATGCAAGGACAGGCCAAATCGGTTCATTTTGTGTTCCTCCTTCAATTGTCTGGGTCGCTTAAAAAAGTTGCTTAAAAGTCGACAGGGTCAACTTCATTGCACCGGGTTTTATCCCATATGGCTCAGCCTCTTTCCGCAGCGCGGAAAGCGTCGCACAAAGCACGAACTCCGTAGCTCTAGCGACGACCCACAGGAGTCTCCGAAAAATTTAACTCGTGAACTGAAGGACGCGGCCCGGAATCGAACCCATAACCTTTGGAGCCCGAGTCAAACGGCTTGATAACTTCGCCACGGAGACTCCCAGGGGTACCCACCTTGAGCATACTTTCTTAAATTTCAATCGACCATGCATTATGCTGCATGCTGAACCATGTGAGCACCCTATTGCAGATGCTACGGAGTCTATCGTTGCTCGCCTATCATCTCTAATCATCTCCTCCACGCGCTGCGCGGATTCTTCTGTTGCAGTCTCAACAGGACGACCAGATCGGATTTCATCAACAAATTTAGAGCGTTCTTGAGAAAATTTTTCTACCCAGCTATGCACCGCTTTACGTGTCAAACATTTGTCAGCATAAACAGGAAGCATTTCCTTATGAATGTCATTTGCAGGCAGTTCTTTTGCCAACAAATATCGCACAACAGCACATTGCTCTTTGGTTGTACACTCCGTAAGTACAGTCGCCGTTTTGTTTATGCGCTGCGCATGCGCACGAGACACCTAGCACCACCTGAAGAACGGGAATATAAAGTTCGGTGTTGTTTGTCAACTAATGACACCTATAGAAAACACCAACTACATTTACCTGCCATCCCACATAACTGCGTGACTTACTTATTGACTTGCCTTCGTATGTTCAGTGGCGCAGTCAGTATTTGGTATAGTTTATGTAACATTTCTAAATATTCTATGCATGAGGATTCATTCTGGTTTCAGATCTTATTGTGAAAACTTTCATATATATAAATCCTCGCTGCTCTCTGCTGTTGAGGCAGATGTTTGAATGATGCTAACCCCATAAAAAGCCTGCCGCATAACTTTACCAGTAATATTCTATCTGACACTATCCGGTATCCTTTAATAGATTTTGATCTTCTCAGGTTCATAAAAAGTGCCACACCTCTTTGTAGTTTCTTTTCCCACAGAATGGATAAAAAAGAATATAATGGAGTACATAAAGAACTAGTAAACAAATGCAACGTGACTAAAGACTTATGGCTGAATCAACAGTGCGAGGAAATTGGGACAAACTATAGGAAAAGACTCACATTCCATGTATCAACAAATAAATCAATAACAGGTAGGAAAACACGAAATACGCCTGGATGTTTAAAATCGAGGAATGGTGCATTATTGATGGGGACACGCTGATATAGTCAATAGATTAATATAGTCAATAGATGGACCGAATATCTGGAAGAGCTGGATGATAGGAGGTCGAATGTAAATATTCAAAATAGTGGTGATGGTCCACCAATACTTGTAACGGAAGTTGAAGCTGCACTACATCGTACGAAGAAAGGAAAGGCATTACATTGGAGGAAGTTGAGGCTCTATGTCAGTGGTTCCCAAGCTTTTCAAGTAGAGGGCCATAATCTATTATTTTCGGTAGTTAAGCGGGCCACAACGTTATAAAATTATAACAGTCGTGCAATATCATTCTTACCTTTCTTTTATTTTTTTTGTTAAAGTCAAAATTTCGTTTAACAATACATTTTAAATCAGTTTCGAAAATCGCTATTAATGTAAATTAATTTACAATTGTAACTGTTCTTCATAAGCAGTTATCGCATCTGTAAGTCGAACCAAAACGACAAATATATCTCCCGGCGAATGAACGCAAGTGTTCAAATTGTTCGACAGGCAATAGTACGCCAGAATGAAATCATATGATCAGCTGAAGGTGAAGCAGGTAGCTCCAGAAATGTACATCTCAGCGCAGAATTGCAGTTCAAATAAATTACTTTGTGCTAAAGGTTTTGCGCACTCTGAATGGTCGGCAAGGCTGGGATATGGGAACTTCATAATGTTTCATTGTGAACTGAACAGGAGCAAATTATTGCACGCTGACGGGGCTCTTCGGGTGCATTTTTGAAATTATTACAATATATTATATTAAATAACGAGGCCTCGCGTGGCACTTTCTGACAGCTGGCGGGCCGCAAGTGGCCCGCGGGCCGTGGTTTGGGAACCTCTGCTCTATGTGATTTTGGAATCGAAATATTGACAAAATTCCTAAATTACATATGTACAAGTGACATATTAAAATCCATCTTTATAGCTCTCTCAAAGAAACTAGGCGCTTTAGAATGCCAAGAGAATCACACAATAAGTCTTATGAGTCACCTGGCAAAGCTGTTACTGAAAATAATTATGATAAAAATAAGAAACACGATTAAACCAGAAATGTGTGAGGAATAGTGTGGATTTGTGGAGGGAAAGGGCACAAACAACTCTATATATATTCTCAGGACACTACTGGGAGGCCCCGGTTAACATCGGGGTTACGTTCTTGGAAAACACGACGTTAAGTGAAACGACGTATAGCGAAACACTATTTCCCATAGAATTAAATGAAATACAGTGTATTGTGTACTACAGTAATGTTTATTTTGATGGTTGTTGATATTTATTTTCTAAATAGAGGTGGGTTGGAGGGCGAGTGGTAGAGTTATTGGGATGTAGAGGCATAAAATTCTGCCTCTTCATCTGAGGATGAAATTGTAATCTCTTCCTGTCTCTTTTCCTGGCTCTTTTTTGTTTCAAAAAAAGTGTCAAATGTCTGCTACACGGTAACCGCCGTCCTCAATCACGACCTTTAACTCTGCATCTGCAGTGTCAACACTCGCCGCTTTACCTGTTGTCTGAATGTAGTGCAGGTGTGAACGCTTCTTAAAGCGCTCAAACCAACCACCACTCGCTCCAAAACTATCATCGGCACTACTGGTACTGCTCTCACCCGCTGTCTTAGCCAGATCTTCATAGAGAGACTTTGCTTTCTTTTAGATAACCATCTTGATTCACGTAAGTTGTGTGATTTCTGCAGTATGTACCTGACGAGATGCAGCGAAATATGCCAGGCAATAAATCGTGCAATCTATTGTTTGTGTCTTCGTTATTCAAAATAACCATCTTGCTCACAAGCATATTCCGCTGGTTCTGGTCTTCAATCCAGAAGGCCAATAGTGCTTCCATGTTCTCCATAAGAAGACTTCTGGTACTAGTGATCTTGAAAGCACTCAAAGGGGTTACGTTTTTAGCACCCTCTTTAATTTTGTCAGCACCTGCATGAATTGTCCCAGCCTCAAAACGACGTTATGGTGGAACGCAGCGATGTAAAGTGAAGTTAGTCCCCTATGTGACAACGACGTTATAGCGAAACGACGTATACCGAGGCGATGTATAGCGGGGCCTTCCAGTATTGCAACTGCGGAGCGCTATCGAGAACAAGTCACCCAACTGTTCAAGAAACCTGATGCGGGAGAGAAAATGGCACGTTCCAAGCCTAAAACCAGAAGACACCCGATGGTCAAGATGAGCAGCGTAGAAGTCACCAAGACCTAAAGAAGACGAGATGAGAAAACCATTAGGAAGGGCGACGACAACTCACCACAGACAAGATTAAAGACTACTGAGAAGCAGCGTGAGGAGAAAGACACCACAGTCAAATGGGTCAAAAAACAGTCAAACGCATCCAAGTGGAGTTTACAGAAGCAGCTATAACAGGAAAATCTTCACATCCGAATCTTAAAGGCAGGGCGGCTTCAGACCTACTCCATGTTTCCTACAACTTTAGCGGTTGTGACAACAGGGGGGGGGGGGGGGGGGGGAAGAGCGAGATGCCAATCAAAGTGTAAATGAACAAGAAACTTCAACAGCTGGAACGATTCACTACGAGAATCATACAATGCTTTCTATGCCAGAGGGCCGGTCACGGCAGAACAGCGTGCCTCAGCAAGACAGAGATCTGCCGAACACCATGCCTTCAAGGAATGTCCGCTGGCCAAACAGGACAAGGACTTCCGAAAGCCCAATAACAAGAGACAGTGCGCCAACTGCCTTGGCAAACATGGAGCAAGATACCTGGACTGTCCGTACCTCCAAAGACACAGAGACATCTTAAAGACCGTCATACTACAATGACATCATACAAGGAAGCACTGCGGAGTTGCGAGACAGTCACAGGCATCTCACAAGCTAACAAAATCTCAGCTCCAAGAACAGATAGACGAGCTGAAGAAGAAAATCAAGGTACTTTTGACACCGTCACCAACGCGCAGCAATGAAAAACTACTGGATGACATGAAGGAAATCGAGCGCAGCATCCAGTAAGAGGTGGTGCGCATGGCCCAGATGAAGAAGGAGAATGAAGAAATCTTGCAAGCAATTAAAACAGAGAGAGAACTGCTGAGAAGTGGAAGGGGGCTGACCTTGGACAGGCCAGCAGAAGCCACAAGAAAGACCAAAGAGAAGCCGCAAGCTGAAGCCAAACCAAAGACCAACTAGAAACTTCAAGGAGTATCCTACCAGACATCTGAAGAAAGTCTAGAGGAGGAATCCAACACATCTGAATGTGACTGGAGCATAGAAGATGACGTCGACGCAGACAAACGGCCCAAAGAAGACCAAGAAGCTGAGGCAAAGAAGTTAGAATAGGCAAAGAAGCTACTTGGATTACTTTAGAACAGTGCAGAGAATTAGGCAAAAAAAATCTAGCCAAAAAAAATCAAATAAAGAGTCTTTATAAGGACTGTACCCAATCAAAATAGACGAGTCAAGAGCCATCACCGACAAACGAAAAAGCAGGAAGAAACGGACACAAAGGAGAACCCGCCGGCCAATCCCTCAGCTAACGTCACAGGCATGAACGCTGCAAAATCGAAAAGTCAGCTAACACTGACGCAGAAAACGAGAGACACTAACCCCGCACAACTATAACCAACGCCACTGAGGCTGGTTGAACGAGGTGTAAAGTGCCCCCCCCCCCGCCCTTCTCCCCCCCCCCCCCCCCCCCCCCCCCACAGATCATATCGGATCGGATTAGAAGATTCGTACTTATGCTTCATAGACTACACAAAAGCATTATACAATGTGAAACAAGACGAAATAATAAAATTACTAAGGCAGACGAACATTCACGACAAAGATCTGAGAATAATAAAGAACATATATTAGGAGCAAACAGCAGCCATAAGAATCAACAACCTGGTAGGAACATTTCAGTGCATAAAGAAGTGCGTCAGACAAGGTTGTGTAATATCTCTTTATTTGTTCTCATTGTATAGTGAATATGTAATGTAATATCTCTTTATTTGTTCTCATTGTATAGTGATTATATAATGAGATCTACAGAAACTATGTCATGGATTCTGGTTGTTGGACATAATATAGACAGCTTATAGAAAAATCAACCGAATTCAATGAAACACTCTACATAGCCTTTGTCGACCAAGAAAAGGCATTTGATAGAGTAGATAGAAACAAGATGTGGGAAATCCTCAAACAATATGGAGTGAGTACACATCTAACAAACCTATGTAGAAGCTTATACAACAACAGTGAATGCATAGTGAGAGCAACTGGAGGAAACTCAGAACCCTTCACGATAAGATCTAGAGTACGACAAGGTTGTGTCCTGTCCCCTCTCTTGTTCATAACATATATAGACAACATATGCAAAGAAACCAGCCAAAAAGAGACCGCAAGAATACCGCATGACTAGAACACAGAAGAAGAACCATCTGCAAATCTAACCATTAGAGAACCCCTGTTTGCGGACAACCAAGCACTAATAGAAAAATCAGAAGCTGAATTACAAGACCACATGAATAGTCTAAACGAAATGTGTAGGGAACATAACATGAAAATTAGCACAAGTACAACAGAGGTAATGACTGTAACTAAAGAAGAAAAAGCAACAACGATTCACCTAAACGAACATCCCTTGAAACAAGTAAAGAGTTTCAAATACCTAGGAAGTATAATATCATCAAAAGGCACATCAGAAGACGAGATCGAAAATAGATGTAATAAGGCAAATCAACTCATTGGACAAATGGCACCAATACTAAAGAACAAACATGAATCAAAAACTACTAAGAAAGCACTTATAACACACTATTCCTACCAACTCTATGTTACCAATGCCAAACCTGGACAATGACAGAAAAAGAGAAAAGAAAAACCACAACAACAGAAATGAGATTCCTGAGAAGAATACTCAATGTACAAGAAGAGATAAGATGAGAAATGAAGAAATCAGGACTAAAGTGGGGGTTATAGCTGCACTAGATTTTATTAGACGGCAGCAAGTCAAATGGTTTGGCCATGCAAGTAGGTTACCAACTAACAGTATACCGCATCGTCTGGATCTTTTCTCCGGGGCATGCTTTTGGTGGGTGGGCCTGGGGGAAAATTTGGGGGAACAAAGGGGGGGGCCCGGGGGGCACATGTGCTTCAAGAACATCACCAAATCTTTACATGGTCTACCTGCGTACTAGTCTATACCGCTTACCATATATTAAAAGTGTTCATATTCAGTTGCAGCCACTGGATGCGATAGTAAGGTGTTATAGTAACTTGTTGTTGTTGTTGTTGTTGATGATGTTGTTGTTGTTGTTATTATATTATTATTATTATTATTATTATTATTATTATATTATTAACATCTGATGGGAGATGCCTTGAAGAGATTAGAACAAGAATCGCCATGGCAAAAGTAGCCTTTAGCAAGATGAAAAACATATTGACTAATAAAAAGATGTCAATTGAAACGAGAAAAAGAGTGTTGAGATGCTACATTGAACCTGTACTTTTATATGGATGTGAAGCGTGGACAATGAGCAGTCAGACTGAAAAACATCTGATGGCTGTAGAGATGTGGTTTCTGAGGAAAATGCAAAGAATACCATGGACAGCCAGAAAGACCAATGAACAAGTCCTTCAAGAAACAAATGAAGATCGTGAATTGATTAGAGAAATTAGACGTAGACAGTCAAAATTTTTTGGGCATGTTATGAAAAGAAATGGATTGGAGAATTTGGTGACAACTGGTAAGATCGAGGGGAACAGACCAAGGGGAAGACCTAGAAGCAAGTACCTGGATGGCTTGGCCTTGTGGCATGGTCGAGACAGAAACACGGAGCTGATCCAGGACTCTGGTGATCGAGTGAGATGGCAGAACATGACCGCCCACGCTTACCGGCATGGCACATGATGGATGGATGGATGGATGGATTATTATTATTATTATTATTATTATTAATGTGATTACAAATATCGCTATTACAGACTCCAAGTCACCATTGACCTTGACTCAATCAAACTAGACCCCTTCGTTGAGCCCATTGCTGTGGTTCTGGTGATCGCGGGAGCCGTAACAAGTAAGACATGACACAGGCACGTACATTACACGCAGACAGAGGACTATTCACACTTACATTGGAAAAGTTGCTCGCAGAGAAAAAAAATAACTGATAGAAAGGAAGAGTACATACACACACACAGGAAATACTTACAGAGGAAGAACAACACAAACACAGAGGAATAGCGCATGAGAGAAAATTTAGCGCGAGCACACACACATGCACACACAGGGATGGATTAACCATTAGGCAAACAAGGCACGTGCCTAGGGCACCAAGCATTTGGGGGGCACCACAAGTCCTCAAGAAAAATGTGTATATTGTCCCGGTAGCGTAATTGCATGGCATAAGCAAATCGCAAATGTAATATTGAATCGCACATTATTTATATATACATACCCTGTGCAGCCCATTCACTAAATCTGGTAGGCAGAAGTGCCGTTGACTCTTGTTTAGAGGCAGTAAACTTCTTCCATACAGTGCAACTGATCTATACTTTTTTCTCAGCTTCAACCAAAAGATGGAAGATTCTGAAAGGATGCCTTGTGAATGAAAAGCTGGTAAAGTCCCTTTCCGATACTAGATGGGAAGCACATGCTGTTGCAATTGAAGCCATTCTAATGTATCATCCTCAGATTATAGAAGCGTTAGAATGTTTACAAGAAGACCAGTCACAGAAGGGGGCACCAGAAGAGAAGCAGAAAACATTGCAAAGAAGATGCAAGAATTAGAATTTGCTTTCATGCTTGTCTTTTGGGAAGAAGTGTTACAACATTTTCACAGGGTCAGTCAAGCTCTACAAAATGAGCACGTGAACTTGAAAACGTGTGCTGATTTGTATTCTTCACTAGCAGATCACTTGCATGAATCTAGGAATGAATTTGAAAGATTTGAAGAAGCTGCAAAAGAAATAACACCAGGTGTGGATTATAAGTCAACTTTGACCCGTAATCGTAAACGAAAGACAGTGGTCATTGATGGTGATGCCCCTGAGGTATCTCAGAATGCCAGAGACAAATTTCGTATATCTACTTTCTACACCATTGTTGACAAACTTGAGACAGAGATGAGTAGACGAGGACAGGTATATAATGATCTAGCAGTACGATTCTCTTGTTTGGTCGATGTACCACAAACATCTCAGTGTTGTGAAGGACTAATAAATGCTTATCCTGAAGATCTGAACAATAATTTATATACTGAACTACAACAGTTCCACTCATATATTCGCCACAAGTTTCGTGCATCAAAATCTGACAACAACACGTTCAGTCATGCAGAACTCTACAAAGTAATAGTTACAGACAACATCGAGTGTGCTTTTCCAAATGTAGAAATCGCCTTGCGCATATTTTTAACATTAATGGTTACGAACTGTTCAACTGAGCGCTCTTTTCTTCAGTTGAAATGTACAAAAAATCCAAGTAGATCCACAATGAAACAAGAAAGGCTTGATTCCTTATCTTTGCTGATGATTGAGGCAGACTTGTTGCGCAAAATTAACTTTGATGATGTACTCAAAAACTTTGCCAGACGTAAATCTAGAAAAAAGAACTTTAAAATGTAAATGTGTGCTCTCTCTGACTTTCTTATCTATCAAAAAAGTTACAGTATTTTTGTCTACTATTATTGCAAAATTAATTAACTATTAATTTTAATACAGAAATACCTTATTGTAGGTTTTATATGAGTGATAGTAGTACAAACATATGTGTTTACATTTCACAACTGTTTTTCTTTGTTAGTTTTTTTCATAATATTGAACATACCAGCAGTCAGTGGAGGATCGGGGGCCCGGGGCAGTAAGGGGCACCCATGTGGGTTTGTGCCTAGGGCACCAAGATGGCTTAATCCGGCCCTGTGCACACACACACACACACACACACACACACAGAGAGAGAGAGAGAGAGAGAGAGAGAGAGAGAGAGAGAGAGAGAGAGAGAGTAACAGAGGGGGTTGAGAACGTAAAGTACACGCACATCGGAAAAGTAGTACATATGGAGGAAAGAAACAGAAAGAAAACAAAGGAAGCGTAGCATACTGTAGAAGAATAACAAAAACAAACAGGAAGAAAAGCATACATAGGGGAAGTTTGGTAGACCCATATAATGAAGTGATAACACACTCAGAGGAAGGGCAATACATACATAGAAACATCAAGATACACACAGAGGAAGAACAGCGCGCGCGTGAACATAAACAGAGGGGTGGGAGAAAAGAAGAGTAACACACCCAGAGGAAAAATATCATAAGAGGAAGTGTTAGTAGTACGGGATGTTATAATGGGACCGAAAATCTGGAGCTGCTCCATCTAGGTCTCGGTATATTTTACTATATGAAGAATCTAGCTCCAGATGTGACCTAGTTTTCCACATTTAGCGCGTTTTTGGTATTTAATTACTTCCGGTTCTGGGAGTTTAAAAGTCAAACTTTAATTTAAAAAAAGGTAAATTATATACGAAATAATGTTCATTCCGTCCCATGTCGTATGTGTGCGTGGGAGGGGGGGGGGTAGGCCGATGTGGAGGTGGGGGCGCAGGGAATGGACCCTTAGTCCGACTACGAGCCCAAAGTGGTCCACCAGACCTACAGCTACTGTGAGGAGGTGTGACCAGACTAAGTGCAGTACTGAGAGGGCAATACACTTTTATCTTAGCCAAAAGGCCAAAACGGTTTGAGCACATCGGACATAATTCTTGCTACAACCGCATGAAATAAACTGAAATGCCATCATTGTTTAATATATTATCGAGGAAGTAGAATAGCATAAAGAAATAAGCTAATTAACATAGAAAAATGTCTTGTTCCTAGAATATCTAACACAAATTATTAATGTAATAAAAATAGTTAGATGAAATAGCATACTTAGTGACTGTTTGTAAATTATCTTTAAATTATAAGAGAATAATAGTAAGATAAATTATTTCCATTGTCCAGTCATTTTCAAAATTAGGTCAAGGGATGTAACTCATGAATAACAAATCAACTGGTTTATTGAGATTTCCTCCCATTTTTATTAAAGAGAATTTTTATTTTTTATTTATCTTTAATTTGTTTCAATTGAAAATATAAGATAGCGATTGTAAGTGATATGTAGAGGGTCGTAGTTGTTTAAACACTAGTATCACACAATTACAAATGAGGGGGGCTGCGTGGTCTCGAGGTATGGTGTCCGCCTCGAGTGTTGGAGGTCCCGGGTTCAAGCCCTGGTGAGGACCAGGATTTTTTCACGTGGACTTCTAGTAATAAAATTTCCCTTGGTCTCTGGGTAGTGAGATCGGGCGCCCGTGTGTATTGTTGCGCATAGTAAAAAATCCCTTGGCAGTTGGAAATCGAAAAAGAGTAGCCTAACGGCGCTGCCTGGACAAAATTTCTAGTTACAAATCTACCAAAAGTATTTCAGGATCCTCGCCGGTGTTACGGAGTTCGTGCACTGGGCTGAGTTTCTCCATACTCAGGTTTGAGTTAGGAGGAGAACGGAGAATTTATGGGTTACACCCGTGTGCCGTGATGTTGATCCATTGTCTAAACTAGGGTTATAAATGTAAACCTTAAAAAAAGTAAAGATGGTTGATAGTAGTGGGTGTAGTGGTCGGGGTGTGTGTGCATATACGTGTGAGCGGGTGTGATAATTTTATATTGCTGTCTCTCCCAATGGGCGAGTGGTTGTGGAGTGGATGTAAGACGGGTTTTCGTTGGTAATGGGGTGGACGGGTCGAATTGTGGTGTGAGTGTATAGTGGAAAGGGATGGCAAAGTGGCTAGCGAGGAGGTCGCCGTGGCTGAAGGGTGGAGAAGAGGTGGGCAAGTGGCTAGCGAGGAGATTGCTGTGGCTGAATGGTGGAGCCGAGGTGGGAAAGTGGCTAGCGAGGTGGTCGCAGTGGCTGAAGGGTGGAGCATCCACTATAGTTAGAATTATGGACGACACCTCTGAACACTTACATTCCACTGTGTCGTGCTTTTCATAAGGAGGTGACCGTGGCTGAATGTATGACCAAGTCGGCGGCGTGGCTGAGTGTATGACCAAGTGGTCACCGGTGCCGAATGTATGACTAAGTGGTCCTAGTGACGAGTGTATGACCAAGTGGTCGCCGTGACTGAATGTATGACGATGAACAGCCAGTCAAATTGTATAATATAGAGGTTATGCGGTCTACCATCAACAGTTTTAACGCCTGTAATAGTTACCTCAAGTCACAGATGGCGTCGCATCCGGTCACATGTGTAATGGTACATCCGAGACACGAGGGTAATGGCTACAAGAGGTCACGTGTTGGCACTGCTCCCGGTAACATGCATAAGGATACACCCGGGACACGTGGGTAATGGTTACATCCTGTGAAAGATTGCGTCGCATCCGGTCGCATGAGTAATGGTACATTCGGAACACTTGGTTAAGAGGGGTACTACAAAAAGGGTGCCATGTCGTTTGTCGAACCAGGGGACCTAACTCATGATGATCACCACGTATGGGAGTGATTCCACTACCTCGTCAACAAAGCATCCGAAGTCTAAAATGGTCTCCTTTCTCTCTCTTTTCTATGACCGTGCCAGACTAGGGTCACCGTGTAAGACTAAAGGACATCCCGGTATCAATACAACATAAGGTAATTTTGAGTGTAGTATACGTGGGTGTAAACAATTCATCATAATGTCCGACTAAATCGGTCTCCTAGACATAGAGGAGAGATGTGATCACCGATGCCAGGCTGAGGGAGGGCTACCTTTTACTTAACAGTTACCTGGTCATACAACAACCATTCTTTAACGCATTTTATCAGCTGTACATACGAACACAACAAGCTGTGAAAGCTCGACCATAGACGTCTCTTGTAACACGACATGCCACATGCCAGCTGTCCTGACCACTGAAGTTATCGCCTCTCAGATCAAGCATTTACACTTTCACTAATTTTTTCTGTCTTTCCATATGGGTTTTTGCATCGCATTTCCAAGGCCAATATATGTTTCAACGTAGCTGCTGATGTCCTGGTTCACATCCAGACAAAAGTAGTATGTGAAACTTCTATATTCTCTTTCTTCACCAGAGAAAAAGTCTTTTACCATTAAATATTGGTAAGCTTAGCTGCTCATTGTCCACGTTTCACATCCAGACATAAGTACAGGTTCTATGTAATACTTCAACACTGTGAAATATCTCATCCAAACTTATAAAGATGTTGACCGAAATAAGAAAATATTGGCCAATTTCAACTAAAATGTTTACCAAACTTTTAAATATTTCGTCCAAACTTATAAAAAGTAGGAAAATGTGTTAACCAAACGGGAAAACATATTGGTCAAGTAAAGAAATATTTCAACCAAGCCTATAAATATCTCATCCAAACCTTTAAAAAGTAGGAACACTTGTTAGCCAAACTCGAGAAAAGATGGTCAAAATCACGAAATATCTAAATCAAAATTATCAATATATCGACCGAATAAGAAAATACGTTAGCCAAATGGGAAAAAAAAATATTGGTCAAATAAAGTCTCACCTCAACGAAACTTATAAAAAGTAGGAAAATGTGTTAGTCAAATGGGAACAATATTGGTCAAGTAAAGAAATATCGCGTCCAAACTTATACAAATTAGGAAAATTTGATAACCAAATGGGAAATATATTTGTCAAGTAAAGAAATATCGCGGCACAACTTATAAAAATTAGGAACATTTGTTAGCCAAATAGGAAAAATATCGGTCAAGTGAAGAAATATCACGGCCAAACTTATAAAAGTTAGGAAAATTCAACAATAAAATTTCCTTGATAAACATCACGGCATACGGGTGTAACCCATAAGTGCTCCGTTCTACTCCTAACTCAAGCTTGAGTCCAGAGAATCTCAGCTCAGTACACGAACTCCGTAGCACCGGCGAGGATCCTGAAATAATTTGGGCAGATTTTTAAACTAAAATTTTGCCCGGACAGGGGAAAACACACAGAGGAATAGTAACTGAACACATATGAGGGCGCGCGCACACACACAAACACATATACACACAGATTAAGAGTCACACACATGGGATGTTAGCACACACACATAGGAAGGGGCACACACAGAGGAAGGGTCACACATAGAATGAGTAGTACACACACAAAAGGATACAAATTAAGAGTAACGCACACACAATAAAACACAAAGAGGAAGAGTAAAGTACAGGAAAACTAGCACACAGAAAGAGAGAGAGACACACACAGAGGAAGACACACACACAGATTAACACACATAGAAGAAAAGTAGCACAAACACACATACAGGAAGAATAACACACTTGGCAGTCTAACATCATTCAGGATCCATGTGTGTCGGTGAGTGTGCATGCCCATGTTTCACAACACTTCCAATTAAATTCTATGAGTTTTAAAATGTCTCACATCTAATTCTAGTTGCATCATTTGTACTGGGAGTAGTGGCTATCAAATCAGAGAACGTCATTGTAATGGCACTCTACGCGAGCTCAATGATAGCCATTCTGTTTACCGCTGTCATCATATCGGCCACTTGCGTGTGGGACAAGCAAGCAGTGAAGGACGTTGTGCGACCTGGTTGGTTAAAGTCTTTGTTTCCCCACATTCATTTCTACCTCTGATTTGTGAACGTTAGATTATTATTATCGCCATCCCACCTACTTTCTCTCATTATTATTTTTATTATTCCTTTATCATCGCTATTATCATCACCATCAACATTATGATCATTAATGCCGTGAGATCACGTATGTTTGTAACCTTAGTTATGTACAGCTTTCGAACAGCTGCAGACGTCACTAAAACTGTAGAATTAGTAATGACACATTTCAACTGTCACTTGTATCGAGTTAACAGAGAGACAAATAAAGTTGCTAGGGCAACTTGTAAGAACTAAAAGCAATACAGCTACCGCCTTGCGCCTGTCACAGAAAAAGGAAGTCAAGAACCCTATTTATGGTACACTAGGAGGTCAGCTTTGCCGAATGGATAAGAGCGCTTACTTTTAAACTTCCAGTGTGCTGATGCCGAGGTAGCGGGTTCAACCCTACACCGGTCAGTTGGGCGAAAATGTTGACTTCTCCTCTTTGACTTGGGGACGTAAATTACAAGTACCTCGGAATTCGGATTGGGTTCGCCTGATGGCCACACGCAAAAATCAGTCCAGTGCTATTAGAAGTAGCTTTGAAGTGTACACAATTTCCCATTCAGCAATATTCACACATTCAGATGCCAACAATAACTGGTAAGATATTATAAAATAATAACGTTTCATGAAAGCAACCACTATACGTAGAATTATGGACGTCACCTCTGAACACTTCCCTTCCATTATGTGTGCTTTTCATAAGGAAATTCCCGTACACCACGGAGAATATTCATTATTGAACAAAGATGTTACCATGTACAGAGGTAATACATTTCATAGCATGCACTTCATCTCCGACGCGTAAATTATATACCGCATATAAACAAACATTGGGATCTGCTGTATAATCTCCAGAACAAACAAAAAAAAAAAAAAATTGGTGTACATAATGCTAAGGTTATATGATAAATCTCATCATATTCCCTCAGTTGGTTACTGAGTTATGGATTTTTATACGGGGACAAATATTTGTGGACGCAATATAGTGTGCCTCAGACTTTGGGGGAAAGAAGGGTGGGTGGGGGGGGGGGGGGGTGCTACAACACCGTTTCTACAAAGCATCGCTTTGTTGTTTGCTTACTCCTACGGGTATCAGTTAGTTCCTACCCCTTGGCGAAACTTACGACTAACCAAACACAACCATCTCAACTGCTGCAGGAGAGACGAACATCACTTGGGTGCTAACAGTAAGAGCTAATTGAGTTAACGATTCCATGAAAAAGCAGAACCAGTTGGAACATCGAATTTAGTAGGACATTCCGCTAAATTGTCAGAACTGCGAGAGACAACACCGAGAAAACAGTAGTATGCACATCTAAATTGTTTCTTCCAGCTCAGGATACATTGAAGCTTAGAAGCTTCGCACTCTGTCAATACATTCACGAACACCCGTGCCTATTGCGGTATTATCAAGCGCTTGTCACTGTCTAATCCCGGGTTATTTCCTGTCGGTGTCTGTGGCGGAGAGGTCGCGATTGCGATTCTCAGCTACGCACACCGTCTTCGAAATCAGATTTGGAAGGAGACCGCCTTGCGTTGGTTTTTAATAATGATATGAGCGTCGGTTGTTCAGTCAAAATTTTTTGGACATGGTTGAGAAGAAATGAATTGGAGAACTTGGTGACAACTGGCAAGATCGAAGGGACCAGATCAAGGGGAAGACCGAAAGGAAAATACATGGATGACTTGGCCACATGGCATGGTCAGGACAGGAACACGGAGCTGATCCATAACTCTGGTGATCGAGTGAAATGGCGAGTCATGACAGCCTACGCTTTCCGGCATGGCACGTGATTGATTGATTGTTCAGAACACAATTTCAGTACTATTGAACATAAACTTGTAAATCACAAACAGCGGAAAAGAAAATACCGGAGACGATTGCGACGTCCTGTAAAGGATATGCAACTTTAAACTTTCGGAATGTTCATTCCCCCCCCCCCCCCCCCCCCCCCCGACTTACAATGTCTATGTCGTGTTTTCCTTTATAGTGTCGTCCCTGGAGTGAGGGGAATCAACACCCACATTATTTTTAACCCCATATTATTCTGGAGAATCCACTAGATTTCGTCCACAACACTCCGTCAGTCACTGGATACCTCTTTCTCTCTCCCCCTCTCACCACTGGATCATGCCCCCTCTCACACTTCCCCAAAACAACATACTAAACAACTCTAGCTTCTAAAATTCAATAACATATTAATTTAATGAAGAAAAGTGTATGTATGTGAGAAGTGTATGTGTAGAATGTATGTCGTATACTCTAGTGTGTCTGCAGAATCAGACCGAACAGCGCAGGAGCAAAGTCTGATCATCGCGGTAAAGACCACACAACATCATCATAGTTCAGCACAAAATGACCTCACCAAAACGATGTGTCCCTCCTGCTAGATGTTGACTTCCTCCAGTAGCTTTTTGATAACCCCGATACCTGGTAACCAATCACGGATATAGTCCGATACTTATCCTGAATCGATCATACACAATGTTACTAAATGTCCTTAAAGTTCTGAGACTTAACAATCCTTGCATCGTGAAAACACGGAACACTGTCCTTTGACATAACACGGTTCTTTTCTAAATGTCCTAGAGTTTCACCATTACACAGTTATTGTTTACAGTCCCACAGGAATCTAATAATTTAGTAAAAACGCCAGGTTCATTGTTCCTGTTTCCTAGATAATCACTTTTGTTCTTTCTACATAGATAATCACTATTGTTCTTGTTTCATGTGGTATGGAAAATAATCTCACTATTGTTCTTGTTCCATGTGGTATGGAAAATAATCTCACTATTGTTCTTGTTCCATGTGGTATGGAAAATAATCTCACTATTGTTCTTGTTCCATGTGGTATCGAAAATAATCTCACTATCAACTTCTGTGACCCCTATCACTAAGAAATCTTCTGCCGGATACTTATATGTTTCGGCTCAACAAAGCCATGTCCCTTCAGACCCTTTTTATCATGGGCCCAGTGCAAAGGCCGCTAAATAAATCTTCCCGCACTAATTTATCCATGATCTGAAATAGTGATGTTTCAGCTTGTTTTCTTCATAACCTGAGGGGAACCTGTGAAAGAGAGAACACACCTGGTGAGAGCAACCGGATACTGACCCCTATTAGATGAGTGTAGGCCGACGGCCTCACTCAGATATATAACAGTGAACCAAACTCTGTCATGGGGCAGAGGAGCTCATCACATCGGTCTAATTTAGGGTAAGACAAGGAAAGACCAAATGTAAAGTGCAGAACCCCAGTAGACACCCCACTGGAAGATCCCACCATTGGACATTTCCCCTACCCCCCAACCATCCTCAATCTTTCTATATATCATCCCACTTCACTATTCCCAACCAGCTGAGCTAATTGACCTCTCACACTAATTAGTTTTAACAATGCGATTGCCTACTGTCGCCGACACTCCTTGAATACCTAACCACAAAGCAACAACACTATGCTCAAGTCCTAAACTTTATCTATCACTAGACTGTTCTACATTATTTACATCTAAATGCTATCTAGTGAATACCTTATGAAAACTCAGCTCTATCCTGAATCGAATCCACACTTTGCCATGAAAGACACATGTTCATCAACGTTAATTGATACAGAACACAATAGATTCTTTTCTATATTAGAACAGAGCTAGTCAAACACTTCAGCCTAGGTCAACTCCCTTGTTCACACTAGCGGCAACAAGTTATGTTTCCATACAGTCGGGGATTGTCCGAGTGACGTCATTCGATGTCAACAACAGGTGGCCCCAGCGGCAGACAATCTGTTCCCAACTTCACAAGAATAGTTGTCCCCCCTTCTACAACTGACGCAACAGTCTTTTCCTCTCGAACGACGACACATCAAACAATGCCGACAAATTTCCCGTTTCCTAGGGAAATCTCAAAGACTGTTAGTTTCGTTTGATCCGACGTGTTTCCCCACTAGTAACAAACAATTGCAGCTGTGAATACAGACTGTCTCTGTTAGTCTATCATCTTATCGTTAACTACAGTGGTCCCGTGACAGTCTATCATAAAATTACCTGGTAACTAAAGGTGTGATACTGACAGCACCGAGTGCCGAATTGTTTAAAGATATGCTATATGGAGAAACATACACTCAATAGGTGTCATGGCATGAGAAGTAATCCTTTACTTTGTTTTACCCTTGACTTGGGGACGTAAATTACAGGTGCCTCTGAAGTCGGAGTGGGTTTGACAGATGGCGAGGGACAATGGTAATAGGGGAAGGTAACCCGCACGCAAAAATAAGTTCAGTACACTTTAAGTATGGAAAAAAAAGCAACAACTGTGTTTTACTTGTGCCAGAGTTACAGAGAACACTGAAGGACTACGTGGGAGATCGTGGCGCGGACAGCACATCAGTCACCTGGAACGCCTTCATGCTGCTGGTGAAGTGTTGTGGAGTGGACAGTTACCGAGATTTTCAGGTGCCTTTTAAACCCTTAACCTATCGCAACTCATTTGAAGCGGCTCGAACACTGAGCCAAATGTATAACTGACTACGTGGCAGGGTTACACACAACAACCAGAACTTTGCCTGTCAATACATATTACATTAACAGTTAGTTGCATATCTTTACGTGACGTCGCAGTCAACCCCGGTAGTTTTGGCTGTTTGTAATTTCTTGGCAAGTTTACGTTCAGTAATTTGCCATTGCTTTCTGAACAATCGGCACCCATACCATTTTATCAAAACCAACGCAATGAGATCTGCTGCCAAATCTACCGCAGCTGTGTTTCGAAGGCGGTATGCGGGATTACGAACTACGTCCGTAACCCCTTCGCCACAGAACCGGCATATATTACATACATACATACATACATACGCATAGACATAATACATGCTTACAAACACATTTACGTAATACACATATGCATACTTACATAATACATACAGACATATATAGTGCACACATATATACACATACATGCATATATACATATACACAGATACATTCATACACATTCCCAATTCTTGAGTTCTTTGAAATTAAAGATAAAAAATACTAGTGAATCTCTCTGTGGAACTGGTAACATGACAGCTACTCATTTGTTGCAGGAGCGTCCGATATATGTAGAGCACCAAGTTCAAGTTGATTGATGCTTTCTTAGGAAACATTCATATTGACGTCTGAAGGAGAAGAAGAAAAGTGCTGTTGTTCTGTTATACCGTCCTCATCAACAAATAGTATACTTTATGTGGAATGTTTGCCAGAAACACGAGATCCGACATTTTTTGGGCTTTTCTTCTCGAAGCCGGTCTCCCTGCCTAGTGGATAATGTCTTTCTCCGTAATCCTGTATATTCTCGTGAGTAACGTAACCTGCGCGAGAATCGGTAACGGTTCTCGCCGCGTTGGTAACTTACGGGGTATGTGAGCCGGTTGCTCAGAAAGCAATGGCAAAGTACTGAGCGTAATCTTGCCTAGTACATCAGCAGCAGCTGAAAAATGTTGATGTTCACTGCAACATCCTGTAAGAGATATGCAAAAAAAAAAAAATATCTTCTCGAAAGTGATTGCTTAAACTATAGGTATTTATGTGTCTAGATGCCACAATTGTGGAGTATATTTAACTCGACTTGTTTACGTTTGGCGGCCTATCAAATAGAAGATATCAGTCAGGTGTTTCTCAAATTCCGACAGCTGCAGAGACAGTGAAGTTACACTGAGTGATTAATAGATATCTTGTGGCGAAAGTGGCAATGTTACACATCTTCCATTGAACATGTGAATATGGGTGAGTGGGTGGGTGGGTGGGTGGGTGTGGGCTGGGGGATGGGTGTATTTGTGGGGAGATGTGTGTGTGGGGGATGTATGTTAATAGGGAAAGGTAGGTTGGTGGATGTGCGTGTGGGTGGGTGTGGTGTGTGTGGGGGGAGATGTGTGCGGGTGGGTGGGGGATGCGTATGGCTGGGCGAGGGTGTGTGTGGGTGAGGGTGGGGGTGGGTGGGGTGGGTGTGGATGGGGGATGTGTGTGGGTGGATGGAGGATGTGTGGATGGGTGGGTGATATGTGTGGGCGGGTGAGGTGTGTGCGTGGGTGGGGGTTGTGTGTGGGTGGGGGATGTGCGGGGGTGTATGTGGGTGGGAGGAGGATGTGTGGGTGGGTGAGGGAAGTGTCGCATAACATTGTAATATGCATTGCTTATGTTTACAACATTCATTTGACAATGTATTTTCCTATGTGAATGTATCATGCACTATTAATGAATGAAAGATGAGTTATTGGAAGGGCCGAATGTAAGAATTTGTAACCCTTTTAAAATAACGTTGAACTGAATTTAAAAAGAAACCTTGAACTGATTAGACCCCTTTTACTAACTGTTATCAGTAGATTGAACCAGGAAACATCTTGGGGAGTAGAGGGGTCGGTATGATACAGACCATATCACTGACCCAGTGCCGATTGGTGTATACAAATATCTATATATCATCATACGCTTTCAGGTGTGTAAAAGGGTCCTGTGCTTACTTAATATGCGAAGAGACAACAAAATACAGTGCTTCGGACATCCTGGGAGAATGAAGCACAAACAATTACCTCGTTGTATCAACAACTGAAGAAACGGTGGCTATAGAACTAGAGGGCATGGATATATTATATTCAGTGTGTACTACACGAACACAAATTCAGGGCAGTCCGGGGGAACATGGTTCGCTCAAGATCGAAAATCTCTATCCCTCCTTACAACCGTCAAGATACGCCGTTGTCCAGGTGCTGATAGGTAATAGGGTATGAGAAGAGAGCATATAGGGATAACACTGTGACACTCGTGAAGATTAAGGTTGTCAGAGTTGACAACAGAGGCAGAAAATACTGGATGGATGGGCATAGTGATATGGCAGACGATCAGTAATTTAACAAATTTAATACACAGAACAGATATGTTAACTGATTGCCTGCCAAACAAACATTGGGTTCTGACCAAACATAAATTTATGACACAAAATTGGAAGTAGGGATGTGTCACAATAATGTTGCGTTATAAATGTTATCTGAATGACCAAAAGCAACTCTTCATATTTTGACAGTTACCTCTCTGCCTCTCCCGCTAGACGAGTATTGTTTTTATTCTTCCTGATTAATTTGTACTTTATGAGCACCGACTTTAGTAGCTCTGGTTTTGCTATTGTTTAAATATGCGTCTTGTTTTTTCTCCCTGCATAATATTCTTAAGAGTCTTGGGTGTTAGCTAAGGTTTATGTTGTCGCCAGTTTTCCCAAAGATTTATATACGTGATTCATTTGCTGTTAACCTGCTGTCTACAGTCTGCCATACTTGCCTCGCTTACCAGCTGTTGCAGGAGACGGTACTTGTTACATAAATTGACCACAGACTGTTGTTCCTTGGTTTCTGTATTTCTGAGATAACCTACAATGCATTGCTTCCGTGGTTGTTCAGTTTCAAATTCATCCTACTTACCAGTAGAAGGTGATCTGAATCTGAATCTGCGCCCCTGACAAGTATTTCGCCATGCTCAGAAAATCTACATTTCTTGTTAATACAAAAATTATTAGTTGACCTTTCTGTATTGTCTGATGATACCCAGGTTAGTGTATTTTGTGTGTGTGGAAAAACATTTCATTGTTTGGTATTTGTTTCATTACCCATATTACTGTGAAGTTTCATGTACAATTACTCCATAATTGATTCATTCTTAACCTTTAATGGTGTGTTACAATGGATCGCATTCATGCTTAATGTTTTCTTTGTAGTTCTAAATGACGGTTTTATTATTCTGCAGATCGCTACTTCCCTCTCTAGCAGTTCTTTCTGTCTCTTTAGACAGCATTAGTCATGCCTTCGCTGTGTGCGGAATTTTCCTCTGCATGACCCCAGAATAGAAACGGTTCACTTGTGTTAGAAGCTTTTTTCGCATAGTACCTTATATTTTATTTCTCTTCCTATTTGCGCTGTTCTTCGCAATGCAAACATAGTATAATATTTCCAGGTGGTACTTCTAGAGTCTTCCAGCTGAAAGTCGGCTTCCAGCATGATAACCGGCGATTGAGACTCCTTTAGGCTTTTTCTATATCGCGCCGTTCTTCTTCTGGAACAGTGGTTATCAACCGGTGGGGAATTCCCCCCCCCCCCGGGGGGGGGGGGGGGGGGGCGGCGGCGGGATTTTAGGGTTTCCGGGAGGGGGGGAAATTACCACAATGTAATATACAAGTAAATGGGAATATTCTTCAACAAGTGAATAGGTACAATTATCTCGGAACAGTCATAACATCTGATGGGAGATGCCTTGAAGAGATTAGAACAAGAATTGCCATGGCAAAAGTAGCCTTTAGCAAGATGAAAAACATACTGACCAATAAAAAGATGTCAATTGAAACGAGAAAAAGAGTGTCGAGGTGCTACATAGAACCTATACTTTTATATGGATGTGAAGCTTGGACAATGAGCAGTCAGACTGAAAAACATCTGATGGCTGTAGAGATGTGGTTTCTGCGGAAAATGCAAAGAATACCATGGACAGCCAGAAAGACCAATGAACAAGTCCTTCAAGAAACAAATGAAGATCGTAAACTGATTAGAGACATTAGACGTAGACAGTCACAATTTTTTGGGCATGTTATGAGAAGAAATGATTTGGAGAACTTGGTGACAACTGGCAAGATCGAAGGGAACAGACCAAGGGGAATACCGAGAAGTGAGTACCTGGATGGCTTGACCAAGTGGCATGGTCGAGACAGAAACACGGAGCTGATCCACGACTCTGGTGATCGATTGAGATGGCAGAACATGACCGCCCATTCTTACCGGCATGGCATATGATGGATGGATGGATGGGAGGAGGAGAGGGGGGGGGGGGGGAAATTGAGATTTTTCAAGATCGCGTTAATACAAGAACCGATTACTTGATATTGTTTTTCCCTCCACATTTTACAATTCTGTACTTCTCGCCCTTTTGAAATTCGTTTTATAACGTAAGTAGACCCGCAAATCACGTTTTATGTAGACATCCAGACTTGTTCTGGTATGTGTTTTTACATTTATCTTCTATTTTTACTTATACTGTGTGTGTGTGGGGGGGGGGGGGGGATTTGTAGGGAAGAAATACGAAAGGGGGGGGGGGGGTGACATTCTGAACATATGGTGAAGGGGTGCATGGGCCAAAAAGGGTTGAAGAACCACTGTTCTAGAAGAACCTCCTTACTGAGATGTTGTTTCTTTCTTCTTCGTTGACGTCTTCGTGCCTGGTTGGATTTATCAGCTAAAGTTTCTACGGGATTAATTAGTCAGCGACACGCCAAACCTCTGTTGCCATACATGGTAGGTTACAGTATTACTGCTCTTTTCTTACAGGCTCCAGTATCACGAGTCAATAATAATAATAATAATAATAATAGTAATTACTACTACTACTACTGCTACTGCTACTATAACTACTATAACTACTACTACTACTACTACTACTACTACTACTACTACTACTACTACTACCACTACCACTACTACTACTACTACTACTACTACTACTACTACTACTACTACTACTACTACTACTACTACTATTTTACTGCCCTGAGAGTGTGAAGCGATAGAATGTCGGCTTCTTTATCACTGCATGTGTCATGGCACTCCCTGGTGTGAGGGGAACCTGCTATCACACTTTAACAACGGGATGTCTGTAGCCTCCGGGACCTAGGTGGCCTCAGTGCACAAAACCCCTTCAGCCCTTGAATCACTATCTCCCTCGCTATCAACCAAGGGACGTTATCCCTTTCAAACCTCGTCCTGAATACATGACACAACTCTGGTATCTAACTATGATAACAAGATGGTGTATTATACAAAAAGAATGATGATGATGATGATGATGATTTCGAGATAGGCCTCGTGATATCTATGCGAGACAAGACATGGCAATGCTCGAGTAGCCTCAAGGAGGAAGTGCCATCACAGTAGCAGGTCCAAGTATCACACTATGCGGTAAGTCCGTCAAGCTCACCGCGTATATCCTGCCTCGGGCCAGGTATAGGCTTCTCCACTTGGACAGGACTGTAGGCGTGTCGAATCACTGGTACTTGGGACCTCAAGTTGATGACGTCAATGAAGTCTGGCCCACGCACTGATTAGTACTGACTACTGTCTCTTGTGTGGCAGGGGACCTAGGACACTTCTCTGAAGAGTCTGGAAGTATTGAGTGCACTGCTTGTCTAGCGAGATGTCGATATCTCACTTATTCATAGTAACAGTCACAAATGTCCATGCGACCATCTTAGATCCGCAGACTCATACCGCTGGTATCACAGAGCAGATAAATCCACCGCTGAATCGCGGCACTGCAGAGAAAGTTCAAAGAAGAAAACGGTTCCTCAGCAACATCATAAGCCACATGGGGCCAGGCACTTGATACTGAAGACATCGTTTCTAGCTGGCGGTAAGGCAGTCAGTCAGTTGCACATCTGGGACAATAACAACACCAAGATACTTGCCCAGGCGGAATCAAGAGGAAGGCGATAGGTAGATGCCATGGTGAACAAACTGGTATAATAGACGTGGAGAGGGCTATGGGTTAGGTGGTACCATACTGAGACGTAGCTCTCGGTCGTCGATACCTCTCGCCGTGGTAGTGGTGCTCACGGGCTGCTAACACAGTCACTCGCCATAGTCCCTGTCACTGGACTCGTCACCAGATCTTCACTCTGCTCTCATAAAGGTAGAACCTGTGGAGGACAACACTCAGTAAGAGCAACATGAATCAGACTTACCATAAGCAGATACAATCAGATCATGCTTACTCAGACGGGTGGACCCTTCCCATAAGGGACCCGACTAGTTCATTGGTTGCTCGAAGAGGCCGAGGACGAACCAGGCCTAGGACCAAACCGGCAGCTATCCACCTGCATCATATTTCTCAGACGAACGTAGGGCTGGGCCGATGTTGTTGATCACTGATGTCGGAGAGATTGTCCTATGCCGAAAAACTGCTATATAACATGTAGGGTTATTGAGTTAGTTGTACTCATAGACTGAAGGAGAGCCGATGGCAGTGCATCCGAAACCCCCTCCCCGTTATCCGCCAGAGATTATATCGTACCGTGCCATAAGTACAATCCAATAGATCCAATAGAATATACAGGGTGATCCCCTCGTAGCAGAAATCCACACCCCGCCCCCCCCCTCCCTGGTCCCAGGTCGGGGCATTTAGAACGGTATCCTGTTCAATATGAACAATTCTGTTGCATCAATCATTTCCCCCGTTGTCACTCTCTCAGGAATCCACTATATATTAAGCTGGTATTCCGTCGAGAGATATTATATTAATTAAAAGACAGATATGAGGAAAGCCAAGAAGAAAGCCAGTGGTCGCCTTACGACGTGACACGATGTTCGACTCCCGATACGACCTTGAAACGACATCTGAGGTTCCGGCCGACCGGTGCACTCGATTCGGCTTACTCGCCCGAGTTCATCGATATATCGCACGCTATACACGATGCGACTCCTTAATCTACTTCCGGTTGCGCTTCGATTGACGGTTCGGCCACGCCGAACCTGCCGACGCTCGAGTTCATGAAGTTGGCCGTGTGTGAACTTCAGTTACAGGTCTCGTTTCCCTAAACCCAATTTGCCCGATCTACAGTGGCCGTGAATAAGCCGCTCTCGGCTAACCTACTAAATATCTTTGCAATGCAAAGCTGGTAAACACGCGTTTGCAACAGGCTTAAATTACAGGCTTAAAACACAAGCCCACAATAATTCACACCTGTCCTACTTCCTCGCGACGGTCAGTACACGTCCTAGCAATCTCGTGTTTCGAATCACCGACATTACACGACTTAAAGGAAAAGGCTTTACACATACCTTCAAACAAGCCACGCAACTGTTCATATGGGAGCCGTTGTCAATCAAGCGGGCATGATGTCGAAGTTCTCTGAAACCCATCAAGACATGTGTCGTCCCGCTCTCCATAACCATTAGCACTGGGCCATAAGGCCGTCTGCTTGCCAGCTAGCTCAGCTCACAACTGAAATCTTTGTGTGCTGGACGTATCACTGCGGCTGCGCACGCATGCGCCGTCCGTAGTTTCCGACAACCGGTTTCCCCCAACCGGTTTCTAGATTTTTCTTCAAGGGTGAGCAATCGTTATGGTCTGGGTTGAGTAATTTACTGGTTCTTTCCCCTCGACCAGTAAATTTTTACCAGGCTGCCAAATGTCACAACGGACATTTCACCAAGGCCGAAAAATGTCGCGAGGCGAACCGAGTGGTTTCGTCACAGCATGATGCGCAGATTTGCCCAGTTCTCTTCCGCATCAACTGGCGAAGAAAAAGACAAACAACAATATATTTAAGAACGCTACCTGTATTGTTCCGATATCAACTGCAATTATAACTACCGTTCTCTCATGAGCAGAAACTGAAGAACTGGCAGTCAGTAGTGACCATACGCAACGTGACCGTACATCTTTTAACACCGCTTGTATGCTGCAAGGAGAGAGCCAACAACATTTCCTGTGCAGTCAAAGGTAAGAACCACCGCCACCCCCTCTCTTACCACTACTGCCATATGCATTAACTACTACTACTACTACTACTACTACTACTACTACTACTACTACTACTACTACTACTACTACTACTACTACTACTACTACTACTACTACTACTACTACTACTACTACTACTACTACTACTGCTGCTGCTGCTGCTACTACGACTACTGTTGCTGCTGCTGTTGTGACTACTACTACTACCATCACCACTACTATTTCTACAACTATTGTTGCTGATAGGACTACTACTATTACTAGTGTTACCACTACTACTCTCAGTTCATAATATTGCTAATATTGTTGCTGCTGCTTATGCTTCTAATACTAACACCGTATCTTTACTATTACTACTGTTTTTATTAATGGTCTTTTTTTCGCATATTCTTTACAGGACATCGCTGTCAACATCATAATCTTTCAGCTCATTGTTGATTTCTTGGCAAGATTACGCTCAGTAGTTTGCCATTGTTTTCTGAGCGACCAGCTCACATACCCCGTAAGTTACAGACGCGGCTAGAACCGCCACCGATTCTCGCGCACGTGACATTACTCACGAGAGTATACGGGATTACTGAGAAAGTCGCTAACACCTAGGCCAAGGAGACCGGCATTAATGTTCCTATCCTACAATAACTAGTACTGTTACTACCACCAATGATGATTGTCATGATACTGTAGTAAACGATCCTAGACTAGTTGCCAACCAAGACTTAGGGCTTTGTCTGCCCTGCCATGACATTTAGTCTTTAGGTTACTATTCCTCGCACTATAATAAGGCTTATACCCTCCCAACTGCGATCCCCCCTCCCCCCGAAGCCGTTGGCACAATGCGGGGTGTCGGGTTTGGTAAGTGTCGCCCAATACTACTACGGCTACTACTACTACTACTACTACTACTACTACTACTACTACTACTACTACTACTACTACTACTACTACTACTACTACTACTACTACTACTACTACTACTACTACTACTGCTGCAGCAGCAGCAACTACTACTAATGTTGTAAATTGCCCCTTATCTGTGCCATAACCTTATTGTTGCTATGTCTTTGGCAGGCATTGCTTCTGAGAAAAACAACTGGGCTGTGCATGGCTGCCTCGACGTCATCACTACTAAAGTCAGCTCAAGCCTAGAATTGATACTGTATTTACTGTTCTTACTTCTTCAGCTGGTGGTAACAACCACGCTCTCTGTGTTCGTACTCACCGACTTAACTGTTGATGCATTAACAGCGTTAAGGAAATAAAAAGTGCATGAGATGATTTGTACATTGTAAATGTTAGTCTATGCTTAAAGCACTGTTGTGAAACACGGTGTCTTGCGTTCCTCACTTACAACCGCCATGAATAGACCACGGAAGCTTTCTTGACTTATGGATGTCACATTTGGACAAATCAATGTATGGCTAGTTGTGTGTGAGTCGTAGAATGGAGACTTTTATCACAGCGGCATCATTTAAGTGTGAGTACACAATGAGCCGGCTCAGTGGGGAAGATGTTGCAGATACAGTTCGTAATCCCGCATATCACGTTCGAAACACAGCTGCGGGGGATTTGTAATCTCAGGTGCACTGCAATCATTTAGAGGGATGGCTACGGAGTCGACACAAGACAGTACAGGTTCCAGATCTTAATGAGAGATTATTCGCTCGCTTCGATCTTACACTTTTCGACACGTTACACAACTTGCAGGCAGGGACTGCAGAGATTTATCCCAATAAAAATTCCGAATGTTCCAGTGCCAGCACGAGGCCTTCTGCTGCTTCGTCCAACTATTTTTTTGGCCCGATTCCTCGCTTATCCCTTCAAGTTTTAAGCACGTCGAACACGGAATGGGAGACAAGACCTCTTGTGCCCACCTACCTGTATGACGAATAACCTGACTGTATACCCGTTCTCTTACTGTCTTCTCCATCTTGTGTGCGTGTGCTCCCTCTCTATTCTAGATTCGTTTGGGACGGTCAGCTCGATCAGCGTTAACTGCTGAGCCGAGGAAGAGTGCAATACAATGTCAGGTCGCAATTGAAACTATCCGGCTACTGCCTGGTAACCACCACGGCCTTGCATATCAACTGCCAGCTCTCAGTTCTCTGCACCATCGAGGATAGACGGTAAGTCCTCCTTTCTTCCACGTTTCTGTCCAGCTTTGAGGAAGTACGTCCGCCTCTCTATTCCCCCGCCTCCTTGCTTCATCAGCTATAGCTCAGAACAATTAATACTTGTTGCGGCGCCATGTGAATCGGCTTTGGCAAATTGCTACCTTGCACGTAGACAAGACGTGGTCTAACATCTGTTTCTTTTTCTTACAGAGAGGATATACCGAGGACGCGGACTTACCCCTCTTGACTAGGTTGGCAGCTGATGAAAAAGTGATCTGACGAAGAAGCTAAGGCGTGTGCCTGATATCATTCTACTTCAGGGAGATCTTTATTCTCCCTTCCCAACTCATTCACTGGCCCCGCTGCGACTGTTGGGCAGCCTATTTTCACCCTCTCCTTCACAGATCTCCTGAACCACCATGTCTTTGCGTTCCCTGGCCGTCGCCATTTAACACAACCGATCACTGTCATGATGACCAGAAACCCTGTCTAGTGAAATGGGTGTGTCCTATGATTTCCTTCAGTTGGAGTGATGCCTGCGTAGACTAGACTGCGTTACCGACCTTCCATTTCCGTCCTGTTCTGAGCCGTTGACTTTTATCTATAGACTCATGCAGTATCATCGCGAGGCTGGCTTTTCCGACTTTGTACTCCTCTAAGACGGACTTGAACAGGAGGATGAGTTTTGCTTTCTTACTGTACAGTGCTATTTTCGACAGACCTGGTGGCGCTCCAAGGCATTCCCCTGTTCCCATTGCGCTGACCTTTCTTTCTTCGCCTATACAATATTCGTGCTTATCTTGTAAATTTTTAGAGACCATATGAGTTTTGGAATCGGCATGAATTGGAGATCGCTGGCTTTTCCGACTTTGTACTCCTCTATGACGGACTTGAACAGGAGGATGAGTTTTGCTTTCTTACTGTACAGTGCTATTTTCGACAGACCTGGTGGCGCTCCAAGGCATTCCCCTGTTCCCATTGCGCTGACCTTTCTTTCTTCGCCTATACAATATTCGTGCTTATCTTGTAAATTTTTAGAGACCATATGAGTTTTGGAATCGGCAAGAATTGGAGATCGCAGATCTTGAATTTCTCTACCAGTCTGCTGTTCTTGATGGCACTCAGACCATTCCTCCCCCATCCCACCCGAGGTAGGGTGACCCCCATTTATGGTAGAGGTGTGTTCCCCCACCTACCCGGGGTATGCAGAAATATGCTATAAATAAAAGAATATCTAGAGAAATAGTTAGACAATATAAACCACCAATGAATTCTAGAATAAATAGTCGTGAAACTGGAAATCAAAATATCGACGTACTAAAAGATAAAGGAGCACTAATTCATTAGAAAACATTAAGGAACTATTTTTTTTAAAACGGAAATGATAAACTATTGTTGGACAAAACGAAGGTAACTGGAAATTGGACAGAAATCGCAACTATTGATGGACAAATAAAATGTACTTGGTGATTGGACAGAAATTACATAAGTGTTATATGATGCGTGAAATACTGGCTGAGCTAGATTACTTCGTACACCTTGTATTGCATGTGGCAAGCTAACACATTGCTTTGTACACTTTTTCTAAAGCGGTTTAAATAGCCGTCTGCTTTGTACACTTCAAAAACTTGAAGGATTTATACACTTCTGTTTGCCAAACGCTAAAGAGAAACTAGACTGCTCTGTACACTTTTTATTGTAGTGGTAACGCATTGCTATATACTATAGCATTAAAACGACATTTCTCATAAATGAAGTTACACTTGTTTGAGAGAAGCACTGAACTAGACTACTCTGTGCACCTTATTTGGGAGGCTAACGTTATGGTGTATACACTTTGCTTGAGATTGCAGAAAAACAAACCTGTCCTACTTATGTGTACACTCCTTCGTTGCACTTTGAATATTATCGAGTCTTAGTGCTCTGTACACTTTTTGGGGACTGCGAATCGTGAAATGTGACGAAAAACAAATGAGAAAGTCCTTGCAGAAACAAACGGCAACCTTAACTAAGTCATCATCATTATTTAGCGCCCTGCCAGCTGACGTAGGCATTAATGTCTCTCCACAGATCCCATTCCACCACCACCCGAGGTAGGGGTGTCCCATTCCTCCTCCCCCACCATCACCCGGTACTGCGCTCTTGTTCATCAACGGGGAATCGTAAACACGGCCGAGACCTTTCACAGGTTCCTTCACTGTGGGAATTGCTTGGGAATAAATCGTCAACACGGTTCCTGCCACCATACGCTTCACGACCGATAGACTTCACGATATCCTGCACCAACCGGTCAATTTATCTAGTCTGGGGAGCATTCAGTGGGCAATGGCTTTCCTTCCGTGTCAAGATTTTCGTGTCGTCCATGAAGGCCTTCAGGGACATTTCATTTTGCATTCCTCATGATTTCCCAAAGTTTCTGATGTTGTACACAGTTAACTGTATTTGAACAATCTACAAAACAATAGAATAGGTTTACTTTAAATTCTCTGCACTTCTCTATCATTAAACGCATGTAGATTATGTGTTCTCTTGTTCCTCTTCCTTTCTAAATCCAGCGTAAAATACGTTAATCTCTTCTTCCATTTTCTTACGAAGTCTTTCAATTATGATTTGTAGTATAATTTTACTTGCAAGGCGAATCAGGGCAACATTTCTATAGATAGCACATAATTTCAGATTGCCCTGTTTTGGTATTAGAATGAAAATAGTTCTCTTCCAATCTTTTGGCCATGTACCATATTTCCATACCTTTTTACATAATGCGTAATAGATTGGTATGATTTCTTCTCCTTCCTCTTTAATTAATTCAGCTGGTATCTTACCACATCCATGTGATTTAAATTCTTCAGGTTCTTTTTTGCCCATGCAATTTCATCTAAGGAGGGTTCAAGTTCTGCCTCTGTTGTCATTGGTTCATGTATCTCATTCGCTTCCTCACTGTCATTCATATCATACATTCCACTGCAGTATTCCTGCCATCTTTCTAGAATTTGTCTAGATTCTGTTTAGGTATTTCCCACATTGTCACATAACATTTAATTGAGGTTGAATATTTCTCGTCAATAACTTCATTTCTTTGAAAATTTCGTAATCTTATGATGTTGCTCTATTCTGGTACAGTAATCTTGAATATATTGGTTTTTGTCCTTTCTTGTGTTCTTTCTTATTCATTCTGCTGTTATCAGTTTCAACTACTTTCTGTTTCAGTTCCCTTCGTTGTTTTATAAATTAAAACGTGTCTGATGTAATCCATGGCTTATGTTGCTTATTATTGGTAGGAATTAAATATTTATCTGCCAATTCCTCCTGTATAGACACCAAGACCCCAAAACAATTCTTTACTTCCACGTTTGTACGCAACAGGAATTTTTGTGAGATCGAAACGACGTGACCTTAGTCCTTGGGTAAGCCTTTTGAGTCTTACTTTCACATCTGCTTCTAATAACTGATGTTTTGTATCACGTCTGCACTTCGTAAGGTTTTTGTTGATGATATGCTTGATCTTCATCTTCTTTGTATTAAAATATAATCTATATTGTTTGTGATGGTACTGTCTGTCATGAAATGCCGTGATACCTCCAGACGGTTTCTCATTCCACACCAAAAAAAATAAAATAATAAAGGAGGAATGGAAGACGGAAAAATACAGCCTGCGCATATGGACACGGTCTGGTGGCTACGTGAGACGGACCCGTGACTGGGAACTCTCAACATAATACAGGTAGACGTTAATAAGACCATGTCACAGACATGGCTAGACGCTCAGGAGGAGACAATAGTCGGCCGGAGGCTGATGACATGCCAGTCCCGCGATTCAATGTGTTAAGTGACAAACTGATAATAAAACACACAGAGTGGCAGGAGTGAAATAGACCGTTTCACCCGCGAATGCTGGGAATGAAAGAACTTTAGGAAAACCGTGTAACTGTGAAGTGTCAAGACCCAAAGTCCAGCCGCCTTGTGAAACGGATTGAGGGCTGGTTATTAAAACAGGACTTTGTGAATTGAAATTACACAGACTGGAGACTGGCCACGGACGGCGGGAGGTTACAACGGTCAATGGTGGGAACAAGGCCAGCAGATTGAATGAAGACAATTAAAACCACAGGAATGTGAGAATTGAAATAAACGCCGAGGGAGATAAGGAAGAGTATATATGCTAGGAGATTCGGCTGTTAAAATCGGACTAAGTCAGATATTTGAACAGGTATGAACTATCTCAATATATACGTTTGGTATTCATAAGTATGATTCGTAGGCTGTCTAGAATTCCCTATGAATGTTATTTCTTAGTAACTATTCAAGTCTTAGATGTAATGACTTTCATTCCATGTCTGATTCTGGTTATTTTCAATGAAAGCTAATATTTTCTCGCGTGTCTGTATAATTGTATTACTATGTCATGCTTACTAACAAGTAAGACTATCATGCTATGCATATGTTCAACTTATGTTTGTAGGCATATTTATACATGTTTCTATGCACCATTTTTGTTGTACTCTGGACATTAATTCCGCAGACTTTATTTGGTGTTGTCAGCTGTCTGTCACGCCTATGGAAACAATTAGTTTCTCAGTTTGTTGTAGATAATCATATTACATTTTTTGTGCATTCATACTACTTATGTAGGAACATCTTCACATGCCTAATGTTTAAGTATCTGTTGGATACATTTATTTGTTACATGGTAACTCACGAGGAGGAATTGTGGTGTTATGCTAATCTGTTATTACGAGCAGCGAACTTAGACATACTGTCTAGGGATTGTGTATGAAGCAGAGGTGTAGTGGTGTGGTTCTTACCCACAATTGGTATTGGGTGTATGGTGCGCTTAGCTCTTCCAGTGTGTGGTTTACAAGCGTGCATCGTAACTCACTGAGGCCTTTCAGGGAGACTGATCACCACCCTTAAGCCCGGAGATAAGATACTCGTAAGATACCACTAACTACCCTTTGATCTGTAGAACCAAAGTTGAACGGAGCGGCTGTAAGGAACCGGGTGTCTGAAGTAGTGACATGAACTTAGGACATTTAATTCCTCATGACGGGACGTTATAAGGGATGGCAGGATTTGTAATTACAGGCGTGTTCGACTACTGGAAAAGTCCTTCCCAGACTAGACAGTAGGACAGAGAGAGAGAGAGAGAGAGAGAGAGAGAGAGAGAGAGAGAGAGAGAGAGAGAGAGAGAGAGAAAGGGGAGTGAATGCAGTAAAGCTGGAAGAGAGGCACTGCCAGACTTGTCATTGTGATTGTATTTAGGGGTGATAGATTGTATGTATTACTTAGGAATGTACTGATGTAGAACTAGATAATACACATTCTTGATTGTCTCTTCCAAGCACTAAACAGGAACCCAGGTTTTCTCGTGCAGTGACACCGAGGACCCTGGTGGCATTAGGACGGACTGTTGTTCTGAAAAACCGACTTTGCTAATCTGAACATAGCTGCTGTTTGCGGATCTCACTTGTAACCGACCACAGATTGAGACAGGATACAAGTAACTTTAGAGTTATGTTTAAGATTTTCATCACTATTTTTATGTGATTGTAGTTCACCATCATCATCTTGAGAACCATCATGTACAATGAAATATGATAGACAATAAAATTTGTTATAGTGTGTTTTAACTCAAAGTTCAGTTGTTATACTTTTGTTTTCCAGGAGACGCAATTGCCTTGCTTACCTTGGTGGGGGATTACTTAAGTACAAGGGAGGGGAAAGCAGTCGGAGAGGATAATTTGCCCTGGCTAGTAATCCTTTTGGAGATGTAAACCTAGTCATCTAACTTTCCCTTTTCCACTTCTTAGAGAATATGAAGACCAGCTAATTTAGCGAGCAACTTGTCACTGTACTCTTGAATATTCAGGGGCGTAATCTTTATTTTAGCCTTGTAGATTTTGTCCCAAATCAATTTCTGACAAGCTGGGGTTGCTCGTCAGTGAATAATACATTTAACTAGGCGATGGTGCACCCCCATTTCTGACACTGTCCGGGGACTGCAGTCTTCTTGTGTGTGTGTTTGTTTGTTTAGTTTGTTTGTTTTTTTTAAATTGTGTTTGCTATCGTTAACTTATTTTCTGTGCAAAATTCAATTAATCTGTCACCTGCATAATTTTTATTTCCCAATCCAAACTTTCCTAGAAAGTGTCTCTAATTTTCAGCTCTTCCTGTTGTGGCGTATAATTTAAATGAAGAGAGATCTATCCCTAAATAGTGGTTGCCGACTACTAAAAGAAAACTAAGAAGTGGCTCGTGAATTAGTTAGTTAGTTAGGTAGTTAGTTAGTCGACAGATCATCCTCATTGCACATCGAATCATTCAGTCCATAAGTGCTCAGATCCCCCCTCAGCAAATCCCGCAGTGTGTAGTGGCTAACGACACCAGTTTTGTGTTGCTTTATCAATCTTCTTTGGGTTCCTGTGTAGTGTTCTTGTTTGGCCACACCTCTTTTAATTTGCTGTTCTCGCAGTCTCACCATGGTTGTAAATTCACAGTCATTACTTGGTTCTCGCAAAAGTCTTACTTCTCGTAGAGCATTCTGAATGTCAGTGGCTCGTGAGTGAACTGGATCAGATAAATGTGGCAGGACTACACAAAATGATCTAGTAAGGTTTTCAGGTAGACGATCAAGAGAGCACAGGAAAGGCACTGTCGTCAGAGAGGAGGATGCTCACTCTTGTAAAGTTGAAGACTGGTAACATTCCTGCCACACGGCTCTCCTAATACTAAATGATAAAGACCCAGATAGTGTCATAGCACTATCTCACTAACATGTAATACAGTTACACACATACATATGATACAAGAATGAAGTAACTCCTTCTTGATAAGTTTAACAGATTATAATCGATGATTGGGATGATATGAAAGTTGGTTATATCACGAAATAGTACAATTGATAATAACACAAAGAAAGACAATGATTGGCTGTCTCTAAGTTACTCCGCTGCAGAATATGGGATCTAGCCTAGTAGGATGGGTGGTAAAGTCTTCTATTATTTTTGGCTTTTGACTTGTCAAAGATTTGGCAATGGGTGGTTTTGTGTTTGTTTGTACTCAGCTGTTTAGTGTGCTGTTCTTGGTAGTGTTGGAACAGTTGGGCTCCGAGTAGTCAGTGGCTGAAATAAGGTCTTCAGTCTTTTTTGCTGTAGAAATGTTAGATCCTTTCAGCATTCACCAGTGATCTTCAATGTAGGCAAACACGTAGGCAAACCGTGTAGGCAAAAACGTAGGCAAAAACAGAAATGCACTACAATTTATCCGAAGAAGAAATCACACAAAGTATTTCAACCGAACCCAGAGTCGAATTTGCATCCAGTATTTAAGGCTAGGGGGAATCAATTAGTTACCATCTCCTGGTTGTCAGGTAAATAGTGATTGTCACTCATAATAACATTTCAGGACGTTTTCTGCTATAATCTTTCGTCGCTTGTCTCGTTACTCTCTGATCTCAAATATTTTCCCGCGACTCTCCATTAATTGAGTCTGTGGCAGTATTAATTTTCCCTAAACACAGGGGGGGGGGGGGGGACACTTCGAGTATTTGTACATTACTTTAACCCGAAAGTCAATGGGCGAGATGTTGACCATCAATTTATCCTGGCTCTGTTTACACTCCCTATCTGCACCGAAACTTCTTCCTGCAATCTTACAACGCCGTAATTAACCTCTGACACCCCATTTCATGTTTTCTATCATTTGTTGCGTAAGGGATGCCGCAAACTTTATTTAAAATAATATCGTCGTGGGAATAGTAATTGCTAATCGCCGTACCAAGAAAATACATTTGGGTAACTTGGTGTGTTACACTGTAACTACTTTGGCATTAAAATCTCGCGTTATTATTATTATGTCATTATTATCAATCTCATTTAATGTGTCTTGCAGTGTGTTGTAAAAATCTTCAATTACGTCCTCCTCTTCTGTTGAAGTAGGTGCATATATCTGTATGAGAGTTGTATTTTTTGGATGGCCTTTAAGTTTGATAGTGAAGATTCTATCACTAACCGGGTTATATCCCATTAAAGCTTTTGCAGTGGTTTTATCTAAACAAAATGTCACTCCGCTCTGGCCTCTGATGTCTCTACTAGAATATATGAAAAGACTTCCAATTTCATTTATAAAATGTCCCTTGCCTCTCCAGCGATGTTCACTAATTCCTAAAATTTAAATATTTAACCTTTCAATCTCATCACATATTACTTTAAGCTTTCAGTCATATATACTTCTCACGTTCCACGTTCCTAGTCTCACTCTGTTTCTTAGTCTGACACATGGGATTTCCTTGGTAACACCGTCGGGATTTCTAACTGAAAGTTGGAACTGGTATGTCATCTCCGTGTGGAACAGGTAATCCGTCTAGCACAGTGGTTCTCAACCTTTTATGGCCCGTGCTCCCCTTAACCATATTTTCAGAACGTCATCCCCCCTTTCGTATTTCCTGCCTAAAAATTCTGCCCTTCCCCTACACAGTATACGTAATAATGGAAGCTAAATTTAATAGCACATACTTAAACAAGTCACATAAAACGTGATTTGTGGGTCTACTTACTTTATAAAATGAATTTTAGAAGGGTGAGACGTACAGAACCGTACAGTATGAAGAGAAAAACAATATCAAGCAATCGGTTCTTGTATAAACGCGATCTTGAAATAATCTTCATTCCCCCCCCCACCCCACCCCCCACCCCGCATCGGAAACCCTAAAATTCCCCCACCGGTTGAGAACCACTGGTCTATCCGAATATAAATCTGGATATTTCCATTTTTTGTGATTTTCCCCATTAATTCCCTTAATTTTGACAACACAGAAATAACAGTCATTATAGTGGTTCTTGGGCTCTCTCCAAACCATTATAATTTCAAATTTTGTAAGGAACTAGATAGTAATAGTAATAGTCTTTTTATTTTCTTTCCAAAGCCTTGTTTAGAAAATACTGTAAAAATATTAATTAAATACACAAATGCCCGTAATTCAAAAAATTAGAGCGGCTACAGACAAATAAATGTAAATGTGATATTTGGATTTAGAAAGCCTCATTCATTCATTCATTCATTCATTCATTCATTCATGCAGTAGCCTGTCCTTTGCAGAACTTAGCTCACATAACAACCTTCCGGAAAACTTCTCGATCACAAGCAAGTTTGCCCCGCGTCCGATACACCCATCTGGAGATCATCCTCCACATCCTGCACCCATCTTCTCTTTGGCCTTCCTCTTCCTCTCTTTCCATGCATATACCCCGCCGTTATTGTTCTCTCCAAACTTCTCTCCATGACGTTCCAAGTGACCAAAATATTTAAATTTTCTTTGTTTTATCGTCTTTAATAGCCAACCTTCTTCAATATTCAGCTCTTGAAGTATAGATGCATTTGTTCTTTTCTTTATCCAAGATATTCTTAGAACTCGTCTATAACATTTATTTTCAAAGGCATTTATGCGTTGTTCAGCTTGTTTAGTAAGTGTCCAGGTCTCACAGGCGTATGTTGCAATGGGAAAAATGCATGCTCTTAAAATCTAATTTTTATAGTTCTATCTGTCCCACTCCATAATTTATTCAGTTGATTTAGTCTTTGAAGAGCGATTTAGTCGTCGTTTAATTTCTTTCATTGTGTCACCATTGTTGGTAATCAATGACCCAAGATATTCGAAATTTTCCACCACCTCCAATCTTTAGCAGGCCTGATTTATGCAAAATCAGGTGTAAAATGTTTGGCATCCCAATTTAAAAAACAAAATATATCGCTTAATCCTTCCCGTTATTTTTTTTTTGTTTTTTGTTTTTTGTTTTTGTCTTTGTTTTATTTAATTTTTTTTTTTTTTAAAACGTTTATTTCATACAAATCAATGTACCGTTATTTTTTTTTAAATGTACCGTTATTTGTATTGTCTGCCACATAACAGTCACGCACACCGCCAAACATATGTTTGGATATTCCCAGACTCGGAATAGAATTAATTGACCATGGGTAACCAAGACCGACGTGGACATCGTGAGATAGCAACGGGAAGGCTTCAAGGAAAAGGACAAGAGGTCAGCGGTTTTCTTGGCGCTCGTGTTACATGGACATGATCTGGTAGGCGCAATCTTATTAGTGGTGCGAGGAGTTCAGCTGTTGTCTTACATGCATACCGGGACAGGAGTCTCTAGACAACAATTTACGCTAGCTTACGAAAGTTCTTGGAAGATCAAGCAATCACAGGAGATAGAAACTGGGTCGTTATTAACCTGTAACTTCCCGTCCCCGTATCAGGGGCTGGTTACGTTTGATGATCATGTTTCGTATTCTTCTGTAAAGGGATAAAGCCGAATAAAGATTCAAATCTCTGAATTGCACCCGTTTTCTCAAGGTGAGCTTGGTTTAATTCGTTTGTACTTTGAATACGAGCTGTTGACATTGAAATACCATAGAATGTGTCAAGACAGATGTGGGGGCTCGTCCGGGATCTAACAACATTGTTAATGCAAGTAAATAATTAATATCATAGAACTAAATATTAATAGATTATTATTACAATAGAATTTAGTCAAGTGGGTACATATGCTACCGATTTTCCATTGACAGCGTGAGTGAAGGGAATAGTCGGAATAAGAACTTCACAAGAGATGCGTAATTGGAACATTCATTGTGCATTCAATGGCCAAGCCAAGTATTTTGTTTTGTATTGTCACACTAACTTTGAACAGTATATGATTGTGTTAATAATGGTTATTCATTAATTGATTGTTGAATTCAAATAATTAGAATTATTAAGAAGTAATTGTAAATTGGTATAGTATTAATATAGTATTGGTATTAGTATAAATATTTAATTCTATGATATTAATTATTTACTTGCATTAACAATGTTGTTAGATTAATTAATATTATATTAGATGGATTAAGCTGCACAGAAGGAGCAAAAGAATAGATACAATCAAGCGACATTCTTAAAATATCCACAGGAAAAGGATCAATGGATTCTCAAGGCGGAAAGTGTATAAGTCACCCTACCCATGGAGAAAAATTTCAGGAAAAGAAATAGATGTATGGTACCAAACAAGGACAACAAGGATCAACTACAACAAAAATGGTTACATGGGAAACCTCATTATTACCCTCGTCCTAAACTCATGGTAATACCTAGAGTTAGGACACACTTGTCTATTATGACAAGGTAGGGACTAATATGTTTATTAGTTGGTCTGATTGCCCATGATCAGCCACACGACGTCCAACGGAGGGTTTGGACAGGTGGGCGTGCCCGTTATGTAGCTTTATTTTTTTTAAAGGGTAGATAAGGGGGTAAAACCAAGTGCTATTCAGTTGTAGTTAAAAAATTGTTGTGATAGTCGTACAGATATACAGATATAAAGGAAAAAAATTATAAATAATTTTTTATCTGGGAGGGGGGCATTATGCCACATAACGGAACACGCGCCACCAAGTATAAAGAAGAGACCTTACTGGATTTTCCCAGACAGTCACAAAACTGGACGACAAATATGAGAAACCAAGGAAAGGAAAACAACGTCATTGGACGGCAACGGGAGACGCTGTGAATTCGTGGATTCGAAAGGATGTGTTTATAAAAGGCTCCGTGTGAAGGTGACACCTGGAGGCGGTAATTTCGTGATGAAGCAGCTGGGAGTCCGGAGAGGAATGTGTTAAAGACAACATAACAGTAGAAAGACCGGGTGTGGATACCTAGACTTTTATTTAATCAGTTGAACTGAGGATTTGGATAATTAGGACTCAAGGGCAGCGAGCTGGACTTAGAGCTCGTAGGTAGATGTTATTTAAGTGAGCGCCGATCCTGCGTATAGGGATCAGCTCACGTTTCTACAAGAGTTATATCCTTTGTCCTGCGGCGGAATAAACGTACGTCTGAAAATCGTTTGCTCGACTTGAGTCTGCCATATGTTCATGATCCGGTTGGTTCACGTAAGATAGAACATGTTTTGTTGTTCTGATCTGTTCTTGACGAGTTCAATTTGAGTTGCTTTTGAGTGTACGGTCCCGTTGGATTTAGAGGACAGGCACTTCGAGACATTGTCTATTGTTCATATCAAATATTTCTGAGGCTCACGTGTGGTTGCAACTTTATGTAATATTATTACACGGCCCTTGAAGGGATACGCGTAAATGAAATCGACACAGTATCGTCATGGTGATATTAGACTATTAAAAAATAGCATCACAAAGAAACAACACAAATATCATAACTTCGTATAAACCAATTCAATACTGCTAATTATATTGTGGTTATCTCTTATATAGACTAAGCAAGATATTGTATCGAATTTTATAAGAAAACGCCGTTGGAACTACATCAGCCATGTACTCAGAATGGACAAGACAAGACTCCCCTACCAAGCCCTCATATGGTCACATGTACGGAAAAGAAAACGGGGAAGACCAACAGAGACCCTGCGTAGAACCATCATCAGAGAAGGCTCATTCAACGGCCTAAGTAAACATCCAAGATCTACAACAGGTAGCAGCGAACCGCCAGGCATGGAGAGCCATGACTTCTGCCCTATGCGCCGCCTTGGGCTCCAGAGGAAAGACTAACTAACTAAACTATCTCTTATATGAGCGATATCCTACCCCCTCAATACTAAAAGATCTTACCACACCAAACATTGTTTCCCAGAAACAAACCCAGATTAAAAATGTATTTCAATTGACATTGCTGTGCGAACATGTATATATTTCAGCTCGAAGGATCTATCTATCTAGTACTAGTAGTTTCCTTTACAGGACATCGCTGTCAACAGCAGCATCTTGTCTGTTGATTTCTTGGCAATGTTACGCTCAGTAGTTTGCCATTGCTTTCTGAGCGGCCGGCTCAGTATCCCGCAAGTCACCAGCGGGGGTCGAACCGCTCCCAGTTCTCTCCCGCTATGAGACTTTGCGTGATAAACGGGATTACGGAGAAAGTGTTGTAACTTGTAACCCTTCGGCCAGAGAGACCGGCAGTAGTAGTAGTAGTAGTAGTAGTAGTAGTAGTAGTAGTAGTAGTAGTAGTAGTAGTAGTAGTAGTAGTAGTAGTAGTAGTAGTAGTAGTAGTAGTAGTAGTAGTAGTAGTAGTAGCAGTAGTTGTTTCACCCTATGTTGTGTGAATTCTGCAGTATGTATCGGATGAGATGCAGCGAAATATGCTAGGCAATAAAATATAAATCGTGCAATCTATGGTTTGTGTCTTCGTTATCCAAATTCTATTTCAATTTAGTTTCAAATTTAGTCATCAGTAAGTTACTATAGTTAGGTTAGACTTAACTTAGTAGTAGAGTAGTAATACTTGAGACATGTAACCGACAAAACCGCCTCCTATTTAAGAAGTTATTATTAGTAACTTATACAGTATATAAATTTAAATACATAGATAGTTCAAGTAGATGGATGGAAATAATCGGACGCGGGCAGACGATGAGTTCATTAAGTTTACAGAGGTCCAAGAAAATTATCTTTAGATTAGAAAGAAAATGTAACTAATTGTTCATGCGTGAGACAGTAACTCACGGGACCAATTGCCTGCCAGGCCTACTTAATACTAGAGGCATATTGTCGGGTACATGGTTCTGCTACCCGATCGATATTTTATACACCAATCAGCACTCGATGAATGATTCACGTCGGTCGCCTTTATTTCATAGAATAAAACTGAAAGTAAGTATTGTACAATTTTCCACTATAATATAGATGGATACATAATAGATCTTGACAAAATTTAAATATCATCTAGCGTTACCTGATTCATGCGCTACACCCAGCCTAAGAGCCTGAGCCGGGATATGAATTTATTAAGACTAGTTCATAAGGGAAATACAATTAAAAACTAATATTTCACTTAAAAATTAAGTTCAGACCAATTAATATTTGCTTTCATTAATTTGGCAGTACATGTTAAATATCTTTTACAGGACGTCACAGTCAACCCCATAATTTTTGTTTGCTGTTTGTGATCTCGTGGCAAGTTTACGTTCAGTAGTTTGCTATTGCTTTCTGAACGACCGGCACTTATACGATTATATAAAAAAATAAAAACCAACGCAAAGCTATATAGTTGCTGCCAAATCGCCCACAGCTGTGTTTCGAACGGTGTATGCGGGTTTATGAACTGCGTCCGTAACTTCGTCACTGCGGATCAGGTTTTGATACATGACACTTCTGCATTACTTCTCTAAGGAAGCCCATTGAATAATATTTGAAGCAAAAGTAACAATTGGTTATACAGTTGTAAAAACTGATTTTCTTCACTAGGCTTGTAATTACAAACAAGATGATAATGGCAAAAGAGATGGTAAAAGTGGGAAAAATGATAGTGATGGAAAAGATGATCTCACAGAAAATAATGATGTTGGAGTAATTGGAGTATGACTGGAAGCTTAAGACTGAAAATTGTGCTAATGATTTAAATGATGATAAAGATAATGATGATAGTGGCAGATAAAATTGTAATAACAAATAATGAATAAAAAGATTATAATAATATTGGTAACATTGAAAAGGCAGCATTTATAATAATTTGATGACACTAGTGCAATGTAATCTAGATATAAATGGACAATTATTAAAGCAAGTTAGAGAGTTCAGGTATCTGGCCAGTGTGTTTACAGAGGATGGAAGAGAGGTTGGAGAAATAGGAACGAAAATACAGAATGCAAGGAACATCAACTGTCACATAGATATCTATCCTAAAAAAATCAAAATATAAATAAATACAAAAAAATTATTCACCCTTTGTTACTAAAGCCAGACATAGACTCTCCTTGAAGCAACATAGGCATAAAATCACATCATATGTGATGAGATGCATAATAAACGCAGCTGGAAAACAAAGAGATAGAAAGATAAAATGAGAAACTAAGAACCACTGGTTTTTGACCTAATAAAATACCAAACAATTTAATGGTTCAAAGATGTAGCTAGAATGGAACATGATCAACTAGCAGGTAGAGCGTTCCACATGAGAACATCAGGATACCAGGCAAGAGGACGACCCAGGAAAAGATGGCAAAGAAATAAAATAACACATTAATTAGCACACCCAACAAGACAAGCGAAAACATAAAACTACACCCACCGCCTTTCTTTGACATGTCCTGTCTTTCCACCACAGAGGATTTAAATTAATAACTAGAGTCGGTTAAAAAAAATAACTGTCTACTAGTTAGTGGTAACATGAGAGTATCATGTTGGTATCTAAGGCATCTACAACAAGGACAGTGAACATAGACAACAGTGAAGTAACATCTATAATAAATGGCTGACTCTTGAATCATGACACAGAAACTAATGTAACAACTAGCTTGAATTTGGCATCTAACCAAGTACTGGATGGAAAGGACATCTGAAAAGTGTACAAACTCTAGTATGCTAGGGAAACTCTCAGTATTTATACGCTTGTGCTGCGGGAACTATCCCTATGTATTCTCTTCAGTAAGTGCCGAGAGAGAGACTAAGCTGAGCAAATCCAGGTTGGTCAAGGATTCAGTATTGTTGGTTCTGTTCTATTTAATATGACATTTCATTTAGAATAAAAATTGTTCATATTTACACTTATCTTTTCTCACAGATATGTCATCAGTTTTACAGCAAGTAGCAATTAATACAGGTCTGTTCTATGCGTATTAGTGCAAACATTTGCAATGTGTTGACAACAGAAAGGTATGCAGACAGACTATTAAAAAACCTTGACAACCAGTTTTTCTACACATCTAACAGCATTGACTATAATAACGATTGACTAATCCTTTAATATGGAAGGCAGTGACTCGTGTAGGACGCTCCACAATGCTACAATGTATGGAAATGTTGACATCATCAAACACTGCCTGAACACTGGTAGTTCTAAGTACATCAACATCCACGACAGCTTTGGGTTGACACCAGTAATGTTGGCTGCAAGATCTATGGGAGATAATGATGAGTGTTTGAAGTTGCTGCTGAGTGCAGGTGCTGATGTTAACACTGAAAGACAGAAATGGTGTGACAGTCTTATCATCTGCTGCTGATAGAGGCCATACTGGTTGTATACAAACACTGCTTGATGCTTGAGGGTCTAAACATGTAAACATTTCAGACAATTTTGGCCAAACACCTATAATGATGGCTGCAAGGATATTCGGGAGACAATGTTGAATGCTTGCAGTTACTCCTAAATGCAGGTGCAAATTTTGACACTGCATGACATGGTTGGTTCCACAGCATTAGCCTGTGCTGCAGAAAGTGGAAATGCCAAATGCATACAAGCTCTACTTCATACAGGTGCTTCAAAGCTTGTGAACTCTTTAAACCATCAGGGGCAGTCACCAATAATGTTGGCAGCTAGAGCTGAGAAAAATAATGTTGAGTGTGTCAAGTTGCTTCTCAATGCTGGAGCTGATATTTACACACTAGACAAATTTGGTTCTACAGTATTAGCCTTTGCTGCACAGGGTGGAAGTGTTGACTGCATCCAGGAACTCCTTGATGCTGGTGCATATAAATATATAAGCTCTATTAATGTTTATGGTCAAACACCGCTAATGTTAGCTTCTAGATCTTTAGGGGATAATGTGCAATGTGTAGAGAGGTTGCTGAACCTAGGAGCTTGTGTCTATGGACAAGACAGTGAAGGTCGCACAGCACTGAGTTTTGCTGCAAATGAGGGAAATAGTAAATGCGTCAAGGCTTTACTGAGTGCTGGCAGTGATCAGTATGTCAATTTAACAGACTTTTGTGCTTGGACACCAGTTGATGTTAACAGCACGATCAACGGGAGATAATGTTGAATGCTTGAAGATACTCTTAAATGCAGGTGCACATTTTGATGCAGTTGATGATGATGGAAATACAGCATTGACACACACTGGAAAGTTTGGGAATGTTAAATTTTTGCAAGCCTTACTTGATGCTGGGTGTCAGAGACTTGTCAATGTATCCAACAAGTATGGGCAGACGGCTTTGATGCTTGCAGCTGGTGCTGAAGGAGATTATATTGAGTGTGTGCTGACACTTCTAAATGCAAGGTGCTTGTTATGATGTTAAAGATAATTATGGTTACACAGCTGTAGTCTATGCTGCAGATTGCTCTGCCAAATGTCTGCAGGCTTTATTGGATGCTGGTAGCCAAAAATATGTCAATTCTCCAATCAAAAATGGCCAGACTTTGATCATGTTAGCTGCCACTTCCACCACAGATGACACAAGTTGCCTGAAGACACTTCTGAAAGCTGGTGCAGACATTAATGTTGCAGATGACAATGGTTCTACATCACTAGCACTAACTGCAGCATGTGGAAACATTGAATGTGTGGAGGAAGCTACTCGACACATACATGATCATGTCAACATGTCAAACATGCTTGGACAGACACCTCTGATGTTACTGGCCAAAATTACACTAGATTGTGTGGAACTCTTGCAGAAGTTGCTAGGCTCTGGTGCTGATGTTAATATTACAGACAGTAAAGGTTACACAGCACTTGCTTATGCTGCAGAGAATGGCAATGTTAATTGTGTACAGGCTTTATTGGATGCTGGAGGTTGCCAGTATATCAACAGCTTGACCATTGACTGGTCATACACTTCTGATGCTGACTGCAAAGTCTAAAGGAGACAATGCTGAGTGCCTGGCGAGTCTACTGCAAGTTAGGTGCTGATATGAATATGAAGGACAATGGTGGCTGTACATCATTATTGCATGCTGCAGCAGATGGCAATGTTAATTGTGTACGAGTTCTACTCGAAGCTTGTGGTCGTGTACATGCCAATACTAGCAGCAAAGAAGGCCACACACCACTAATGTTAGCAGCCGGTTCTGTGGGGGACAGTCTTCAGTGTTTGCAAGAACTTCTCAAGGCAGAAGCTGACATTGATGCTAAAGACAATCAAGGTTGCACAGCATTAACCCATGCTGCAGCTGGAGGTAACACTAGTTGTGTGCAGGCTTTGCTTGATGTTGGATGTTCCAAATATGTCAGTGCCATCAACAACAAACATCAAACACCACTAATGTTAGCTGCACAGTGTCCAAGAGACAATTATCAGTGTCTACAGAAATTACTGGATGCAGGTGCTGATGCAGATGCACAAGATGACCAGGGTTACACTGCATTGGCCTATGCTGCAGATAGTGGAAACATTAGCTGTCTACAGATGTTACTGGATACCAGCTGTCAATCACATGTCAATGCCACCAATGTGCATGGACAGACACCTCTGATGCTAGCTGCTAGATCATACAGAGATGATTCTTTGTGTCTTCAGAAACTTCTGAAAGCCTGCGCTGAAATTGACATGAAAGATAATAAAGGTTACACTGCTTTAGCCTATGCTGCGGAAAACGGAAATGTTTCCTGCGTACAGTTACTGATTGATGCTGGTGCTGGTGTAAACACTACAGACATGGAACTTTGCACACCACTTATGTTGACCAGTGGGCACTATCTAAGCTCAGCATGTATACGTGTATTGTTAAAAGCTGGTGCAGATGTAAACTTGCGTGACTCCGATGGGAGGACTGCTGTAGAAAGAGCAACTCAACATCCTCAATCTGTCAGACTCTATAAAGCTATGATAAATCAAAATTAAATGCTTCATTGTTTAAATCTAGAGCATAGTTGTAACTTAATTTTCTTTTTCAGCATGTCAATCTGAATTAACTGGGTTTGAATCTCTGTTGTAATGCAGCTGTTCTCCTTTTTTTAGTTTAAAGGTAAAGTACTACTTCTTTCTTCTAATGAGAAAGGGATGGCTGTCATTAATGTGTTTTACCTACAATATTTCATGACTGCACAATTTGCATTTAGAGAATATATCACTGCTAGGTCACAGTTTATCAACATGCAGGCTAAGAAGAATAACTCTTGTCAGTACTGTAATGTAACTCCCCACAAATTCTTGCCAAAACTGTCAATGAGGAAACAGTTGACAGCAAGCTATGAATGGGCAGATGACAGAAATCCTGGACTGATAACATTAGAGAATGGTCACGTATGAAGGTCTGCCAGAAAGTAATGTACCACATGTTTTTCAGCGAAAAATAAAGCGAAGCATGAAATTGTGCACATGTAAAATTTTGAATATCTCTATTACTGTATTTATTTGTATGAAACTGCACTGCATTTGGACAATTAGAGAGCTCCAGTAAATCGTTAACATGGCGCGTGTGAACAACTTGCTTTACAAACAGCAATATAATTTATGCTTTTGAAAAAAACAAACAAACTGGTGAACATTCACAAACATTCCTATACTGTGTACGGAAATTGTTGTGCAGTAAATAGGAGCACAGCCAGTCACTAGCCTCAGAGAGTTAAAGCTTCAGAAAGTGAAGAGATGGCGCTACATGATCTTGTGTGTTCTGGACATTATGCCACAACTACCAGCCCAGACATGTTGAATCGAACTGATGCCGTTATTTGTGATAATAAACATGTTACAAATCAACAATTGGCATTGCAGCTGTCAGTCAGAAAAGCACAGATTTCTAAGGAAAACAATTTGCTCTGAAATGTTGGAGCATTTCCATGCTGAGGAAGAGAACTTTTTGTCAAAAACCAATACACGTGACAAAACCAGGGTGCATCATTTTGAGCCTGAGATTAAATGTAGCCAATGGAGTGGCATGATTCACAATCACCAAAAGGATAGAAACATTCAAGGCAACTCCATTAGCAGGAAAGGTTATGATCACAGTCATTTGGTGTGAGTCTTATGGAGGTGATGTCAAGAAGTGAGACAATCAATTCTCAAGCTAATAGCAGAATACTAACAAAATACACTGAGTGGTTTTGCAGAGTTCTAACAAGAATCCAGCAAAAATGTTCCTCCAACTTGACAATGCACGTCCTTTACGTATACAAGTCTGAAAATATGGGAGGCATTTGGCCTGTACTCTATCTACCTTACACCCCAATCTGGCTCCTTTTTATCTTCTTTTTGGTGCACTTAAAAATGCACTCCATGGGCAAGGTTTCATGATGATGAAGATGTGAATTATGTAGTTGTTTCGTGTGGCCATACAAGCATATTGTTTGCAATTCATTCATTTTGAGCAGTTTCTGAAATAAAAATTATGGTGCATTATTTTCTGAACGTCACTCACATTTTCCCCACACATTGACAGATATTGTTACACACATTGATGAATATAGGGAACCCTAGAGCAATGCCACTCCTATGGCCCACAGATGGGATAGAAGATAAACTAATAAGAGACTGACAGCACAATGAAACATAAGACAAAAAGACATGCTACTCACATATACGGTACAAAATATGCATTATTTTTTTGTTTTGTTCGTCTTGAAAAGGCCATTGATTGCAAAGTGCCAGTTTACAGCAATAGTTAAAGTATGAATAAAATTAGTGGAAATGCAGTATAGCTGTGGAAATGTAAACAATATAAAATAACACAATTAATGCAGTATCACAGAACAGAATTACGAAAAACACATAAGTTGCGGCGACTAACCTTCATCAGCAAATAAATACATACACAAAACACAACATATAATCATGGAGAAGACCCTCCAGTGACTACATTAAGACAGAAGAACGGGATGGGAAGAATGAAAAGATGAAATAATGAGAACAATGAAGAGAAAATAAAAATATGAAAAAATTGTTGCTACTTACCTCAGAATCCCAGGAGGGGATAACTTTTTTACTTCTCCTTTTTTTTTTTTTACAGCAAAACTGTGATATTTACACCTTTTAGCCAACATATCCGACTTCAGAATTTTTGGGAGCTTCTTTCTTCTTTTGGGGCATAGGCCCTGAATCATCTTACCTCAAGCTGTTCTGTTCTTTGCTGTCTCATGCCGCTTCACCTATGTCCTCCCTGTAATCATTTCTATCTGGAATGTTCCTATTCATGTTTGTTTAGGTCTTCCTTTATGTCATTTGCCATGTACATTCCTGTACAGTCAAGTACTTTCTACTTATATTACTCTCTGGTTTTCTCAACGCATACCCTATCCGAAGCCAGTGTCTTTTCCTCAGTTTTTTTTTTAAAAGTTCTCTCCATGACTCCCCGTTGGTGATTTTGTCATATCAGTTTAGTCCTATTCTGCTCAGGCACCAGTTAATGAATGTTTGTAGTTTACTGGTAATCGGTTTAGTTCTCCATGTTTGTGAGTTAAATATTCTTTTATAGATTTTGCAACATTTAATTGCTTTGGACTTCCACACATTTTCTACTGCTATAAAAGGAGCTTTTATGGCAGTAGAAAATTTGTGGAAGTCTTTGTCTTTTGCATTTTTGTTTTAGTATCTTCATCTGTTCCCTTACTAATGCCTAAATAGGTGTGATTTTTTGGGGCAAGGTTTACTTTACTTTTTTCACAACTACCTTCTCAGTCCAAATGCAGTCAATACAAAACCACCATTTGCAAATGCAGTAGGATCTTGGTCTGCTCTGGTTTGCTAACGCAGTCAAGATATCAGCTGCTGACTGCATTCATCCCTTTTTACCATTTGTATGTCTCCTCTGACAACCAAAAACACTGACTATCATTAAAGTGTTTTTTTTTTTCAATGGCAACATCTGCAAGAAAGTTAAAGGATTTTGGTTTTGTAATTTTTATTGCACACATAAATCTCTATCAGTGCTCCAAATTCTTCCTATAGATCAATCAAGGAGTTTCTCGCAGAGTACATGAACTCTATAGCATCAGTGAATATCCATGTGCTTATATCAGAATTACCAGGAAGGTTAACCCGGTCAGCAAATGCCCGCAATAGTTGGCCTAACGGCGCAAGAACGCAGCTCTGCTGTAAACAGGCACAACGCAATAACGTCCGGAAAAAAACTCAGTATGAACGCAGAAGAAGAAGAAGAAGATATCAGAATTACACATGCTATAAATATGTTTTATTTGGGTAGGTTTTTAAACTTTGAAATGGCAATGGCCTACTTGACCTGCTATTTTGGATTTTAAACTGTTGAGGAATTTCTAACATACATTATGTCCACATGAGCCCATGAGGGTGGAAGCCTAAAAGTGTCACTTGTATGTTTCCACCATGCAGTGTACAGGGTAGTTTTTAGAAAAATTCACCCCTAAGAGATTTAAAAAAAAAATACAACTTTTGTAGTGTTGTGGTTGTGAACTCCTTGCCGTTTGTTTACATGCTTGATTTGAGGGCCTCTGTGAGTAAGTGGTCAAGACATCCATCTTGTGCTCTGAAGATCAGTAGGTTCATTTTTGGATTGCGTCACTCAGACAAGTGTAATTTTTACAGAGACCTGCATCGCTAGAGCTATGGAATATATGCTTTGAGCTGTGCCCTTGACAGGCGGCCTGCTGTTCTGCAGAGACAGACCCAGCCAGATGGGGTCAAACCCGATACAGTGAAGTCAATCTTCTGACCTTTTAACCCTTGCCAATGTCACAAATTACTGTAAAGGAAAACACAAAAGCAAAAACAAACAAAAATACTGTTTCATGGATATCATTCATTTAATGGAATCACAAAGCACTTGTTTCACTGAGAAGTTTATGTGACAGAAAAAGAAATAAAAAACAACTTGAAGCATTCAAAACAAATCATGTGTTGTAAAAATAAACTTAGTTAATGTATGTATAAAAGACATAAGTTTGATTAATAGAAATTAGGAAACAATGTTTAAATTTGTGTATGTTGTTGTGTGTTTACATGTATTTGGAATTCACTGTGTGTATTTGTGACTAACTTGCTATGTTCATGCTATGTGTATTTGTATGTAGTCATGTGTGTTCGTGCCGATTTGTCTAGCACCATATGTTAAATGCACCATAATGCATGTGAATGTCCTTTATTTTACATAAGTATATTTTACATATTTTTACGCAAAACTGCAAGTTTTCTGTTTTATGCATTTGTGAGTAGATCCATTGTTTTTAAAAAAATATGTTGCAATGTGTATTTGTATGTAAGTAAATCTGATGGAAGGTGCCTTGATTGGGACATTTCATTAAAAAGACATCCGCCTATTGTTCCCTTTGCCCATCTAGTCTCCTCTTCTGAGAATGTGTTGGGACTATTCTTATGCTACAAGATCTGTCTCCTTGCAGCTCCTGCTTTAGCAAGTCTGTTAGCCTTTTAATCCTCCACGAGGTTGCTGTGACTGAGAATTCACCACAATACTGACGATGCTCTCAACTTGTGGATTGCTCTTCCTACTAGCAGCGGTATGCCTTATTTATTTTTTTGGGGGGGGGGGGGGGGGGGGGGGGGGGGGGGGGGGGGGGGGGGGGAAGTATTTCTCATGGTCTTCAGGACACTGAAAATGTCTAGTCATGTGGCTTAGTTCTACAAAGTCAAACTGCTGTCGTAACAGACAGTTTTTAAAAAAATTGATCGTGAATGAGGACAATCATTTGTAAATAGACTATAGTTGGATCAACATTCCTAATAGCACTGTTCAATGAGCACCAGAATACATTTGACTTTCACAGGGTTCACCACTGAATCGGTTTGTTTACACCACTCCTCTATCTTCTCCAAAATGCTTTGTATATTTTTACTGATGTCTATTCAAGCAGTCAGATAAAGCAAGACACCTGCCAACATCAAGGTTCACCATATTCAAAGGTATTGTATTTTGGCTAGGTTTTCTGTATACATGTTGAACAACACAAGCAATAATGGTGACCCTGATGTAGCCCAGGACATATATCGGTTATATAAAAGAACTGATCTATTTTTAAAGAACAGATAAATCAGCTTCGATAGGGTGTTTCAAGATAATACATTCTGAACAAACATATAACCCTTCTACAAAAGCAGTAATTCAGACTGCAAAAACACCAAACTCACGTGGCAAGCAATAAACGTTACTTCAGTGGCACAGGGAAAACTAAATACAGAAAATCATCACCATCATATGCATTGTCAATAAGCATCATGGTTCACCATCTCAAACAAACAGTATGTGTTCTTTTCCCTACAAATTTGCCAGTTGTCACTAAGTTTTGAAGTTTATTTCTTCTCATAGCATGTCTACAAATGTTAGCTGTTCATGTCTGAATTCTCTACTCAGTATCTTGAAGGACTGCCTCATTTGGTCTGTAGATGTATTCTTTGCATTTGGCTCAGAAGTCCTATTTCTGCTGCCATTAAATGTTTCCTAATTTGCCTGCTTATTGTCCATGATTTACTTAATTACAACAATAGGCTCAACATTCTTTTCCTCAATGCAGTTGACAGTGAGTATGTTTTCCATTTGCAAAGGGCTATTTTCATCATCACGATTCTTGTTTTAATCTCTACAAGGAATCAAGATAATTGTACCAAATCACCTTGTTAAAAACATTTCCATTAAAACAAATCACAATGCCTTTGAAGAACAAAAGATCAATCTCCAAAATTGTTGGCATAAAACAACAAATGGTAAGGAACTCAACAAAAACCTTAAATGAGGTACAAAGAAGCAGTTGTTGTAGGACAATCAGTCATTAACAAAAGTTGCAAGCACCTCAATGGAAAGACATCTTAGAAGACTTCTACAATGAGAAAAGTTCTACAACACCTTAATGTATGAGTAAATGTGCCTGTAGGTAAAAATAAACACAAATAAAGGACAAGTTGAAGCACAAGAACCCAGACCCCTGTATTAAGTTTTCTTTCACAATGAAGGATTACACAGGAACAGATTTCCATAAATGTTAAAATTAGTAGCATATCCTTTACAGGATATCGCAATAAACCTCAGGATGTGTTTGGGCTGTTTGTGAGTTGAGTCAAGATCAGACATCACAGCACCCAGGACGTTTCTATGGATGCTTCATCCTCATCTTCAACAGCAACTGAAGAGTTCCAGTACTAATGGTACCAGTGGGCAGGTTTATGTTCAGTAATTTGACTTTGCTTTCTCAACGACCACCATTCATACCATTGTTAAAAACCAACCAGGATGGTCAGCTTCCAAACCACTTGCAGCTGATGTTGAACAGTGAGTATGTTGTTATGAATGCTCAATTGAAGGGAAACTAAGATAATGTATTCACTGAACAAGCTTACTGTGAAATGTATTATTTCTTTATTTTTATATGTGAGACTGGTATGACGAGAAAAGAAACTTTAATAAAATATTGCTAACATGCACGTTGTTTCATTGCAGTTGCATAAGTCTTTAGTCATTGCTAGGGAAATCCAAGGGAAAGCTTCTACTCAGAATCATAATGAGAAGAACCAAAAAGAAAATAAAAATGGAAATTAGTGAAGAACAGTATGGATTTGTGGAAGGAAAGGGCACAAACAATGCAATTTATACATTGCGGACACTAATAGAAAGGTCAATAGAGAAACAGAGGGACATATATTTGTGCTTCATAGATTATACTAAGGCATTTGATAAAGTAAAACATGATGAACTGATTAAAATGTTGGAAGATATCAACACTGATGGAAAAGATTTAAGAATAATAAAGAATATTTACTGGAACCTAGTAGCAGCAATTAAAATGGGAAATAAAGAGGGTAGTTACGAACAGATAAAGCTAGGAGTACGACAAGGGTGTGTCTTGTCACCAGATCTTTTCTCCCTTTATAGCGAAGTAATAATGAGAGAGATCAAAGAGATGCCAGGAATACTAGTTGGAGGTTATAATATAAATAATATACGCTATGCAGATGACACAGTATTGGTGGCGGATAATTCAACAGCCCTACAACAATTATTAGACGTTGTAGTAACAGAGAGTGCAAGGAAAGGACTCAACTTGAATATCAAGAAAACAGTAACAATGGTAATATCAAAGAAAATGGTGACACCAAAATGTGACATAGAAATAGAAGGGAAAATCCTTAACCAAGTTGATAATTTTAGATACCTAGGGGCATTTATAACATCAGATGGAAGATGTACAACAGAGATTAGGAGCAGAATAGGGCAGGCAAAAGCTGCATTTCAGAAAATGAAGAGTATCTTATGCAATAAGTCACTGTCACTGAATGTAAGAAAGAGAGTGCTGAAATGCTATGTAGAACCAGTTTTGCTGTATGGCAGTGAATCTTGGAATGTAAATGAACAAATTAAGAAGAAATTAGAAGCAACAGAGATGTGGTTCCTGAGACGAATGTTGCGAATTCCTTGGACTGCCAAAGTAACTAACGACGACTGCCTGAAACAGGCTAATGAAACTAGAACATTATATACAACAATAAGACAGAGACAAACAGCTTTCCTTGGTCATCTGATGAGAAGAGAGGCATTGGAGAACATCGTAACAACTGGAAAGATCAAGGGGAAGAGAGGCAGAGGTAGACCAAGAGAAGTGATGCTGGATGGATTGAGACGGTGGCATGGAGGAATATCAGCAGCAGAGTTGATCCAGAAAACAAAAGACCGAGATCTATGGAGAGCCATGAACGCCTACGCCAGCCGGCACGGCACTTGATGATTGATTGATTGATTGCATAAGTCAGAATCATAAACACATACAGTTTGCTGTTGTTTCATTTTATATAGATGTGAAGTTTTGGTTACAAAGATCACTATTAAAAATGTACAAGATAATTCTAGAAAATTTATTTCTATTACATCCAAACACACATCACCATTCATGTACTAATAACACATATTGAAGTAGCCAGCCCATGGTTGTGGTTTCCATGAAGTACTCAATGTGTCTTGTGGTCTGAATCATGTTGGCCACCTTTACCTTCCCAGACAAATGTCTGGCCTTGTAATGAAGTGTGTCAACCCTAGAGCTGTACTGCTCAGAAAAATATTGCATCAGGCACTGGTGAAACTGAAATCCTATGTTGATGTTCTAATGATTATTTTATACACCCGTTTACAAAAACAACCACTATGGTAAGTAACCAGAATGGCTGACATGTTACTTTGGATTTAAATCTAAAAAACTCCACAAAGTTTGATTTATAAAAGAGCAGATTGTGTGTTTTAACATTTCATTATTTGATCCTAACACCGTAAATAAGAAGAAACAGAATAATGAAGGACATTGAAACAAATACATAATTCAATTAAACTGCACCAGACAGCAGCCGGCTGTTCAACAATTCATGTCAAACATATAATGACACCAGCAATTTTCCTGTGACTTAGTAATGATTACACAACAATTGTATAATAATACTTATGCAAGAACATGCAATACAATGATTTTATATTTATGTAACAATAAGCAAGATAACGTTATAAGAACATTTATATGGAAGATAGTGTAAAACCATTTCTATAAGAAGATTCAAGATGATGCTGTAAGTAGTATTATGGAAGATGTATTAGCATAGTTATAACAATTTCCAAAATGACTTTTCTAGAATAGCATAGCAGATTTACCTGGCACAACATTCATGTAACAACATAGAAGATATAACGATACATCAATAACTACATGCAGTTTAACTGACTTTGTATTAATTTAACTTTGTAACTGGAGTAATTTATCAAATCCGAAAATTAGGCACACATACAATCTATATGCTGTAATATTACTAATATCATATTATCTGTGTGCCGATGACAAAGTATTGAAAGCCGAAAGTACAAGAGATCTGCAACAACTGTTGAACATTGTAGTAACAAAGGGTGCAAAAATACTACTTTCTCTGAATATAAAAGAAAACAGAAACAGTGGTTATATCAAAGAAAATGATAACATCAAAATGTGATGTAACAATGGAAGGGAAACTGCAGAACCAAGCCAATAAATTCAAATATATGTGGGCAATCATAACATTAGATGGAATATGGGTGACAGAGATTAAGAGCAGAGTAAGCCAAGCAAAAGCTGCATTTTAGAAGATGAAAGGTATTGTATAAATAACTTTCATTGAAAGTCAGAGAGTACAGAAATGTTATGTTGAGTATGTTCTGTTATATGGCAGAGAATCTTGAAATGTTAATTAACAAATTAGGAAGAGCTTAGGAGCAGCAGAGATAAGGTTTCTGAGATAATTGTTGCGAATACCTTGGACAGCCAAAGTAACGAACAATAATTGCTTGGAAAAGGCTAATGAAATTAGAACATTATATACAACTATACGAAAGAAACAGTGTTAATTGGTTACAATGAGTAAGAGGCATTGGGAGAACATTGTCATTGTATCAATTGGAACAATCAGTGGTGGAAGAGGCTAATGAAACTAGAACATTATATACAACTATATGAAAGAAACAGTGTTCATTGGTCACAATGAGAAAAGAGGCATTGGGAGAACATTGTCTCAATTGGAAAAATCAGTGGTGGAAGAGGCAGAGGGAAACCAGGATAAATTATGTTGGAGGGTCTCATGGAATGGCTTGGAGGAATATCATTTAAACCTGATCACGAAGCATTAAATCTGTGGACAGAACATATAAAATATATCAAAGGGAAATGGATGGGCATTGCTGATCTGTTTAGTGTTTTGGAATTTTTATGTTCAGTTACTTTCAGAAATATGTGAATGCTAGAAAACATAATTTGGAAATCTGGCAACAAGTTTTCACTTACTAAAAACTTTAATATACTTTACCTGGGTTGCCAAATCTCACTGGTACATTTTTGTAGTTAATCCATATGGTTTTGGCTTTAGTTAAAGATCAGCACTGGACACATATATCTCCATTAGGACTCCAGTCTGCTCTCATAAATCACAATAAAAATCTCAGCACAGTGCATGCACTACATAGCAACAGCGAAGATTCAAATGTGCTGACAGCTGCAGTAAGGTACAGGAGGCAAGAGAAAGACTATTCAAACAAAATCATGATTAATACATGGGCAAAAATATGATAATTAAAGCATCAATTTCTTTTGCCTCTCACACCAGAGAGAGAGAGAGAGAGAGAGAGAGAGAGAGAAGAGAGAGAGAGAGAGAGAGAGAGAGAGAGATATGAAGTCAAAATTATATAGGCTACCCCATAGCATCCCAATACATTAGCATACATTACAGTGGATTCCCAATGACAATACCCTTGAGAGAAATGAGAAGGCCAATAGATTTGCATAAAAAGGAGCTAGAAAACAGCAAAGGGACAGACCTTGCAGTATAATAATGGTCCACCAGAAACAATGCAAGAGAAAACTGGCTGAACGGATGAACAAAGGGAAATGATGTTAAATGTCCCAACCAAAAGTCAATGACAAGATCAATGACCTTGCAGAAAAACCAGAGCCTAATTTTTCAGTTACAACAACAACAACATTGTCGTAAACACCTTGATCATATCCACAACGTTAGTTTCTCCACACCTGAATCATATGTGCACAGTTTTACAGCACCTCCACACCTTTATCTCACAAACGTACAGTACTCCTACACTTTTATCACGTGAACACACCTTACAGTGCCCATATCGTCATCATGTGTCCACAGTTCCCTTATATCATTATCACTTGTCCAAAACTTTACAGTTCCCTCACATCATGAAAGTTATCCTCACAACCTTAGAAACTTTAGGGACAACTGAATATAACACAATTATGCAACATAAAGAATCACATGATCAAAAAATAACAAAGTAACAAGTGTATATTATAAAGATATTAAGTAAAACCTTGTGTATAGTCATCTTCAGTTAACATGTATACAAAATGATATTCATAGCAAAGCATAATTATACAAAAAGAGAAATACATTTGTAATAGTCTCAACGTAAATCTCTGGTTGAACACTAAAGAGTTAAAACAAACAAGGTGCATTGAGTACAAAATAAGAGATACCATAAACAAATAATGTGCATTTTGTAAACTATAAGTGGAGTAGAGATGCTAACTCCATAACAGGTATTGTTTCATTTCATGCATTTACAACTTTTAAAAAGTTATTAATTCAGTTGACTGGATATGTGTGTGTGTGTATATATGTAACACACACATATATTATATCTGTGTACATGTGTCTGTGCTATGTAATTGTGGACCTAATTAGTTTAATGAGTCATGTAACTAAAATAATGAGAATTATAATTAGAAGAATAAGAAATAAAACAAATCCATAAACTGAAAATGAGCAATATGGATGATAAAGGCACAAACATCACCAGATATATCTCGAGGGATTTAACAGCAAGAATGACTGAATCAAGAAATCTATATTTGTGCTTTATTGAGTACACTAAGTCATTTGATAAGGTGAAACATGAAGAAATGGTTAAAATGTTGGAGTGTTTAAACATTAATGATAAAGATTTGAGAGTAATAAAGAACATGTACTGGCAACAAAGAGCATAAAAATTGACAACGCTTTACACAAGCTGACAGAGTTCTGCACTATCACCTGATCTGTTCCATTTGTACAGTGAAATAATAGTGAGATCCATACAAGAGATGCCAGGAATATTTGGGCATAAACAATTGGGCTTAATGTAAACAACAGGATTTTGGTAGCCGAAAATGAAATGCAATTATGAGAAATGATAGGTATAATTGCAATAGAAATCAAAGCAAAGGATTCAGTCTGAAAAACAAAAAACGAGTAGAGGTTATTACAAAGAAAAACTACAACACAAACACATCAAAGTAAATGGAACCAATCTGATACAAGTCAATGTATTTAAGTATTTGGTACTTTAAAACAGCACATTGTGACGGGACGGCCCCGGCAGCATCAGAATTACACAAGTTTGAAAGGAATTAAAGAGCCCACAATATTTTTCTATCATTCTCTAAAAGCATAAACGTCCACCAGAAAATGATAGAAATGCAAGAGGATTGAAAACAAGAGAAAAATACATTTTGACCACGCACGCCCCATCATTTCTGTAATGCTAGGTCTGAGAAAGCTTTGATGTACAGATCAAACGTAAAACCCAGATACCTTGGCACCAGTCGGCAGGCGCTATCAAAGGTTGAAAACTCACTGTTTTCAGTACCAGGGAAGAGAAAGACGGCAAAGTGTGAAATCTGGGCTGGGGACGACGTTGATACATCGCGGAGCCAGTCAGTTGAGAGTGACGTGTTAGTTTACAATCCTGCGGTTGGAATAGGGACTGACACCTACTAACACCTTACGGTTAACATGACCTAACGTGTAAACCAGCCACGGCAGAATGGGAGATAAGAGGGTCAGCCAGACCCGTCTGAAATAATACATGGCAGTGCTACTCAGGGGAAAACCCGTGTGATCCAAAGACGGCAATATAATGCAGGCTTAACACCTACCCGCAATACGGGGCAAAGTAGGAACACACGGCTGACACATTATTGCCAGCAACCCAGGAAGGCTGGTGTTAACAGCCTATTGGAATGTAATGACGCAATTGCATTGCCGCCAAAGCATGTTTCATTGTTTCAGGCGTGGCGGGGCCTTGGTCAATTTGATTGACAAATGGAACTACCGTCCACAGGAATGTAGGAGGGGTGAAAAGAACTTGGGACTTAATCCATCTCGGTAACTCATCCTACATGAAATAGAATAGGCGGAGTTAATTAATAGGGGATATATTAATTAACCAACGTGGAAACTAGCCAGGGATGAAGAGAATAAAACTACATGCATGGCCAGCAAGACTTCAGACACATTCACAATAGCATTCTTAGGATACCTACTGGAGAAATATTAACATTTCGTTCTGTTGGACTTCTGTACGAAGTATTATGATGGAATTTCCTAGCTATAACCCAGATCTCATAGGAGCAATGGACAGTCAACAACCCATATCAGGAAGTGACTTAGCCTTGTGAAGGACCACTTTGGACTCCTTCAATCTGACAGTGAACTGCGTCTCACTGGGGGAAGCATGACCTATGTGACCTCTTAAGTTACGTATACCATAATAATCATCATCATCATCATATGATCATCAAGACTAGAAATAATAAACACAGTTGTTGTATTTTAAAACTCAATTTGTCCGTATAATTCTAAATGTTTATAAATGTTTGTGTAGCGTAATCAAGTACACACATTATATCATTTAGTGGGGGTTCACACATATTGTCCAGAAGTAGGAATCTATGTCCGGGAGGTACCTTGCCTATGCAGTCATAAGTAACCAGATTACGTTGCATAGCTTAACTCCTCCTTTCTCACTTCTGGTGATACCATGTACAGCCAAATCTATATAGATATATTCTATCTTCAACGAGCCACTTCTTGGCTGTTTTCTTGAGTATCAGGGACGGTGTCTTAAATCAGCATAAAAGACACTAGTTCCATGTTTTCTCTCTGGGATATGGGGTGGTAATTAGTCCCATCTGACAGAGGTAAGGGGTCTTAAACTACACCCAATAGCCCTTGCAAAGGTAGCATTTCACAAGACAAAGAATATTCTCTGTAATTTATCTTTGTCAATCAAAGTGAAGAAAAGAGTTCTTAAGAGCTATTGCGAGCCAATCCTGATGTACTGAAGCAAATCACGGACAATTAGCAGACAAGTGATGAATTATGTGGAAGTTATGGAGATGTGATTTCATAGAATGATGATGAAAACACTGTTTATGAATAGAAAGAGCAATGAAGATATCTTGAAAGAACTTCACTCACAAAGAGAACTAGTTATGTGCATCAGAAGAAGACATTTCACATTCAATGTCATGAGAAGAAGAAGGCGGAGTATGTCGTCACAATGGAAATGGAGGAGAAAAGAGGCAGGGGAGACCAAGAGAGAAGATGCTAGACAGTTTGACATCATGGCATGGAGGAACATCAGTATCAGAAATTAATGGAAGCACACAAGACAGAGGACTGTGGACAGACATGATCACTGATGCCAGATGACATGTACTAGAAGAAGACTGTATGTGATTGATCAGATTTTGTAGCTTGTTAAATAACTTCAGATAGGCACTACAAAAGTAGAGGAAAGAAGCAAAGATTAGATGACACATTAGATGATATGAAAATTGAAAGCTATAGTGGTCACAGAATTAAAACCTGCTGCCTCCAAATTACAGCACCTCACTTAAGAAACAAGTGAATTTCTATGCCAACTTAGACACCCTTTGTGTCTTAAGCAGCCACAATACGCATCTGAATTCACACCTAATGAAAATGGACAGATTTTTCATCCAGCCATTGAAATAGCACCATATGTTTTAGAAATGTATATTAATACAATGGCTGGGGCATATAGAAAGAATGGAAGATAATAGGGAAACAAAACTCGCTTACACTCAGGAAATAAATGACCGTAGACCCCGAGATAGACCAAGAAGATGGTGGAGAGATAATATATACACATACCTACAAGCACTTGGAATCAACGACTGGCAAGAGAGGGTCAACCAGAGAGACGAATGGAGACAGATTGTATCTGCAGCAAAGAACCTCAATGGCTCGGAACGCTGAAGAAGAAGATATTAACTAAGCAGAGGTCAAATAACAAACGCATAAATCCATTGGACTCTAATGCTGGGTCGAGTATTTTAATGAACATTTAAAGAAGAGCGATGATTGGTTGGCTGCATTGTGGTATACTTAATACAAGGAGACAATTCTTCGAAAACCCTAAAAACCACTGAAAGAGCATAAAAAATAAATTCAAATGTATAGATTAACACTCACAAAAGTAGAGGAAAGAAGTAGAGATTAGGACAGACTTAGACCATACAAGTTGAAAGCTATAATGGTCACATCAGGATTCAAACTTGCTGCTTCCAAATGATGACAGTGCCTCAATGAAGAAACAAGTTGTAGAAACTGCAAAAACAATTACCCTCAGCTTGTTGTTCAACAATAAGATAGAAGTAATGGTAAAATCAAACAAATAGATCCAGTCCAAATGTACAAATAAAATCAAGAATATTTTATTAAATGAGTACCAGTCATTGAAAGTTAGACAAAGAATGAGTTATCCTAAATCTTTTAAACTTGGCTAAAAATACAATAACAATTTATGACAAACATAAGAAAGATGACCACATTATGGGGAGATCCAAATTATAACATAATGTAGCAGCTGAAAAGATAAATGGAACCAACTAATATGAAGGTGGAAACCCTGACATTGAAAACAGTATGAGGCCCTGGAATAGGTCAACGACCTGAGGGCTGCGATGTGAGTGATATTCTGTACAAGGCTTGCTGCATGATGAATTTTATATATATATACATACACACACACACATATATATATATGTATATACACATGTGTGTGCATGCGCGAGTGTGGTGTGTGTATTAGAGAGAGACAGATGGGGGGGGGGGGGGGGGGGGGGGGGAAAGAGAGTATGGGTCAGTGCAATGGCAAGTTAAATAGCCGCTGTGACTGTACTTTAAATTACTGTTTGTGACATAAAGAGTTAAAGTTAAAGCTTGGAACAGAATAGGTTAATTTAAGGTGTTAAATTAACACCCTGCTTGAACAAATGTTAATGTAAGAATTAACTAAACCAGAAGTAAAATGTTAGCTATAAGAAGTACAACTGCGGCTGGCAAATACACTCTAAACCATGGAAATAATGTTTGTTTTTGGTTCAGAAGGTATAATGGAATAGGGTAAAACAGAACCATTCAAATAATCGAGACCCGTTCAGAGGAATGTTTATTAGACTCAGAATGCTTGTGTATAGTTTCTCTATTTGTCTAATGAAAAAAATGCATTACAGCAGTAATTACTCTATATAACTCTTTACGTTTATCGGCATGGCACATGATGACAATAATGATGAGTGGACTTGATCCAAATCACACTTTCGCAAATCAACACCTGCGAGATGAGATGCCTGAGGAGAACTGCCAACTTAACAATCCGAGACTGAGTAAGAAATACTGTTATCAGACAGTGGGATCAACACCTTGTGCCACATTTATTGAAAGACAGAAGATCAAGTGGTTTGGCCATGTCGTTAGAATGCAACATCAGCAACTACCATCACTGGCCTTACATCAAAGATCATCTGCGATGAGACCAAGAGGACGTCCAAGAAGAAAATGGATTGACGACATCAAAGACATTGTACAATCACACGGATTGACACTATCCAGTGCCGCTCATCGGTCGCTGGAGCGCAAATTATTCCTACCCACGACGCTTGACGGTAGAAGTGGAAGATGATGATGATGCTCATAGCTTAGCTATAGAGATAATATTTTATAATGAAAAGAAAACGCACTCATTTTTCCTGTTCATACATATATATTGCCAGTGCAGGTTAGCATGGCCGAATGGGTAAGAACGCATGTTCTTAAACATCCTGTGTGCCGATACCGAGGTTAGGTGTTCAACACCTACACTGGACAGTTGGACTAAAATGTTGACCTGTCATCCTTGACTTTGGGACGTAAATTACAAGTACCTCTGAAGTCGGAGTTGGTTCATCTGGTGGCGAGGAACACTGTTATTAGGGAAAGCTTGTCCACATGCAAAATTCAGTCCAGTAATACTGGAAGTAGTGTGTATGGACTACACTTAAGTTCAAATCGAGCCAACGCAAACAAAAATATTGCCAATAGATTATACAGAAGATGAGCTGGTTTTGACTACACAACCTGTACATTACACAGCAGATGGGCTAACACAACCTGTACATTACACAGCAAATGGGCTAGTTTTGACTAAAACAACATGTACATTACACAGCAGATGGGCTGGTTTTGACTAACACAACCTGTACCTTACACAGCAGATGGGCTGGTTTTGACTAAAACATGTACATTACACAGCAGATGGGCTAACACAACCTGTACATTACACAGCAGATGAGCTGGTTTTGTAACACAACCTTATACAGCAGATGAGCTGGTTTTGACTAAAACATGTACATTACACAGCAGATGGGCTAACACAACCTGTACATTACACAGCAGATGGGCTGGTTTTGTAACACAACCTTATACAGCAGATGGGCTGGTTTTGACTAAAACAACATATATATTACACAGCAGATTGGCTAGTTTTGACTAACACAACCTGTACATTATAATGCATATGAACTAGTTTTAACTAACATAACTTGTACACAGCAGATGATCTGGTTTTGATTAACAGACTCTGTACATGACATGGTAGATAGGCTGGTTTTTATTTTTAAAGTAATACATATGACATTAAATGCGACTTTAATTCTTTAAAACCTCTGGGGAAAAACATTATTAATGGCATGACCACAGACAGTCAGCTTCACCCAGCTCATTCATCCACTATCTGATTTTACTGAAACTAGTGAACAGATTCAGCTATCTAGTGTCAACAAACAGATGGAAAAAAGGAACACAGAGATAATACTGAAAGTAATCAAAACAAAGGCAGCACTCTGTTCTATGAAGAACATTCTGTGTACCACTTTCCAGCCCAATGGAAGACAGAAAACATTTTCTAAACTATTTTCTAAAGGGTCAAAAATGTATATATATTTAGACTGTTTATACTGATTATCATATATTATATTTTGTTAATCATTCATTTTCTATTATTATATTATATATATTTATATTTAATTTTTCAACATATGTTATATTAATTTATAAAGTATGTTGAACGAAGGTCCGTCTATAATATAGTTGTGAATTTTGTGTACTAATTGTCATGTTAAGTATTCATTTTGTATATACTATTACATAGACTTAGTTTTCAACATGTTATATTATGTACAATGTATGTATTTATTTTAAAACACTTTCTAGCTCTAGCACTTATCAAGTACTTTCAATCTTTAGACCTGTCCAAAAACTATTCAGGTGCATATATATATATATACTTACACATGTGTGAGCTTTAGAAACTCACAATTGAGGACAAAATTTACTGACTGTCTTCTGGAGCACTACCCCTCATCAGACAGCACAGAAATAGCCCCTGACATTGAATTATTAGTTAAAATAATAGCCAGAGTTTGTTTCTCATTACATGCAGCTCTCGTAATGAATGTTGTTTATAAATGTAGGTTTTATTCTTTTAAAGATTAAAATATAAATAATACTTACATTTGCAAAACAGTTACTAACTGGTGTTTTAGTCAGAAACAATTCTCAAGGGCAATATATTGAAGTTAAAAAAACAACAAACCACACTGTGGTAGTATAACAAGAAATAACACTGCAATCAGTTTTCACGTGCCACAATTGCTCTCAAGTGCTGACTCAGAATTTGAGTAACAAATGGGCGTATACAATTTGTTTATGTTTAGTCCATGGCATACATCTCATTTTCAAATTGGTCAGTGACTTCTAAAAGGGTTATCACCTCTTCTGTAGAGAGATTACTCCAAATTATTACATTTCGCTATAATATATAATCTATACAGAAGGTGTAGGAACCCCAAGTCTAGTTAAAATTGTCTCGAACTGCAGATATCTTAACTGAATTGCTCAATTGCTGCAAGTTACCGTATGAAGTAAAAGTGGTACAGCAAATTACTATGTACAGCAATGAAGTCTGCTGCATAAATTAAAATGCTTATATGGGAATACACCTTTGTATGAAGTATTTACAGCAAAACTACATTCAAACGTTTCTGTTTCCTTAAATTTCAGTGTTCTGGATTCTAAATGTCAAACCAACTCCACCTAGAAATGATCTACCAATATTGATACACTGGTTTGGTCTACCCTTCCTTTGGCTACACCTTCTGACCCTGCCAAAGTCATGTTCTGCCATTGTGTTGTTTGACCTGAAAATAAAAAACAAAACTATTAATCAATAGATATTGATATATTTCAAAATTTAAACTTGCATTTCTAAGAAGAATTTAATGGGTCTAAATATACCAAAAAGGTAGACTATGCATATAAATGTGAATGAAATTGAAAAAGGAACCAAAAGAAACATAATTATCACGTGAAATATTGAAAGTATGAAGACAAATACTCTATGGTTAAAGATTATATTACAAATTAATAGACTGATTAAGTATACATACACACAAATGAGAATATATATATGCACTCAATTAGTAATAAAAGCGAGATCAAAATTCAAAGGAAAGCACTAACCAGAAGGAGATTCACTAGATTTCAATGCAAAAGACCAACTTTCAGGATTTGTTGAAGCACAATGAGGCAGTCTCAGCTCCACAGGTTTCAGAAACATGGTTCCATGGGGTCCACACATCACAAGGGGACTTAGCAACGTTTCTCCTGTTCACCAAAGGCAAAATAAAAGTTATGACAATAGTTAATTTTAGAACACCAGTACATCACACAACTTTTCACTGTCTTGCCTCTTATGCTTATTTCTCACCTCCTTAATTCCCAGTCCTAGCCATATATAGCAGAGTAGGGGGGCCAAAGATAGCCGTGACATATAGAAGATCTTGATACAAATAACACAAGTCTGCAGCAATCCAAGTTTCGTTGTTTATTGGTTGTTCTCCATACCAAAAGGGCAAAGTAGTATACAAAGTGGTTGACATGCCAAGGACTAAGGTTTAAAAACTTAAGGCTGCTCAAATTAAATCATTCCATATGGAACCAATTACATGCTGCCTATCTAGCTGATGGTCCAACCGCTTCTCTTCGGTAACTAACTTTTCGTCACTCTACGATACTCTCATAGCCACCTCCAACCACGGTGCTCGCCCATGCATTGCTCACTAATACTTCCTTACGTTGCGCACCAGTTAGCGTCACTCTACGATACTCTCATAGCCACCTCCAACCACGGTGCTCACCCGTGCATTGCTCACTAATACTTCCTTACGTTGCGCACCAGTTAGCGTCACTCTACGATACTCTCATAGCCACCTCCAACCACGGTGCTCACCCATGCATTGCTCACTAATACTTCCTTACTTGCGCACCAGTTAGCGTCACTCTACGATACTCTCATAGCCACCTCCAACCACGGTGCTCGCCCGTGCATTGCTCACTAATACTTCCTTACGTTGCGCACCAGTTAGCGTCACTCTATGATACTCTCATAGCCACCTCCAACCACGGTGCTCGCCCGTGCACTGCTCACTAATACTTCCTTACGTTGCGCACCAGTTAGCCCCACAATGCCATACAACCCCTATAACAGGCTACTCTGTTATAGATTCCTCCTGGCTTAACTAAACATCTACATATATCTCTCAACTCTAAACATCTCTCGATATCTTCGAGCTGCAGCCACATCTGCAATTCAAACTATATCTTTAAACCTCCTGGTTCTAACCATACCATATACCTGCAACTCAAACCACACCTCTTTATCTGCTAGCTTTGCCATGTCTTCCATCTCTAGCCATACCTCTATACCCACTTACAGATGTCTTCCATCTCTAGCCATACATCTATACCCACTTACAAATGTCTTCCATCTCTAGCCACACATCTATACCCACTTACAAATGTCTTTCATCTCTAGCCATACATCTATACCCACTTACAAATGTCTTTCATCTCTAGCCATACTCTCTAGCCATACATCTATACCCACTTACAAATGTCTCACATCTCTAGCCATACATCTATCCCCACTTACAAATGTCTCACATCTCTAGCCATACCTCTATACCCACTTACAAATGTCTTCCATCTCTAGCCATACCTCTATACCCACTTACAAATGTCTTTCATCTCTAGCCATACATCTATACCCACTTACAAATGTCTTCCATCTCTAGCCATATCTCTATACCCACTTACAAATGTCGATCCGAAGAGAATGGTTGCTGCCTCTGAAGCGGTCTCGGCTGGCAAAGATTAGTTTCATCTTCGTGCCAGGTCATGCGGGAGTACAAGGAAATGAGCGGGCTGACAAGCTCGCAGGTGAGGCTACTGTGGAGGGCGGACGCGCCATGGAGCAGGCTGACATTCTGAATGCTCTACGAGAAGGGAGACTTTTGCGAGAACCAAGTGATGACTGTGAATCTACAACAATGGCCAGACTGCGGGAGCAGCAAATTAAAAGAGGGGTGGCCAAACAAGAACACTACGCAGGAAGCCAAAGAAGATTGATAAACCAACACAGAACTGGCGTCGTTAGTCGTTACACGCTGCGGGATTTGCTGAGGAGGGGATCCGAGCACTTATGGACTGAACGGTTCGATGTGCAACGAGGATGATCTGTCGACTAACTAACTAACTAACTAACTTACAAATGTCTTCCATCTCTAGCCATACATCTATACCCACTTACAAATGTCTTCCATCTCTAGCCATACATCTATACCCACTTACAAATGTCTTCCATCTCTAGCCATACATCTATACCCACTTACAAATGTCTTCCATCTCTAGCCATACATCTATACCCACTTAAAAATGTCTTCCCTCTCTAGCCATACATCTATACCCACTTACAAATGTCTTCCAACTATAGCCATACATCTATACCCACTTACAAATGTCTTCCATCTCTAGCCACACCTCTATACCCACTTACAAATGTCTGCCATCTCTAGCCATACATCTATACCCACTTACAAATGTCTGCCATCTCTAGCCATACATCTATACCCACTTACAAATGTCTTCCATCTCTAGCCATACATCTATACCCACTTACAAATGTCTTCCATCTCTAGCCATACATCTATACCCACTTACAGATGTCTTCCATTTCTAGCCATACATCTATACCCACTTACAAATGTCTTCTATCTCTAGCCATACATCTATATCCACTTACAAATGTCTTCCATCTCTAGCCATACATCTATACCCACTTACAGATGTCTTCCATCTCTAGCCATACCTCTATACCCACTTACAAATGTCTTCCATCTCTAGCCATACCTCTATACCCACTTACAAATGTCTTCCATCTCTAGCCATACCTCTATACCCACTTACAAATGTCTTCCATCTCTAGCCATACCTCTATACCCACTTACAAATGTCTTCCATCTCTAGCCATATCTCTATACCCACTTACAAATGTCTTCCCTCTCTAGCCATATCTCTATACCCACTTACAAATGTCTTCCATCTCTAGCCATACATCTATACCCACTTACAAATGTCTTCCATCTCTAGCCATACCTCTATACCCACTTACAAATGTCTGCCATCTTTAGCCATACCTCTATACCCACTTACAAATGTCTGCCATCTCTAGCCATACCTCTATACCCACTTACAAATGTCTTCCATCTCTAGCCATGCCTCTATACCCACTTACAAATGTCTTCCATCTCTAGCCATGCCTCTATACCCACTTACAAATGTCTTCCATCTCTAGCCATGCCTCTATACCCACTTACAAATGAAACTCACCTTTCTCTGTATCTAAAGGAGGCAACAGACTGTTGTCCCTACACACTTTGAAGTAGATTTCTTGTTCTTTGTCATCTTCAATGGCACCCTCTGGAACTAGTATGCTGACACCAGTTTCTATAGGAATCAACAAGGTTAAGTATTTAAGTTTATATCTTATACCATAAAGTACAAGTTGGATTACGCAATAACAGATTCCTCCTACTCCAAGTCAGCATACACAATGATAGATTTCTCCTACTCCACGTCAGCATACATAATGTTAGATTCCTAATACTCCATGTCAGCATACACAATGATAGATTTCTTCGCTCCCCCGATGGTGTTTCCACCTTGTCGTGGTGGGGGAGCTTGAGTTTCTCAATGACCCTGAGAGCTATGCTGGCGGTAGCGTAGCTACCAGCAGGGCCTCCCAAGCCGGACAGATCAAAGGGTAGAAAACAGACAAAGAGAAACACCCTGGTCCTCCAGGTTGGGGGGTGAATCGTGGGATTAACATCCCCACCTTTGTAAAAAATCATTTTGATACGAAACAGATACATGAGCCTCGAATTCGGACTGACTTAATCAACGACTGGCAAGAGAAGGTCAACCAGAGAGACGAATGGAGACGGATTGTATCTGCAGCAAAGAACCTCAATGGCTCGGAACGCTGAAGAAGAAGAAACACAGACAATTCTTATCTTTGTACACCGAAGGCGGCGCTTACCAAACCCGACACTCCACATTGTGCCAACGGCTTCAGGCAGAAGAGCGCAATTGGGAGGTTACAAGCCTTATCCTGGTGTGAGGAAATGCAACCTAAAGACTAAATGTCATGGTAGGGCAGACCAGGCCCTAAGCCTTGGTTGGTAACTAGTGTAGGATCGAAGCTCCGACAGGCGGACAGTTAGAGCATTGCTTTGCTGATCCGGCAGCTTCTGCAGCTTGTCTTGTTCCAGATGTAGAAGTGTCACCTTTCCTCTGGAGTAAACTAGACAGGTCGAGAGAGGGATCATGCTGCGTGGGCAACACATGATCTCTAAATTCAGCCCAGGCTTTGTGTTATGGAGAGATAACACCATTTTACAAACTATCGACTGTCAAGATGGCCAGGTGCCAGTCAGTCACACCGACAGATATCAGTTTGCTTATATACACAGAAAGCCACAGTCAACTTGAGTTTCTTCTTCTTCTTCTTCTCATACCTTCTGACATGAATTTCAATAAATTCATAGAAAGCAGCAGTCAATTTAAGAACTTTTGTTAGATATCATATAACTGGAGGATGCCAAAAAGCATTTTTCTGTTTGTTCTTTTTTTTCTTGTATGTTGGACAATTGCAGAATACTTTAGCTACTATTTGTTAACTCCAAGAGGTGACTAAGGGGGCTCCGCTTGTGTATTAGGGGGACTCTAAAGAGAAGCAAAGAATATTAACACTGCAGCCTACGATGCATGCCGTAAGAAGAGACTAAAGAGGATACTGCTTGTGTACTAATGGGACCCTTAAGGGAAGCAAAAAACAGTATCACACTGTAACCTTCCATGCAGGTCACATGAGGCAACAAAGGAGGATTGGACATGGGGCTAGTTTCCTCATCCCATAGAAAAACTGTAGCCACAACTAATTATGAAGACATCCAATAACGAAAAAAACAATAACTAAGAGGAAAAGAGGCTCTTCTAGAAGAGGCATGGTGTGATGCAGATAATGCCACAAGGAGTCTGGATCGCAAATTGTCTTTCTTTTCCCTAAGGAAATCTCCAGAATTGGCACGTAGACAGCACAGATGGTGGAGGAGATGAAACGCTATGACATTGGCATTTTGGGATTATGCAAAACAAGGTTGACAGGAACAGGCACAAAAGTTTTCAAGTACAGATGGAAAAGTGCTGTTCTAAGGCCATACAGAAGGAGTGGCCCTAATGTTATCCAAAAGTGCACAGGAAGCACTGGTAAAATGGGAAGCAGTGAGCTTGAGAATAATAACAGCAACATTTAGAAAAAAAAGTAAACATGAATGTAACCAATGTTTAAAAAAAAGTTAGTTGCATATGCCTTACAGATGTCGCAGTCAACCCCAGCATTTTTTGGTTGTTTGTTATTTCTTGGCAAGTTTATGTTCAGTAGTTTGCCATTGCTTTCTGAACGACTGATGCTCATACCATTTTCAAACCAATGCAAGGTGATTTGCTGCCAAATTGTTCGCAGCTGTATTTGGAACGCAGTATGTGGGATTATGAACTGTGTTCGTAACCCCTTTGCCACGGAGCCGGCAGTTGTCACTAAGTTTTCCAATTTATTTCACCTCACAATGATCCAAAATAGTTTGACTGTCTACGTCTAATTTTTCAAATCAATTTATGGTTTACATTTGTTTCTTGCTGGACTTGCTCATTGCTTGTTCTGTCCGTCCATGGCATTCTTTGCATTTTCCTCAGAAACCGCAATTCCACTACCATGAGACTTGTTTGTAATTGATTTTAATTGTTATCTGTACTGATATATTCTTCTGAAAACCATAAGACCCACTCATGTGTAAAAGAGGAAGCATGTACTGACTGTAAATTTTTGTCACACCATTTGTATATTTTAGGAACAAAGCTGCATTAATGACTTTAACTATTTTCCAGCTTTTTCTTATACTCTTCTTATACCAACAACAGTCTTTTGTTGGATCAATGTTTTTAAAATAAACTTTGATGTGATGGCTTTGAGTCAGATGTTTACTTTAGTTGTTTTGTCTCTCAACTGCCTTACTGGCTGCTGTGTTTTCCAATGTTTGTAGTTCCTCAGTCCAGAATAGTCTGTAACCTTTCTTTTACTCTTTTCAATGATGTGTGGATGAAATAATGTATGAAAGAGAGTGATAGAAGGGCAGAATATTAGACGGGCCTGTGTGCCCAATTCTTAACCCTTTGAAAATAAAGTCTGTTCGTTCGTTCTCCAGGTATAAAAAAGTCGCTTAAAAGTCGACAGGGTCGACTTCATTGCACCGGGTTTTATTCCATATGGCTCGGTCTCTTTCCGCAGTGCGGAAAGCGTCGCACAAAGCACGAAATCCGTAGCTCTACGCGACGACCCACAGGAGTCTCCGAAACATTTAACTTGTAAACCGAAGGACGCGGCCCGGAATCGAACCCACAACCTTCAGAGCACGAGTCAAACGGCTTGACCACTTCACCACAGAGACTCCCAAGGTATAGACTCAGCCTTTAGTACTGCCTTACTAAGGTCATTATTTTTTCTCATCATTCTTTTGTCATTGCATATATTCATATTTTCCCTGTATTATGTAAATCTGTTCCAATCAAGTGGTTTTTAGCTTAATTTATTGATTGATCACTGCCTGTTAACTGTGGTAGAATAAATGTATGAAATTTGTGCAGGATATCTCTTGTTAGTATCATGTTGCTTGCTGTTATTTTCCAGGTGAAATGCATGGTACCAATTTTATGAGGCTGGGTCAATTCTAGAAACCATACTAGTTGGAACAAAGCCTGTCCCCATTAATGATTAAACCCCAGACCAGTTTGTTGATAATCAAGTACATTAATGAACAATGCTTTCACAACTTCTAAACTGTGGGACATAAACATTAAAATAAAAAGAAAACCAACTGCACTCACCTAGTGACTCCAAAAGGCCACCTTTAGATGTAAAAATTCCTTTAGCCGTTGCAACTATTGTATGTTTATCATCAGTGTTTTCTACATCTTCCTTCTTGTGAGACCTGTAAAAGATGGTGAAAACAGAGACATGTACACATTTATGTCCGACCGTGTGCACTGGGTTAGAGCCTGCTGACAATGAGATGCCTAAAACCTGTGACGGAAACGTCTCCAACCGGGGCCTAATACCAGCCAGTTCATATGTGCTGTGCTGAATTATCACCTGGTTACATTCTAATATACCTCTCCACAGACATTCTAGCACCTGTCTTGCATACCGTGCTGATTTCCGGGATTGGAGAGGGGATGTATAAAGTCTGCATAAAGTCACCTTGGAGATGTTATTTTCGTACCGGTTCTGGTAAAAAGTCTCTGAACAGAAACTCTTTTCAGAGCTTAGACGACCTGAATGTCACACATCAGATTAAGAGTTACAACTCATAGTCCTCCAGGGAATTCACAACCATGAGTCTCATAAATGTTATTTCAAATTTAGTCGTCTAGGATATATTAACTCTATACCAAGCACTCATCAAAGTTTTATCCATATGTAACTCCTTCTGCCTCATCCAGTTTTTATATCATTTAAATTCAACCATGTATTACTTTTAAGTAACAACTGCCAGTGAAAGAGTTAAGACTGATCTCTCTTTCTCTCTCTATCTTTCTAGTATGTGCATATACTGACTGTTAAAACATTCAGTGTTAATACCAAAAGGTGTATGTAAACTACAGCAATATTTTATATAACTTACACTCAGATACGCCAAAGCAAACAACAGTAACACTCTAATAATCTATCACGCATGTCCCAAAAAAAAGTGACTTAAGAGGGCTGGCGTGAAACTGGCTAGCTCACCCTGTAGTCAACTTTAAACATCACAATCCAACCAATTATGAACAAGTCAACAAAGAGCTTGGTATGAATGGTTGAAGGCCTATGCTCCATTGGAAGATGAAAGGCAGACACACAGAAGAAGGTACTTGGAGACATGCACATTCTTCCCATGAAGCTGGAAGTACACCCAGATATAGATGTAAATGCGACTAATGCACACATATTAACTACATGAACTATATACGTAAATGACAACTACATGTATGTAAATGTCAATGACAATTGCATGTATATTCCAAGGACACATGCATGAACAATCATCATCATCATCATCATCATCATGTGCCATGCCGATAAGCGTGGTCAGGCATGTTTCGCCATCTCACACGATCACCAGTCATGGATCAGCTCTGTGTTCTTGTCTCGACCATACCATGAGGCCAAGCCATCCAGGTATTTACTTCTCATCATTCTTCCTGGTTCTTTTCCCCTCGATCTTGACCATTGTTACCAAGTTCTCCAATTTATTTCTTCTCATAATGTGTCCAAAAATGGTGATTGTCTACACCTATTTTCTCTAATCAGTTTACAGTTTTAATTTGTTTCTTATAGGACTTGGTCATTGGGTTCAGAAACCACATTCTCAGAAACCAAATTTCCACAACCATTAGATGTTTTACAGCTTGTCTGCTCATTGACCACGCTTCACATCCATACATAAGTACACGAGTGCATTTTTCAGGAGACTCCTGGGAGTCGACGCTGAAGTTGTGGAGTTCGTGCTTTGTGCGACACTTTCAGCGGGTCGCCCTGCGGTAAGAGACCGAGCCATGTGAGAAAACTCCGGTCAATGAGGTCTTTCTGGTGACTGCCGAGTCCATCGACGATGAACTGTGGTATTCGTGGATGAATTTGTGTTGACATTCTGACGGCAGCATTAGGCACAGTGTACCTGTGCGGGCTGTTGGATTGCCGAGACTCCCGTCTATTCAACGTTTCACATTGGACAGTGGGGAGCATTTTGTGTGATATTTGCTGGCACAGGAATGGAGCATAATGGGGACGACCCGTTGCCGCGAAGTTGGAACCTTGACTAACTAACTAACTATCATAAGTACAGGTTGTATGTAGCACTTCAACACTCTTTTTCTCACTGCAAATTACATCTTTTTATTGGTCAGTTTGTTGCCCATCTTGCAAAAGGCTACCTTCGCTATGGCGATTCTTGTTCTAATCTCTTCAAGGCATCTCCCATCAGATGTTATGACTGTTCTGAGATATTGTAACAATTCACGTGTTTAAGAATATTCCCATTTACTTGTATGTTACATTGTGAAAAATACATATCTGTACACGTACGCTGTTCTAATCTCTTCAAGGCATCTCCCATCAGATGTTATGACTGTTCTGAGATATTGTAACAATTCACGTGTTTAAGAATATTCCCATTTACTTGTATGTTACATTGTGAAAAATACATATCTGTACACGTACGCTGTCTGTTACAAATTAAAGATTATATTAATGTACATGTATATGTACTAAAATACTATATCTCGGGTATATGGGAAGATTTCATGCTATTAGCTCAAGTATCAACTCATGTGGACTATGGCTCTAATCTCCAAGCATAGAAAAAGTGAGTTTAAAAATGTTAACAACTCAAAAAATGTATACAGACAGGGGATTTAAATGTTTTGAAAGAGGCTAAGACACAAGGAAACTTTTATTTTTGGCACTGTGAGAAGTGAAACATAATGAAGTGATCAAAATGTTGGAGGATATTAAAATTGATGGGACATATCTGAGAGTAAATATTACAAAACATATTTACTGGAAACAAGTAGCAGCAATTAAAATGGGAAATAAAGTTGGCAGTTCTAATCAGATAAAGCAAGGTGTAAAACAAGGATTTGTATTGTCATCTGATCTCTACTCTCTTTCTCAATAGCGAAATAATAATATGAGAGTTCAAAGATAGACTTAGGAATACAAGGTGGGTGTTATAAACTATATAAAAGTCTCTGAAGAATTCAGGTCTGACAAAAATTAGCTTCATTTTTGTGTCAGGCCATGTGGGTGTAACAAGAAATGAACAAGCTATTAAAGGCAGGGTAACTAGAAATGTATTTATTTTCATACTGTATCTACTGCATGTTCAACTCAGCTTACCAATATGATTTTGCACACTGCCCTTGTCACGGTAAAACATGCATTGATAGTCTATTATTTTGTCTAATATGAAGAGTTCAACATATTTTAAATTGATTCTTTCAAGGCTTGCTTCTTTAGATATTCTGTCTATATAGATGTTAAATAGTGGTGGGGTGGGGTGAGGAGATTTGATTGATTGATTGATTGATTTAGGAACCGAAATCACAGCATTCGGGGTATTCCCATAAGCGCTCCGTCCCCATCCTCAGCAGCCAGCGAAGAGTTCCAACACTAATTGTACCAGTAGCAATCTGATTATATGTCCATCTCGCCTTTTCCTCTGAGCGTCGATCGTAGGCCAGATCCCCTCGTCACCCCTCGCTGTCGCATTCTTGCCAGACCATGGTGATCCATTTGCTATTCCGAGGTGTACACGTGCCCCCCACAAGGCCGCAATCACATCTGCATTATCATGCATCAATACTCCACCAAGTGTTGAAGAGCCAGCCAATCTGTCTGCCAGTTCATTCCCAAGCACACCAGCATGCCCCAAAGAAAAGATCCAGACGATACTTGTCACCCATGACTTCCGAAGCGAAGCAAGCCACTCTGCACGAAGCTTGCCTGTCCTCACCCTACTCAGCATGCTTTCTGAGTCAGTTACAATCACGATGTGTGTGTGTATGGTATTTTCCATCCAGTGGAAAGCTGCTCTGACTGGCGCCACATCCATTCTTAAGCTAGATGTTGTGGTATCATAAGCCAGGTTCTCCTGCACCAAACGTCGCCATTAGCTTTTGCTAAGAACCCCTCCCCCTCCTGCCTCTCAACACCGAACTATCTGTGTATATAATCACATCACCCGGGCGAGCATTATCCAGGGTGGATTTCCACTTTTGTGGCCCCTGCTGGTGCTGGTATAGTGTGAAAAGCATTCTCTGCTGTGTCCATTGCAGCCATAGTTTTAAGAGCATTGAGTCCCTTTTGAGATCTTGTCACAACCTCTCCACATGGTCCTTGAAGGATAGGCTCCTGTCAAATATGATTCCCAGATACTTCAGTTTGTTCTCTCTGTTGACGCTTCTACCATCTATCGTGAGGCTTGGGACATCAGTTCTCACAATCCTGTTGTCCAGAGAGCACCACAAAACAGCTGCCTTTTCTGGGTGGATGACAGCACTCATATCAATGCAACAGTCAATCACTTTATCTACTGTCGCCTGTAGCTTCTGGGCTGTTTGCTCCCTATCTCTCCCCTGCCTATATGCAAGAATATCATCTGCAAATGTTAGTATCCTTCCAACCCCAAGTGCTTCTAGGTTTGCAATCTTGCTCGTATACACGTTAAAAAGCACCAGTGTGATTGCGGATCCCTGTGACAGTCCCTGGGTTAAAATATGTGGCTCTGAGGTCCATGCACCCAGACAGAGAGCAACCCGACGAGAGTGCAGGATGGCCGCTATCCATTTCACCAACCAGGGATTGATCCCCTTCTCCATCAGTGCGGTCATCAAAATATCATGTCGAACTCTATTGTACGCATCCTCGAGATCAAGCACTACCGCCATCGTTTCCTGTCTACTCTGGAACCCTTCATAAACGTCAAAGGCAAAAATGCTGCATTTGACCAGGTATCTTTTCCTGGCCTGTAGCTCCCCAGGCCTCTTGAAAGAAGCTTCCCCCTTTCCAAAAACTCTTGCAGCTTGACAGCGACTATCTTCTCTAAAACCTTCCCAAATGTATTTTAAAGGGTGATGATCTTAAAGCAGCTAAGCTTTGAATGATCCTTGAATGGTTTTGGGAGAGGGATGAGATAGCTGTGTACCCAATTCTGCAGTACTGATGCTGCCCTAATGCTCTGGTTAAAGCAGTCGGTCATCTCCTTCAGGTCTACATTGCTCAAAGCCTTCATGTGGCCATACCTAACCCCATCAGGCCTGGTGCCGTGTCTTTTGCCTTTTTCAAAATATGTTTAACATCTTCAACCCATATGATGTTTTCATAATGCATATTCTTTATGGTGCCAGATAACTCCTCTCTAACTGCTTCCTGATGTCCGCATCATCCTGATTGGTTTGCTCTAAAAATCTCTGGAGAAACGCCTCCCATTTCTCTTTGTCTGTTGTCAAGCGCACACATCATCTCTATAAATTGTTCCCACTGTCATAGGCTGATCTTTTCTTTGTATTTGTCTGTGCAGTATCCAGAATTTTCAGTGTTTTATCACCTCCATGAAACATTCCCATTTTGCCTTTTTGGCCTCTGCAGCACAATGCTTGAAAACCTCCACCTTGTCTTTCTTGACATTTTCTGCCATGGCATTCGCAAGGGCAATTCCCTGTCGGTTTTCTTCACTACTGTCCCAATCTCTGTTCCTCGCATTGAAGTCTCCACAAATGAGTAGCCTATCACCCGGTAATTCCTCCAATTCCTTAAGCCAGTCCCAGTGTTCATTTCTGACAAAACAGTCCACTGTGGCATATACATTTATGATGTTCCAACTTAAGCCACCAATCTCCATTTGTATACCCTGGACCTCTCTTGCACTGTGATTCCACTGGCTCAAGTCGAGTACCACATGCTTCACTCCTTCCTTCACCAGCAGACTTTGTCCATGTCTCTTCTGCCCAGTAGGGTTTATATAACTGGCGTACCCAGGGCAATGGTATTTGTCTGTATTTAGCTCCTGGAGCATGAGAACATCAAAATCATATATTAGCCGCTCCAATACAGGACCTCTCTGCCTGGCACTACGACATTTCCAGTATCCCACTCTTACTTGGTTGAGACCTAGTCTCTCCACTTTTCATCTTGTTCTGCTGGCGCCTGCCCTCCTATTTCTATGCCTTCTTCTCACACCATTTCCTCATCTTCTCCTCCTCACTCTCTCTTCGCTAGCCTCTGAAGGATGTGTCAAGCTCAGAGCACGTGCTCCGTAGCTCCGGCGATGATTCCCGTATTTAATTGATTTCATAAGCAAAGTTTGGATATTGCTGGAAATAACTGGTCCCCCCAGTAGATCCTGCCTGCTAGGAAAGGGGCAGGGATGTCCCTCAGGAGCTCATACGCCTGGCGCCGCCCCACCCGCAAACCAGACGTTCCACGTTCAAGACCAGCTCACCCGTGGCCATTCAGTCCTTGGCACGTCGGTCCACCTTAAACTTGGGGGTTTATAATCGGAGTTTTCCATCTCCTAGATTGGCTGCTGTAATAGCTAACAGGCCCAATCCACCCGGGGGCAAGAGGTTCCAGCGCCTCATTTATGGCAAACACCGTAGATACATATGTACGGGAAACAACACCAATGCCATACAATATCAATCAAATAGTACATATTACATAGTTAAAGTTACTACACAATATCAAAAGGTACAAAATACATAAAGTCATATAGTTAACCACTGTCCTCACGACATGGTCAATCTTCTGCCATCGTACAGAGTGCTGGTGTCCAAGGAGTGACCAAATATCACGTACCTCAATCTCATTCTTGTATTGACTGCACACACATGTAACATCATCATCATGTGTCATGCTGGTAAGCGTGGGCGGTCGTGTTTTACATGATCACCAGAATCGTGGATCAGCTCGGTGTCCTTGTCCCAACCATGTCATGTGGCCAAGCCATCCAGATATTTACTTCTCTTTGTAAAATCGTAAACTCGTAAAACTAGTAAAAACTAGTAAAAACAAAGATTTACTTCTCTGCCCTACCCTTGGTTCTTTTCTCCTAAATCTTGCCAGTTGTCACAAAGTTCTCTAGTTTATTTCTTATAATGTGCCCAAAAAAATTTGACTGTCTACGTCTAATTTCTCTAATCAGTTTGCAGTTTTCATTTGCCTCTTGTAGGACTTACTCATTAGTTTTTCTGTCTGTCCATGGTATTTTTTGCATTTCCCCCAGAAACCACATTTCCACTGCCAGTAAATGTTTTTCAGCTTGTCTGCTCATCGTTCATGTTTCACATCCAAACAAAAGTACAGATTCTATGTGACACTTCAATGTGCTTGGACACATGTTAAATAGAAGTTCACCACTGCTGTTACATTCAGTTTTCATGAAGCAAGAGTGGCCTCATGTATTTATCCCATGGTGTTCTTCCATGGTATTACCTATTCACCTGGTTAATACCTATTCTTCATTGAAATCACTCATTACAATAAGTTTACCTTTCTTATTTATATTATTTAAATTATCTGTAAAGTTATTAAAATATTAGATTTGTCTTCTTCACTGTACTTATCAGTATGTCAGTAAAAATAGTTGTCATTTTACCGCTTTCATTAATCTATATTGTCCTTTCTGAAATATATTCAGTTGTTTGCGCTTTTTTCGGGATGAATCTGAAACCCACTCCATGTTTAGTCTTTGCTTACTGACTGACGCCACCCCACGTCAGAACGTAATTTTAATATATTCATTTTGTATTTTTCCCCCCATACCTGAATGTCCTAGTATTTGGATGTTTCGATTTTGGGCATAAAATCAACAATATAAAAGATGAGGATGAGACAGTACTGATTGCAAATAACAGGATCTGCAGCATTTAGTGCATGCAGTTATTGTACAAAGTGAGCAACAAGGGTTAGAATTAAATTAACAATTTAAAAAAATAAAAATAAATTATATTCATCAAGAAGAAAGAAATATCAAAATGTCCAAGTAAATGGTAAAATTCTTAAACAAGTGAACTTGTACACTTATCTTGAAAAAGTTGTAACATCTGATGGAAGATGTCTTGTAGAAATTAGAACAAGAATCGTCATGGCAAAGGTAGTATTTTGCTAACATGATCACCAATAGAAAGCAGTCAACTGCATTGAGAAAAAGAGTTGAAGTTCTATACAGAACATGTACTGTTGTATGCATGTGAAACATGGACAATATGGACACAAGCGGAGAAAGATTAAATGAAAATGTGCTTTCTGAAGAAATTACAAAGAATACGACAAATGTACAGAAAGCTGAATGAGACAGTCCTTCACGACACAAATGAAAACCATAAAATAATTAGAGAAATTAGAAACAGAGTCAAGATTTTTTAGCACATTGTAAGGAGAAATACATTTTAAAATTTAGCGACAACTTGCATAATTGATGGGAACAGAGCAAGAGGAAGGCAACAAGATAAATACCTGAATGGCAAAGCTATTTGGTAAAACTGGGACAAGATCACAGACCTGATCCAAGACTGGCGATTGTGCGAGATGGCAAACCTTGATCGCCCATGCTTATTGGCAGGGCACATGATGATGATAATGAATGTATAAATTGTAATGCAGCTGACAACCTTAATACTGACAAAACAAATACTAAACAGTTATATTACAAGAGAGAATAGTTCCGTAAACAACATTCTGACAAAGAGCAAACTGGAATGCTTTAGAAGGAATTAACTCATAAATGCCAGATTTAAAAAACGCTATGGTAAAATTAACTCATTTACATTTTTTTTCAACCATAGATGTGTCACCAATTTCAGCAGTAGTTTATTAATTTCAAACACACCCTTGTATAATTTGAAATAAATGGAGGCATGTACTGCTTATTTTTGATTCTCTATACAGCTGCAAGCTATGGCAATAACAGTGGTTCATAGCAGTTAACAAGTTTTAAAATGTTGATGATAAATGTGTAAACATAATAATGCACGCTAAACAGGTCATGCCTTATGTCATATCAGAAGAAGAAAATATATTTAAAAATGGAGGAATCATATCAAAGCAAAAACATAACAGTGAGAAAACAGTGACTGCCTAGAAGGAGTTTTAATTTGCAAATTAATGATCTATGATTCTCTTTTTTTTAAACAAGATTTCTTTCTTTTTAATAGGATATCAACAATCAAGTGCCTTGTGAATTGGACTGGGCGATCATACCTTTGCGTAACTGCAGCTGTCTGGCATCATGCATCAACTCATGTGATGACATCTTATTATGCAATGATGCAAGTGTTCTTTTGTTGTTGTTGCTGCATATGCCTTACAGGATGTTGCAGTCAACATCAGCATTTTTCAGCTGCTGTTGATGTACTAGGCAAGATTACGCTCAGTAGTTTGCCACTGCTTTCTGAGCGATCGGCTCACATACCCTGTAAGTTATCAACGCGGCAAGAACAGCTACAGTTTCTCGCGCACATCATGTTACTCACGAGAGTATACAAGATTACGGAGAAAGACGTAAACCTCTAGGCCAGGGAGACCGGCCTAGGATGCAAGTGTATCCAGTATATTTTCTCTTGCTGATTAACTCTGATCTCATATAATATTAATCTTGCAATTTTTTTACTGTAAGTTCAAGTAGTTCTCTTTTCTTCATTTGATCAAAGAAAATTGGACTGCTTGCTTGTGCTGCTTACAACTCATTTAGTTGTAATGTCTTTGTCTCTTTCAAAATATTAAGATTTCTTTTATTATCTGTCCAAGGTAGTTTAAACATACTTTTCCAATATTATTTCAGGTATCAAACTAATAAGATTATCTCCACTGTTAACAATACACATTATTTACCCATATAATGTAATATATTGGTTATCAGGTGCAAGTACATTGTAATTTCTGTTTTCTCTCACTCTTACTCATAATGTGAATATTTCTTACATTACAGTAAAATTGTCACACCTACGGGTGGTGAAATTATATGTTGCTTAGAATATACATGTGTATGAAGGGAGAGGGAGCATTAAATGCAGGCAAAAGAATTAAAATATAAAATATGGAAGCAGCCAGGTATGTGAAGATACGCATTTGTGGTCTCGTGCATAAGGTATTGAATCTTACCGGCTGGATGTTCCTGAACTGGAGGCAGGTTGTTCTGAAATGGCTTTGTATTCAGCGTGATCTTGATAGGTTCCATTATTATATATGGTGTTTTGGCTACACTCATTTGTGACTATTGGGAGTTTGATTGCTGTGACTGGTGGAGGAGAGGGTGAGGGCAGCTTATCAATGACTGGTGGTGGGGGAGCTGGCACCTTTTTGACTGATGTGATGCGGTCATCGACAGGCATCCGTTCAAGTGGAGAGGGAAGAGGCAGAAAAGAGAGGAGTGGAGGGGGTTCATTTGGAGGAGGAGGAAATGTTATACTGGGTGACTGGGACCTTTTTCTGTCACTTGGCCTAGAGTTGTCCCTTCTCTGAGTAACTACAGAAGATTCTAGAAGCTCACTGGGAGGTGGAGGAAGAGGGGTGTCAAAGGCAGGATGATGTTTTTTAGGAGCGTGGGAAGTGTGGTCCCCAACAGAACTGGCCATGACAGGTTCTCTATAGGTATAAATAGAAGAAAGAAAAATAATAACAATATAGACAAAGTGAAGGAGAAAAACAGAAGCACAACAGAATTGAGAAATATGATTTACATGTCATATTTTTTTTCCAGACTTGGCGACCAGAAAACAAAAAGCAAACCACTGTAACAAATAAAACAGATGATGCATTGCAGTTTTTGTTTTGGTCTCCGTGGCTAAAGGCTTGTGAACGCAGTTCGTGAGTCGGGTATCAGGCATTCGAAGCTCAGCTGCGACCGATTTGTGCAGCAGACTGTGTCGCGTTGTGTTATAACGTGCTAGTATGGGAGCCAGTCGTTCAGAAAGCAATGGCAAACTACTGAATGTAACACGTGCCTAGTACATCAACAGCAGCTGAAAAATGCTGGTGTTGACTGCAACGTCCCGTAAGTATCGCAAAAAAAAAAATTAAGACTGGTACTTCAATTTAAAAACTGGTTCCAAGGTGACAACAGTAGCTGACATTTTTTATCCAACTATTACAACAATTTACAAGCCATGTTGAGTTTTTAACATTAAAACCTTCTTAACTGAAAAACTGTAATCGGTAATGGACCACATTTAATTAACGTTCCTCATCATCATGTGTCATGGCTTTTAACATTAAAACCTTCTTAACTGAAAAACTGTAATCGGTAATGGACCACATTTAATTAACGTTCCTCATCATCATGTGTCATGCTGGTAAGCGTGTCTCGGAATCTCACTCGATCATTAGGGTCGTGGATCAGCTCAGAGTTCTTGTCTCGACCATACCACGTGGTCAATCCATCCAAGTATTTACTTCTCTGCCTTCCTCTTGTTCTTTTCCCCTCAATCTTGCCAATTGTCACCAATTTATTTTTTCTCATAAAGTGACCAAAACATGTTGACTGTCTACGTCTAATTTCTCTAATCAGTTTACGATTTTCATTTGTTTCTGGTAGGACTTGGTCATTGGTGTTTTTTTTTTTGGTCTGTCCATGGTATTCTTTGCATTTTCCTCAGAAACCATATTTCAACAGCCATCAGATGTTTTTCGGCCTGTTTGCTCAATATTCACATCCATACAAAAGCACAAGTTCTATGTAGCACCTCAACACTCTTTTTCTCGTTGTAAATGACATCTTTTTATTGGTCAGTATGTTTTCCATCTTGCAAAAGGCTACCTTCGCCTTGGCAATTCTTGTTCTAATCTCTTCAAGACATTTCCCATCAGATGTTGGACTCCGGGTTCTGCCAGTTTTCATATGGTTAAGAGAAGTCTAAACATCTTCAAAATTGATGGTCCTTCATTATTATTCCGAAGATCATACTGTTCTTCTCTTGTATCATCATAAAGGTCTTTCCCATAATCTGACCATGCATGTAAAATCTAATCTTTTTCTATTATGATTTTGCCATCTTTGGTTTTTAGGCAAACTGTTGATGTGTGTGTTCTTTTGTTAGTGATGTCATTAATTCTTTTGTGCTGTAATTTGGTATTCCAGCTGTTTTGTTGGTTTTAAGTTTCTCTGCAATTTTCCTCAAGCCATGTTTCTTTTGCCTCTTTGCATAGTTTCCTAATTATCCTGCGAATCTCTTCATATTTTTAATGGTTATTTTTATTTCTTATTTCCATGAGTTTTTAAATGTCTTCCGTCATCCATTTATTGCGTTCTTCTTCTTCGTTCATCCGGAGTTTTTTTCTTTTTCGGATGTGATTGCGTTGTGCCTGTTTACAGCAGAGCTGCGTTCTTGCGCCGTTAGGCCACACATCCGACTTCTGCGGGCATTTGGTGACCGGGTTATTGCGTTCTATTACTTTTATTTTTGGGATGGTTGTTTCTGCAGCTTGATTGGCTGTTTTCTTTAATATTTCCCATTGTTCGCTGACATCTTGAAATAATATTTCCAAATCGGACAATGCATCAAATCTGTTCTGTTCCTCTACATTGAATTTATATTTGATCTCCTCACTCTTCAGTGCCCATAGATCAAATTTGGTGTTTCTTGGTATATATTTGACTTTATTTAATGTTAAATGTATATTATTTATGATTAATCTATGATCGCTGTAGCAGTCTGCGCTTCGTATAGTTTTTGCGACTTTTCATGCATTTCAAAATTTTCTGTTGATGAGAATGTAATCAATCTGATTTCTGATCAGGATTCCTCCATGTCCATAATCTCCTTGGGTGATGCTGATACCAGGTGTTTCCAATAATCATATCATGCTCTTTTGCCCACTGTACAAGTCTGCAACCTCTTTCATTCTGCTCTCCTAGTCCATACTTGTCTACTATGCATCTGTCTGATTGATTTCCAACTTTGGCATTCAAGTCACCCATTATGATATTTACTTCAGAATTATTGCATTTCTTGAAGGCTTTCTCTAAATCATAAAATCCATTGATGCTGTCATCACTACTGTCTGCTGTTGGTGCATAATCTTGTATGATGTTGACATCAAAAGGTCTTCCACTCAACTCCACCAGTAACACTGTCTGATACAGTCCAATATCCTTTGATCGATTTTGATCTCTCTGTATCCATTATAATTGCTACTCCTCGCTGTTTTTTCTCACCACCAGAATTATTAATTAACGTTACAACTGTAGTATTAACCAAAACAGCATGTTATTTCCCATTTCTAATCTACACACTGCATGCAGCAGAGAAGACTTGAAATTATAGTTTGTGAATAAATTTAGTTTTGTTAAAACAAACAGAACTGCATAAATGAACAGCTATAATTATCAAAGTTCTTCTTGGCCACTTTAACACACTGAAAGCTTGAAGAAGATGGTCACCAACTTTAATATATAGAGTGTGGTAGAGCAGGCCTAACATTTGAATGTGTGAAAACATTGAGTTTCATTTAAAACAAAAGCTAAAATCAATGCATGAATATGGACAATGTGTTAGCTACAATGTGAGACTTTCCCCCCATTTAGTAAAGATAATCCTATGGAAGAAGCTATTGTAGGGATGTGAAATGTTATGCCTTCATATGTTTTAGGTCAAGATGTACACTAGCAAGTTCTACCAACCTGTACACTTTTTAATTTCATACATTTATTTAATTACCTATAGTTTAAAACATTAGTTTAGTTTTAGTCAACGGATCAACATCATGGCACACGATTGTAACCCATAAGTGCTCCAAGTTTACAACACTGAGAGATCTCATTGCTGCTCCATGGTTAAAAGACCATATTCTATTAATGGTATAACTACAGCTGTAACTAATCCTAACCTACAATACTCCAGATTGAATTAATATCTTTATCTTCCATCCTATTTGTGTCCATTTACAAGTAAGCTATGATATTTGCACCTTTCGGATGACATATCACACTTCATAACAGCATATTTTGGGACCTGGGTTGCAATTCCTCTCTGATCCATACTTTCTTTGCAAGACAGCAATTATGTAGTTCACTTCCAGTATTATCACTTCAAGGTGAGATCATCTCTGGCTCCCTTACTCAGTTGCAAGCAGTGAAGATATGAGTTGCTGACTGAATTAATCTTTTCTAATGCATCTTTGGTCTGTTCTTAACTGATTCACTACCAAGAGCCAATTAAACGGCGCAATGGAACTACTCTGGATTGCCAGAAGCGATTAGTCGGCTTAGTATTGACAATATGTTATTTGTTTCATTTCTCTTATTATCTGTTTTCTTTAGTGCCCGGTAAATGAAAATAGACACATAGAAAAGATATGCCTTACGAACAATATCAGACAAGACGTGTGGATTTATCGTTTTTTTAAGACAAAATGGAAAGACTCTTGATCCTTCTCTAGTTACCCTGTGTGGCTTTTAGTAGCAAACAATAAAAAAAAGCATGTCTTCCACAGCTGATCAATATACCACACATTTAAGATTTTACTCTCATTTTGCTTGTCACTGTCCATGCTCTTTGCTTCATACTCACCTGGCCATCTTAATATTAATTCATAACTTAGTTGTTTAGATGTGACAAGTTGTTTCATATCACTGAATATAACATTCTCACATCTAATTAATTGAGACTATCCAGAAAATCTAGAGATATAACTCTATTTTTACCTTAAGTTACTGCCAACACTATGGCTCCTTTCTACTGGTGGCTTCTGCTTCACAATGAACCTTCCTTTCTTAAAATTAGCAGCTGACTGGAGGGTGTTAGCTGTGTTAGTTGTCCCAGAGAAGGATGCCTGTTTTACAGGTTTCTTGTATGAAGTGAAGGCACTCCCTGAATTGGCAGCAGTGTTTGCAGACATCTGAGAATAAGCTGGTGGAAAGTTGGCATCAGTCCTAAGTGGAAAATGTTAAGTTATTAAAAAAAAAATAATACACAGATATGTATCTTCTTCAGCTACAAACAAATTGTTGTATTAATGATTACAGGTTTCTCTGTGACAGACCAGCAGCAGAATTAACTATAATTATGTAGATTCAGGGTTATATCCTCAATTTGGCATGTCAAGACAGTTCATCACTGTTACTCCAGTGTGTGCAATTAGAAAAATGAAAACAAATTCCAAAAAGTATCTCTAAACTCTTGAATAGTTGAGGATAGGCTGAGAAAATTATAAAAAAGAAGATAACTTTAATATGATGCTAGTCTTAGATGCTCCCATAAGAAATGCAGAGGTAACCTTACAAACAATTTCAGTAATCTACATACGAGGTCTGTTAAACAAGTATTGGATCTGTGGCCATGAAAAATACAATTAGTCACTTGGAGGTCTAAGACTGTAATCCGCTTCAAAGCACTCTCCTTAGGACTGCCAACTTCTCTCAGCCATCCTGACATTATTGATAGCATTTCAAAGGGGGGGGGGGGCACCCACACACACACAGAAAGAGAGAGAGAGAGAGAGAGAGAGAGAGAGAGAGGGAGAGAGAGAGAGAGAGACAGACAGAGAGAGAGAGAGAGAGAGAGAGTTTGCATGTCCTTTTATAGGATGTAGCAATCAACCCCAGCATTTATTAGCTGTTTATGATTTACTTGGTAATTTTATGGTTGAATATAAAATTCTATAATCTATATGTATCTATGTTAATAATATATATTCTTCTATTATGCTGAACATCTGCTCAACCCTTCTGGGTTATATTATTTTGACATATAGTGTCTATGGCTATTTCATAATATGTATGTTTTATGTTTTTCTAACTATTCGTCTGCTATTTCACATTGAATAGAATTTATAATTATGTCTTTCAGACAATTGTGATATTCACTTTGTGGTATCCATCTTCATTCCTGTCAGAATATTTACAGCTTTTCAATAAGTGACTTAAATTATTACTATTTTAATTTGCAATATTGATTCACTATAAATGAGTATTTTTGTGTGTGATACACAGTATAGTATTTTCTTGCAGTTCTCATAGGCTTATTACAGTGAGTCAAATTCAGTTAGTGGTATCCTTTGAAGTTCATATTCTTGTACTCCAGTAAATAATGCACTATTTTGTTATGCTTCTGGTCTTCAGCTCAGTTGATTTCTTCTTCAATAACATAAGCCATTTCAAGCTGCAGCCTTAGTTATTTTTTTTTATTGCAAGGAATTTCAAGTTCATTTGTTACTTGACATGTTCTTATTAAAGCAGGTAACAATTTGTATGCATTTCTTTCAAGCTTTGATTCCACATTAGTTTCCATTCTTCTGTTATTCTTTTTTTGATTTGCTGATTTAATGTAATCTTTACTCAGAGTGACATGTATTGTATTATTATTTGCCCTGCCTTTCTTTGCTCACTATTTCATCTCCATCAATTTTTGTGATCTATATTTGCCAGTGTTGACAATATTCTTCTAAAATCTATGCTCATCAATATTGACAGTCTATATTCTTGCCTTGAAGCATCCCAGCTCTTGTAGCGGCCGGCATTAGCTCTGCTACGGTTGCTCTGATGAGCTCCAGGCAGCATGATGGTGCTACTAGTCACCCTTGAAGCCCTCTGAAGGTTGGAGGTACTGTCAGTATAACCATTGAGGAGACTGATGTTGCTACTTGTGTTATTCCAGTGCTGTTGTATGCCAGACATCTCTGCCAGACGAGTCTCAGATTTTGCCCTGTAACGAGCTCGTTGAATCTCCAACTGCTGTTCATCATCAGTCCTGGTAAAAGAAAAAAAGTCATCACAAAGCTTATAATTTTCAGTCCTCATGATAAGAGAGCTCAAAAGCTGAACATAACTACCACACAAACAAAACTATCATCGTCAGTACATTCAATGATTCATATCATCTCATCATGTTCCTCTTGTACCTTACGGTGTCGAGGTGAAGCATAAACAATTATTGACCTTAACAAAAAACATATCAAAAGCAAAATGCCAAACAAAATGTATCATTACGATTCCTTAGGACAGACAAATAATAAATATATATTAGATCAATCAGAGTTTGCTCAACCCCTAGAATTCTGTGAAAGAGTGCTAGAGATTTCATGAAAGATAATGTTAAAGACAACAAAAAGAATAGTCCATTAAGTTTGCCACATGAATAGATCTGCAGCAAACACTTGCCACCCACAAGAACACAGAGACTAACTTCTAGATCATCATATCTACAAATGAGATCTCGCTGCAAACAATTCAATCAACACATGTTTTTTAGGGGATCTTTGAGGCATGGGTATTATTTCAAGGTTTTTTTCCCCTCAGTGTTAAACAATTTTGAAACTTGCATTAGATTATGACAGCATTATAAAGTGGGGTGGTCAAGTACATACCTTTCAGTGTTTCCTATCCAGAAGACCTCTGATATCCAGACCAAGAGGTATTTTATGAGGCTAGTTTGACCTCTGTGATGTACTCATCATCATCATCATATGCCCTGCTAAATGATATAGGCATTCATGTCTCTCCACAGATCTCAGTCTTGGTATTCTGGATCAATGTTATTGATGATATTCCTCCATGCCACTGCCTGAAACCATCCTGCATCATTTCTCTCAGTCTGCTGATCTTTCTAGTCCTCACAATATGTGTTTATGCTTCTCCTCTTATGACATGACCAAAGAACAATGTCTCTCTTATAGTTGTATATAATATTTTACTCTAATTAGCCGAATAGAGGCAATCATTATTAGTTACCGTGAGTGACATATTGGTTTAAAAAAAATAAGCTTCTGCAATTAATAAGGATTGAACCTCAATATTACTAAGTTATTATGGCTCTATACTGCACAACCTTGAAAAGAAAAGTGAACACGAACAGTTACTCTTGCAGTACTACAGAAATTCAAAATAGAATGAAGACATATTACGCTTTATCTTTGAGTGTCTTACCTACAAACATGGTCAACGATCTCTCCAAAACCCATGCTCTCTAGAATTATTTATCAGTTCATGTATTGACAGCTGTTCATGCCATGATGCAACAGTAAAGCAAGTCATGCACTGAGCTGTTATTTCTCAAGTAACCAAAACATTAAAGCTTTCCTCAGAGTATGTGATATATGGGGTACCACATGCAGATCTGATATTTGTAGAATGAATCAAAGCAGGTAGTCAAATGGTAGTTTAGTAGTTTGTGCACTCCCTTTCTGATAGTGATTTAGCGACATGATTGAATATTATCATAGTAATCAGCTGTGCTCAATATCACTCCAAAGACCTTTATTCTGCTAGAACTCTGGAACCCATTTTATGAGGCTAGATGGAACTCAGAGCTTAACTATTCTGAGAAATCTATGTGACCCCACTTGTGTCATTCTGTTATGGAGAAAAAGGGGCTAACCCATATCCCCAATATGCCTTATGGCTGACTTTACTGCACTTATTAGAATTAGTCAAGATAAATATGAGAATTTGGTTGTAACCATTGCTTTATGCATGTGTTGAGTTGTTGGCACTGAATGAAAATAACAATATATGTTCGGTTGCTGCCATTATTTAATTTAATTATGAGGCTCATCAAATGTCAAAATCAATGCTGAAAGTAAGTATATATATATATCATCATCATCATCAAGTGCCCTGCCAGCTGGCGTAGGCGTTCATGGCTCTCCACAGATCTCAGAATTTGGTGTTCTGGATCAACTCTGCTGATGGTATTCTATCATGTCACTGTCTAAATCCATCCAGTATCATTTCTCTTGGTCTGCCTCTGCCTCTCTTCCCCTTGATCTTTCCAGTTGTCATAATGTTTTCTAATGCTTCTCTTCTCATCACATGACCAAAGAAAGCTGTTTGTCTCTTTCTTATTGTTGTATATAATGTTCTAGTTTCATTAGCACGTTTCAGGCAATCATTGTTAGTTACTCTGGCAGTCTAAGGAATTCGCAACATTCGTCTCAGGAACCACATCTCTGTTGCTTCTAATTTCTTTTTAATTTGTTTATTTACATTCCATGATTCGCTGCCATACAGCAAAACTGGTTCTATATAGCATTTCAGCACTCTCTTTCTCACATTTATTATATATATATATATATATATATATATATATATATATATATATATATATATATATATATATGTATATATATATATGGCTTCGTAGCTTAGAGATTATGACTTTTCTCATATATATGGCTTCGTGGCTTAGAGGTTATGAATTTTCTCCGCAATCTCGTATACTCTCGTCGGTAACGTGATGACGGTTAGAATCAGCAGTGGTTCGAATCGCATCGGTAACTTACGGGGTATGTGAGCCGGCCGCTCAGAAAGCAATGGCAAACTACTGAGCGTAATCTTGCCAAGAAGAAATCAACATACAGCTGAAAGATGCTGGTGTTGACAGCGATGTCCTGTAAAGGATATGCAATATATATATATATATATATATATATATATATATATATATATATATATATATATATATATATATATATATGCTGGTATCTCTGGCCGAGGGGTTACACCCTTTCTCCGTAATCCTGTTTATCACACAGAGTCTCGTAGCGGGCGAGAACTGGAAGCGGTTCGACCCCCACTGGTGACTTGCAGGATAACTGAGCCGGCCGCTAATAAAGCAATGGCAAACTACTGAGCGTAATCTTGCCAAGAGATCAACAGACAGCTGAAAGATGCTGCTGTTGACAGCGATGTCCTGTAAAGGATATGCAAAACATTTAATTTTAATATATATATATAGATAATAAAGAAAGTCTGGTCACTGGGCAGATGTTACCAACACTACATAACATATGATACTACGAACATAAATAATGGTTTTCAACATAATTTTCCTTCCCAAATTATGCAATCAGTGCCAGACCTGGATATTAGGGGGAAAAACATTGTTAACAGAAATGACAAGCTGTGAAGGATAATTAAGATAAAACATGATCATAAAAGTAAACAAAGACATATATAATACCAGTGCTGATTAGTAGGAAGCCGATTTGGCTATGTGTCACAATTACCATGAGACAGTGTGCCACACACAATAAATGCTCATAAACAAGGGAGAAATAAGCAAAAGGTCACTATCAGAGTCTAATGCTGAGAGGTGTAATAGTGGAGGGAAGAAGAAGAAATGTGTCAGTATAGACTTAAAACAGAAAATAAAGTGGTAATCACCCAGGGCCATAAGTTCATTGGCATAGAATTAGTGAAAGAACATGTAAACAGCCAGTAGCTATAACATATAATAAAGACAGAGAGAAAGAACAAGGAAACCCCATCCTATGCCATCAAAGTAGCAAGAAAAACAAATATGTATTGACTGAGACTCATAGAAGACAAAGCAAAAGCATTAGATCACAGAATACACTGTTTGTTGTTTGTCCATCAAGAATGATGATGACCATTCATTTCATCCAGTGGGGTTGAAGGTGTGGAGCCGTGAGTTCTAAGATGGCTGATAAGGCCTATTTTGGCTCGAAATGTTCTTTGACAATGTGGGCAAAGAATGCTTGACGTTTCTGGAGGAGGATTTCCTGCAGTGGTTTTTCTGTCCTGCCTTTTCTTCACAGCTCTTGCAGTCCTGGTTGCCTCACATATGACTGCACCCTTGTGTAATGATGCACGCCACGAATTTCTCTGTCTGCAGCCTCCCAGGTATCATGATGAATTCCAAAAGCATTCAGAGAGATTTTCAGAGTGTCTTTAAAGCGTTTCCTCTGGCCACCTTGGGAGCGTTTACCACAACGTAGTTCGCTGTAAAAAATTCGTTTAGGGAGCCTGTGGTTTGGCATGCGAGTCAAGTGACCAGCAAATACACAGAATACACTAGACAACAGACAATTTGAATGCTATATACATACTGGATTTGAATCTGCTACTCCAAATAAATGATTAGCAGAAAAGCAGAAGTAATGAGCACCTTGTATGCAGTCTACAAAAGACTGTCCAGAAAACTCTTCCTGATTGAATTCTGAACCCCGGGAAGGTTAACCCGGTCAAAAATGCCCACAGAAGTCGGATGTGTCGGCCTAACGGCGCAAGAGCATAGCTCTGCTGTAAATAGGCACAACGCAGTCACATCCGGAAAAAAAATCCGGATGAACGCAAAAGAAGAAGAATTCTGAACCAAGTGAAAAGAAGAAGACCCCCAAAGAACATAATGTATATGAAAACACTTTTTGTGAGGTTTGGTATCTACAGTATATGTTGATTGTGTATCTGCAGGACGACAACATGCTGTAATTGTTACATCTTATATTCCAGAATTAACAATATTAAAACTCTACCACAAGGATAAAGAGAAAAGGCAGGTTATATCAACTGCTCTTATTGCTAAATAAGATAAGGTTTAACAATAATACATTTTGGGCATATACAAAGATTAAATACCTTGTAAAAATCCACTCTAATAGGAGTGGAAGGCACATGTGCAAGAGGAAGGCAATAGTTTAAATGAGAAAATGAAATCAAAATATGGAACAGGAGGTTAAGCCGGACTGGCACGACAACATGCAGAAAATACTAATGATCCATTGCAGTCAAACCTCAAAGTGAAGATAGAAACATGTCTGATCAGGTCTGTCTCCAAAGCACATTGGTTTTGAGTTGTATGTTTCTCCTTTCACGAGTCCATTCTGATTCCACATTTGAGTTTCAAACCTGTCTCAACATCATTAGTTAAGAACTAGTCATTTACTGCTGTCAGTATTTCAGTTTTATCTATGAAGAATGATTGACTGGTAAATTATGGGTTTCTCACAACAGAAGGCACTGGTTCTAAATCCTAGTAAGAGAGTAAGAGTGGCTTAGAAGAATGGTGTACACCCCTAACTAAAAACACGCACAGCTCAATCTGGCTCAAGACAATACTGTCAGAGAAACCAGGTGCTGGTGCTACCACAGCCCGCAAAGGAAGCAAATAATAACAAGACATACCCTGCATGTTGCAGGAGGATACTAAGGAAGGTTGAGTTTGAAGCTTCCCCATCTGGTAGAAAACTTTACTTGCAAAATCCAACCAATCATGAGCAAGTCTAAAGATACACAAAAATTAATAAATTAACCATCAAAGAGGAAAAGAGGCTCTTCTGCAAGAGGTGTGATGTGATACAGAGAAAGCTGCAACGTGTTAACAAGAAATTTAGATAATCTCAAAGTGATGTAAAAACTTAAAAAGGTGCAGCTGTAGATTCAGACACCCATCTACTGATAAGTACAATTAAGTTCAAACTGAGATACTTAACCTATTATAAATAATGAATTCAATAGAATGGAGGATACATCATAATCAAGAAACTTGGAACAAAACATGGTTTTAGTCACTAATAATACAAAATCCTGCAACAATCAGTAGATGAGGTGAGCACAGAAAACTCCTGGTAGAAGGTTAAAAACATGGAAAGTACAGAAGGCCTTAGAAAACAGGGAAAGAAAATTAAGCAAGGATATTGCAGGAAACACTTAACAAAATAGAATAAAACAAAAATAAACAAGCAGATTTACATAATAGCAACACCACAGCTGCTAAAGTCAGAGTCCAGGAAAAATACACAGAAGATAATAAAGCAATCAGGAAAAAGGTAAGGGCAGATAGAATATGTTATTTAGATGGCCTTGAAAAAGAGGCAGAACAAAAAAAAAAAAAAACACCAGCAAGGGGAAACCTGAGACCTTTACAGCACAACAAATAAATCAGTAGGAAAATATAATCAACCAAGTCGACTCATTAAAAATAGTAATGGAAAAGTTCTCACCAACATTAAAAATCAAATGAACAGATAGGCTGACTACTTTGAAGAACTTCTAAATAGTCCCAAATTACCCTTCAGAAATTGAGTTTGCATAAGTAGAGTTGGATATCAACTGTGAGAAACCTCTAAAGAAGAAATTAGAAAAACTATCACAATACTGAAGAATAGGAATGTTGCTGATCTAGACAGAATCCCAGCAAAAGCTATTAAAGCCAGTATAAATACCTCAAATGAAGTACTCCACAAATTATTTAGCAGAATCTAGGAAACTAAAGAAATATCAGCAGACTGAAAGGATATCAGCTGGAAGATAGCAAAGAAAGGGGACCTGCAGAAATGTGAAAATTATAAAGGAGTAATGTTATTCCTGGAAGAATATTAAGCAGGATAATGCTGAAGAGATTTAAAAAAATGCCACTGACAAACAAATAAGGGATGAACAGGCAGACTTCTGATCAAACAGATCCTGCAATGATCAGCTACAGTATGCATAATAATTGACCAAAGAAATGAATTGAGCTTGCCACTTTATATTGGATTTGTGGACTATGAAAAGACCTACAGCATTGAAAGGGAATCCCTTTGGAAATTGATGAGGCACTACAGGATTCAACAGAAAAGCATTAACTTAATAAAGGCATGAATCTCAAGAGTTCTTCATGAGGGATAATTAAATGATATATTTGAAATAAGAACAGCCCGGGAAGGTAACCCGGCTAACAAATGCCTGAAGAAGTAAGATGTGTCGGCCGAAAGGTTCAAATAACGTGGCTCTGTTGTAAACAGGCACAACACAAGTACAACTAAAACAACATTCCAGATGAACGCAGAAGAAGAAGGAGAACAAGAAGAAGAAGAAGAAGAAGAAGAAGAAGAAGAAGAAGAAGAAGAAGAAGAAGAAGAAGAAGAGCTCAATGTCATATGCTAATGTGATTTCTTGGTATTAAGTTGGCTGTCTAGTCTTATCAAACAAGGGTGAAAAAGAGGCTGCATGTGCAAATAGGATTTTAAATACATTAAAAAAAATTGCTATTTATGTGGATTCTTTTATACAAACATTTAACCTTGCAATTACTACAGATTTTGAGCACTGAGCTGAAATGCTCATTATGTGTTCAGAATGATTAATTTGTTATACTTTGAAATGCCCATACCTTGGTATTTTCAATAAAAGTACATCAATTCATTACATCTTTCTACATCTGGAATAATGAAACCTCTCACTGTGGTAATCTTGGATCACTGGTTGGGGATAAGTGCGATCTCAACATCTGAAGCTACATATGATGGATCGTCAAATCTTGCCTAAATAGTATAAGAACTGTCAATCCCATGATATTGTTTCCAGCTTTGGTGGTACATGCCATGTCATATCTTTTGATACCCCCGTCGTTATGATGGTATAAGCTATATTCTGTCTACTAGCAGATGTTCCTCTGGTGCTGGAGGTTTCCTGATATTTATCTAGTCTATATGATAGTAAACTGCCCTGTCTACTCATCGTATTTCTCTGCCATTGATGATATAAGGTATGTCTGTCTGTCTATCTATACATCCATCCAAGTAAAATAACTTACAATCTTAATTGTTCATATATAAATATATTCATCCTTCTAGACTAGCAGTGAAATAAATATGCAACTATTTTTGTATTAATATGAGACTGCTAAGGGTGTAATCTAGGAGGCAAGGGCACTGCAAGCCAAGATAGTTAGAGAACCACTGTTCTAGATGTAAACTTCCACGCCATTCTTGTCATTTCTATCAAAGCATGCAAACATCCAGACCATACTTTCTAATCTAGTTTAAATCATCCCGTGCCTGTACATGCATGGTATCTGCACAAGTAAACCCAAAAAAAAAAAAAAATTTTAAACAATGGAATATGGACAGAAACAAAAGCACTTAGAAAAGGTATCCAAGATGTGTGTACAATCAACGCAACAAAAAGGTTGAAAACACACTTTTCAATAACTGTGGCTTTCTAAAGAATACAATAACACTCACTTTCTAAGAAGTAATAAGGAATTTTTAACACATTTAAAAAAAAGAGAGAGAGAGAGAGAGAGAGAGAGAGAGAGAGAGAGAGAGAGAGAGAGAGAGAGAGAGAGAGAGAGAGATAGAGAGAGAGAGAGAGAGAGAGAGAGAGAGAGAGAGAGAGAGAGAGAGAGAGAGAGAGAGAGAGAGAGAGAGAGAGAGAGAGAGAGAGAGAGAGAGAGAGAGAGAGAGAGAGAGAGAGAGAGAGAGAGAGAGAGAGAGAGAGAGAGAGAGAGAGAGAGAGGAGAGAGAGAGAGAGAGAGAGAGAGAGAGAGAGAGAGAGAGAGAGAGAGAGAGAGAGAGAGAGAGAGAGAGAGAGAGAGAGAGAGAGAGAGAGAGAGGAGAGAGAGAGAGAGAGAGAGAGAGAGAGAGAGAGAGAGAGAGAGAGAGAGAGAGAGAGAGAGAGAGAGAGAGAGGAGAGAGAGAGAGAGAGAGAGAGAGAGAGAGAGAGAAGAGAGAGAGAGAGAGAGAGAGAGAGAGAGAGAGAGAGAGAGAGAGAGAGAGAGAGAGAGAGAGAGAGAGAGAGAGAGAGAGAGAGAGAGAGAGAGAGAGAGAGAGAGAGAGAGAGAGAGAGAGAGAGAGAGAGAGAGAGAGAGAGAGAGGAGAGAGAGAGAGAGAGAGAGAGAGAGAGATGAGAGAGAGAGAGAGAGAGGATGAGAGAGAGATGAGAGCGAGAGAGAGAGAGAGAGATGAGAGAGAGAGATGAGAGAGGAGAGAGAGACGAGAGAGAGAGAGAGAGAGAGAGAGTTGAACTGAAATTAATAAGACAATAGAAAACAAAATAACAATCCAAATAAATACTAAAACACTCAGGGATGATTTTAATAAATGAGCATTTTATTCATTCTTTATTTTGATTATGATCTTTTGAAATTGAAGGATTGTACCTCAGGGCACAAGTGATCCAACATCACATAATTTATGGCTTGTTAAATAAGCATTTCAAGTATCTTTACCATGTGCAAGTAATTCAAGTGATTTATTTACTCTTAAGGGGAGGGCCCTGATATTTCCAAGCATTTGTAATGGGAGACCAATTTTTATGCCTGGAAATTCATGCCATACTTTGCTTCTTGCTGCAGCTGTTATACTTTTTAAATATTTCCTTATAACATCAATGTAGTTTTGACAAAACTTGGAAATGACTGACCCTCCAATATTATCAGTATATGGAAAGAAATGCCAAACAAAAAATTAGAATATCAAAAGGTGAATCCTGGAGAATCAACGGTGAACAGATGGTGACCCTTAGCAAAGACAAACAGAGATGCATGCTACAACCCAACTACCATCATAAACAGCAAAAGAGGCATACCAATATTTAATCCACAACAAAGACTAGCAAGGTGGGCAGAATACTTTCAAGAACTACTGAACCCCACACATAACATAGAAAATCTCACTTTTGTGCCTAAAAGTCATGGACAACAAGAACCAAATTTTATACCTGCAGAAGTTAAAGTAGTTATACAGAAAATTTCTAAAAACAAATCGCCTGGTCCAGATGGAATAACCAAAGAAGCTATTCAGGCCTGTGGGAAAACAGGAGTTAAATGGCTAACAAGACTTTTCAATATAGCATGGGAAGAAAGAAAAGTCCCAGATGATTGGCAACAGGCAGTAATAGTACCAATATGGAAAAAGAAAGGTAATATGAGAGAGTGTGAAACATACAGAGGTATATCACTCCTGAGCCATATAGGGAAAATGTACGCAAAACTAATGGAACAAAGAGCTAGACCCATAGTTGAACAACAGTTAAGCAAAGTACAATTCGGTTTTTGGAAAGGTAAAAGTCGCACTGATGCACTATTTACCTTTAGACAAATATGTGAAAAAACTATCGAATATAGTGACCAGCAGAATATTGTGTTTGTAGATCAGGAAAAGGCTTTCAATAGAGTTGACAGATACAAATTATGGACCATTCTTGAAGACTATGGGATACAAGGGCAATTACTAGAAAACATCATAGCCATGTACCACTCGAGCCGAAGTGCAGTAAGAACACAAAAAGGAATATCAGATATGTTCACAGTCAATACAGGAGTGAGACAGGGATGTGTGCTCTCTCCTCTGCTATTTAATGTCTACATGGACAGAATATCCAAAGAAGCAAGTCTTGACAGAACAGATTCAGAAAATTTAGAACTCTTCACTCCAGATAAAACAACTGATCCAGAGGAAATAAATGAACTTCTATTTGCAGACGATCAGTGCCTGTTTTACAGCGATGAGGGCAGACTACAACATCATATTAATAATCTGAGCTGAAAAAAGTTGAAGAAATAAATATCTTGGAAGTATGATCACAGAAGACTGCAGATTGGACAGAGAAATCGAAATCAGATGTCAAAAGCTAGTGCACTTACATATCAACTATCACCCTTACTGAAACATCCAAATATACCCATGTCCAGCAAAACGACAGATAATAAACAGTATATTCACACCTACCCTATGCTACAAATCTCAAACCTGAACTTTATCCAAATCAAACCTTTGCAAAATCAAAACCTGCGAGATGAGATGCCTGAGGAGAGCTGCCAACCTAACAATCCAAGACCCAGTAAGAAATGCTGTTATCAGACAGACTGTGGGATCAACACCTTGTGCCCGGGAAGGTTAACCCGGTCAACAAATGCCAGCAGAAGTCGGATGTGTCGGCCTAACGGCGCAAGAACGCAGCTCTGCTGTAAACAGGCACAATGAAATCATGTCCGAAAAAAAACTCCGGATGAACGCAGAAGAAGAAGAAGAACACCTTGTGCCACATTTATTGAAAGGTAGAAGATTAAGTGGTTTGGCCATGTCGTTAGATTGCAACACCATCAGCTACTATCACTGGCCTTACATCTAAGATCATCCGAGACAAGACCAAGAGGACGTCCAAGAAGAAAATGGATTAACGACATCAAAGACATTGTACAATCACACGGAATGACACTATCCAGTGCCGCCCACTGGGCGCTGGAACGCAAATTATTCCTCCCCACGACGCTTGACGGCAGAAGTTGAAGATGATGATGATGATGATGGAAAGAAACACCCTGTGCCAAATATTGGGAAAACCGTAGCTTCTCTTGTAGAGTTAAAACTCCAAATATTTCATATTGAACAAAACCACAAGTAATGATAATATCACGGCAGATGCTGCCATAGTATCTTAAAGTGCTAGATTTACACATCTGCTAAGTCAGAGAATTAAGTGTCTGAGTGATCATCAACTTTCCTTCCCAAAAATATCTCCGATATCCATTGAATGGCTAGGCTGATCTCAGTGATGTGCTGGTTGTGAAAAATAAACTCATGTCACTACTAAGACATGAACCATTATTACTAAGGCAGAGGAGAACATGGCGGACCACATACCCAAACAATGGGTTTCTATGTGAGGAAGTAACAATTGCTCCTAGGATGTGTGGATAACTAACGAGAGTTGCACCCATGGTCAATAACCTGATAGTTTTATAGTGACATGGTTGGTAGGCAGGTATTTTGACAAGATGAACAAATACAACCATGTGCAACAAATAGTGGAGGGAGCGTTTGGAAAGGCACTTCTGGTCAAGCGGAAGGATACATCAAAGCAATTTGTGATCAAGGAAATTAACATAATGAAGATGTCCACCAAGGAACGAGAGCAAGCCAGGAAAGAGGTGGCTGTGCTTGCCCAGCTGAAGCACCCAAATATTGTTGCTTATGTTGAAACATTTGAAGAGCGAGGAAGTCTGTACATAGTCATGAACTACTGTTCTGGGATGATCTATATGGGAGAATAAATGAAAGAAGGGGTCAGTTTTTTTTCTGAAGATCAGATTTTAGACTGGTTTGTGCAGCTGTGCTTAGCTGTCAAACACATTCATGACAGAAAAATTTTACACAGAGATATCAAGTGCCAGAACATCATCTTAACACAAACAGGAACTGTGCAATTGGGCGACTTTGGCATTGCTAAAGTTTTGACATCGACAGCACAGCTTGCCCATACATTTATAGGAACCCCGTACTACCTGTCTCCGGAGATTGTTGAAAACATTCCATACAACAACAAGAGTGACATCTGGTGTATAGGATGTGTGCTGTATGAACTCACCACGTTAAAACATGCGGAATGAGGCGGTGGAACCTCTTGCCCCCGGGTAGATTGGGCCTGTTAGCTATTACAGTGGCCAATCTAGAAGATGGAAAACTCCGATTATAAACCCCCAAGTTTAAGGTGGACCGACGTGCCAAGGACTGAATGGCCACGGGTGAGCTGGTCGTGAATGTGGAACATCTGGTATGCGGGTGGGGCGCCGCCAGGTGTATGGACTCATGAGGGACATTCCCTGCCCCTTCCCTAGCAGGCAGGCTCTACTAGGGTGACCGATTATATCATGCCTTCATATCAAACCGAACTATGGAAAATACAAAGAATTATTGCCAAAGCAACAGAGTACGTGCTTTGTGCTCGATACCTTTGACAACCGTCAGCGGGGAGAGAATGAAGCAGGAGGAGAAGAGGTAGGGGAGAGGGGGAAGGAAAAGGAAAAAGAGGGCTGGAGCCAGAAGGGGTAGAAGGAAAACGGATTGTTTGGGACTCAAAAACGTACGGGTTGGTTATTGGAATTGCCGTAGTGCAAAGAAACAAGGACCAATATTAGAGAAGCTGGTCTACAATTTTGATGTCCTGATGTTGCAAGAACTGAATACCAACTCTTTCAAGTGCCCTGGCTATACATGTTACATTAACCCAACTGGGCAGGGAAGACAAGGGCTCTGGTGGTCAAGGATGGTTTAGAACATTCAATACTGGATGAGTGGGTGGGGTAAGGAGAGTAAAGAGGTGCAGGGAATGCGGATACAAACTGGCAGATACAGCTGATTATATATATGTAAGTGGGGAATCTTGCATAGGCAGAGAGAGTTGGGACTGGCTGAAAGGTTCAGTGGACAACCTAGGTACCAGGTATCTAATATGTGGTGACTTCAATGCCCGCACCAAGGAATGGGAAAGGTCGGGAGAGAACAGACAGGGTACTGCTCTTGCTGAGGCCTTGCTTGAGTCGGATGTTGCCTTCTAAATGACGGGACACCTACTAGCAATGAGAATGGGGGACCCTGACACGGCCATCGACCTGGCACTTGTATCCCAAATCCCAAGAGGCGGCATCAGACATAAAATGGAACGTCCTTGGAGACCATGGAAGTGATGACCTCCCCTGTTCTGTGCTGATCCCTAAGTACAGCACAGTTATGGCTATAAGAGCCCTGCAGGGCATTCAGTTATGATCGCGACCACTCTTTGCTCTTGGGGCGCCTTAGATCACAGGGAAGATCTAAACCAACACTAAGAATTTCACCCAACCACCATGGTGGACACCAGAGGTAGAGAATTCATGGAGGGAAAAGAGGGCGGCCATAAGGAATTGGCAGAGGGCGCGGAGAGCAACCAATTAAGTTGACACAGAATTGGAGGCGGCTGAAAGATATAAAAAAGTAAAGGTGCAGGATTTTAAACTCCAGGCAGATAGGGCAAAAAGGATTAAGTGGGAACAGTTTATTAATGAAGTCGGTGGGGATGTGACATTGGGAAAATTCTGGAGGCTGCACCTGCAGATAAAGAGACAGGCGATGCCTGGTACAGATGGTACCGTTTATGATGATAACAACCGACCTATGACAACTGACAAGGACAAAGGGGAGGCTTTTCTTGCACATTTTTAAAACAGATGGATCTGAAAGATAGAGCTATTAGAGATAAGGTTAGAGAAGCCTTGTCACGGGTCACTAGGAAGGAGGACTGTGAAATTAAGGTGGAGGATATTAGACAGGTACTGAAGCGGGCTAAAGACACAGCGCCAGGACCGGATGGGGTGAGGTACTCCCATATGAGTAACATAAATGATGGGGACTTGGAGGAGATGGCTTTTTGTTGGAAATACCTGTGACGAAACGCCAGGACAGCACATGAATTTTTTTCTATCATCCTCTAAGTAAAAGAATAAACGTCCATCAGAAAATAATCGGAGTCCCCAACCAAGGAATAACGAAAAACTTACAAGGATTGAGAACAAGAGAAAAATACATAATCAAAAAGAGCCAGCGCTATAATTTCTATAACGCTACATTGTGCTCGTAGATCGTAGATCAAAGCAATGCCTGGTCTCCCCATCCGAGGAATTTTTCCTTTGATGTTCTGATCAACCAGACATCACAGCGCCGGACTACGTCTGCAGTTGCCACTACAAGGGAGCAATTAGAACCAGATGCTCACCACCATTCGTTCAACGGACAGACGTGTGATCAATCGTAAGACGGCAATATAATGTGGGTAATAGGTGGAGTTAACGAGACTAAACATAGCTAATTAACCCATGTGGAAACAGGGAGCAGGAAGACGGAAACCACGTCAGGAACGAGAATAAAACTATGAGCATGGTCAGCAACAGAGAACCCCCCCTATAAAACTAACTATACTGACGGACTCACTATCCGCAGTACAAGCGCTAGGCAACCACCCTAAAGGGAACAGACAAGACCTGAAAGAGGAAATACTAACACTAACAACAAACCTAAGAAGTATGAGATGCCAGGTCACAATAGCATGGATACCAGCACACAGAGGGATAACTGGCAATGAGAGGGCAGACAGGGCCGCAAAACGCGGGACAAACAGCCAGAATATAGTAAACACAGGACTCGGCATTCTGGAGGCAAAAAGCATCATCAAACAACAAGTAATTGACAAATGGAAACAACAATGGAGAGACAGCAATAAAGGATGACACGCTTACCACATGCTCAGAGTGCCAAGTATGAAATGTCAAGTGAAAGACAACACAAAAATACCAACGTACAAGAAACTATGGAGATTGAGAATTGGGAACTGGAAAGATAAAATCACCGGACCACTTTGCATTGATTGCCTAGAGGAAAACACTATAGAAAATTACTTACTATCGTGCACAACCTATGTCCAGGAACGCAGGGACCTAGTAGAATACTTCCAAACAAGAAACACGACGATGACGCTGAAGAAATGCCTACAGGTGGAAGGTGACAAAGAAGTACAAAAGCTTACAAAATAATTCATTGCAAGAACAGGGAAAGAAATATAACCAACATAAAATTAAGCCAACAGCAAAAGAAAAATATAGTAAGGAGGAAAAAATCGACCGCATGAAAACAGGACAATAGGAAATATATAGTTGCGTTAAAACTCTCAAACGGTGGACAATAGAGAGACGAAACGACCCTCTCCGATGCGGGAGACAAGGAGAAGAGTGGAAATCGCTCAAACGATGGAGAGGAGGGACGCACTGGATACCCCTCAGACACTGGACAAGAGGAGACGACAGAAAATCTCCACAATGGTGGACAAGAGGGACGCACAGGAAACTCCTCCGGCGCTGGAGAAGAGGAGACGGTAGGAAACCTCCCCAACGCTGGAGAAGAGGAGACGATGGGAAACCTCTCCGGCGCTGGAGAAGAGGAGACAGTAGGAAACCTCCCAAATGCTGGAGAAGAGGAGACGATGGGAAACCACCCCGACAATGGATAAGAGGGACGTGCAGGAAACCCTTCCGATGCTGGACAAGAGGAGACGGTAGGAAACCTCCCCAATGCTGGAAAAGAGGAGACAGCAGGAAACCTCCCCAACATAAAAGGTGGGCCCTTCCCAGGGCAAGCCCAAGAAAACAGACGATAAAAATGGACCCCTCCCAGGGTTAGCCCAGGACAAGAAAACACCAAGCGAGAGGGAAGGGTTAACCAATAGTGACAGCAGATACACCAACAACAACGGCAGAAGCAACGAGGATGGCAAAAAAGGGGAACCCGGACAGACATGCAGTAACAGAAGTCGTCCAACGCACAAAAGACCAGAAAAACATATACCGCACTATGAACCACCACAACTATAACCAACGTCATTGAGGCGGGTTGAACGAGGTGGAAAGTTTCTTTCTTTTTCCCCCCCGACAAATCGGAATTGGAAGCAAGACTTCAGATACATTCACAATAGCATACCAGGGAAGCTGGAATTTTAATTTCTGGTGAGAGATTATCCTCTCGTTTTGATACTTCAATACAAAGTCGTGTGACAGAATTTCCTAGCTAAACTCAGATCTCTTAGGAGCGATGGACAGTCAACGACTCATATCAGGGTGTGACTGAGCCTAGTGAAGGGACCAATCTGGACTCCTTAAATCTGACAGTGAACTGCGTCTCACCGGGGGAAGCATGACCTATGTGCCCTCTTAAGTTATGTATACCATAATATAATCATCATCATCATATTGTCATCAAGAATAGCAATAATAAACAGTTGTTGTATTTTAAACTCAATTTGTCAGTATAAATGACAATAAATGTTTGTGTAGCATAATCTAGTGCACACATTGATAGAACAGTTAGTGGGGGTTCATATATATATATTCCAGAAGTGGGAGGTACCTTGCCTATGCAACCATAAGTAACCAGATTAATCTGCATATCTTAACTCCTCCTTTCTTACTTCTGGTGATACCAAGAAAAGCAAAATCTATATTTTTTTCTTCAACGAACCACTTCTAGGCTGTTTTCTTGAGCATCAGGGACGGTGTCTTAAATCAGCATAACAGACATTTGTTCCACGCTTTCTCTCTGGGATCTGGTGTGGTAATTAGTCACTTCTGACAGAGTTAAGTGATCTCAAACTGCACCCAGAACTAAACACCAGTAGGAGAAAATGACTTTTGACTGAGTGGTTGCCCACCCGGGATCTAAACCCAGACAAATTGATGACATATTGGTCTGTTCGTCCGCGATAGAATCCGGGAGTAAACCCTAGAACACTTTGGTTCGCTCGCAAGGAACAAACCTATTTCAAATCTGTTAGGTCTGGTATTGTTTTTGATTTGCCGGGGATAGAACCTAAGTCATTCTGACTTACATTCCTAGCAGTATTAGTTAGTTATCATTTATTCCTAATGTAATAGCTTGCTCGATTGTAGGCAAGATTTTGACATATTAGGACTTCTCATCCATGACAGAATTAGAGATTGATTGATTGATTGATTGAGGAACCGACATCACAGCATTCGGGCCATTCCCATAAGGGCAGAATCAGAGAATAAATTCTAGACTATTGATTTTCATAAACCATTCTTTCATTCTTCACCTATTAAATTTGCTAAGTATTAACTTAGGAATTTGTTACTAGGGAAGTTTGTAGAATTTAAATAACTTGTTAAAAAGTTAATAATGGATATTATCATATGAATTAATTTACACCATTCACCGTTGTTGAATTAATAATCACATTAATTAGTGATGTTAATTAGTTTATTGACAAATTACTTGCTGATTTTGATTACATGCTTATCATTTGATTTAATCATGAATAATTTGATAATGTATAATTGCTTCAGTGTATGACGGACTGCTTTGCATCAACTTTCTCACTCAAATTCACTACTATCATTCTCATAGAAGTGTCAGTTCCTCTTGTCACTATCCTGCTCTAGTATAAATCTTACTAGCTCTGTGTAGGGTAATAATATAAGCACATGCCTGAGTTTAAGCTGAGAAGAGATCATGGATGCACGCACAGATTTCTTAGAGTCTGCTAGAGGATGAGGCATAAGGCTCGGCTTAATAGGAGAGAAGCAAATCTATTTATTAGAGAAGAAATGGAATGGTGGGACAAAGAAGATGAACAGATGATGAAAAGACTTGCAGAATTGGAAGCAGAGATGCGTAAGAAGATGAGATGAAGAAGAAGCAAACTGAAATATTGAACGTGGAGGAATCTACCAGCTCGGCTGAGGAAAAGCCAATCACTCAAGCTGAAACTCTGATAGAAAGCGAGGAAGCTGACTGTCACAAAGAAGAGGCATGCATTCCTTCGCAAATCCCCATGGCTTAGAAAAACAAAAACTTGGGCACAGAAAGGCAGATGCTTCCCTCGTCTATTCCTAAAAAGAAACGGAATAGGACAAAATATACCAAGAGTACAATAAACAGTCACAAACGTGATAAATGTTTATACCATGATGACAGCGGATTAGTTGGCGTGGCAACCCAACAAACTCAGGAGCTTCCTAAGACTTCCTCAAGGAGGAAAATCCAGGAGGAGAAGGACCTGAGGAAAACTATTAAAGAGATCGAAGGCGAGACCTTACCCGACTCTATTATTCCCTTCAGTTCAAAGGAACTAGAAGTGAAAATGAATTCAACTGAGGCAGGAATTGATGTAAAACAGGATTCCATTGTTTCTCATGGTGTGGCCACACAAGATTAAATAATTATCAGTCTGAATTACTTATCTCAGGTGGGAGATGACATTGAAAATGACACCTCACAACATTCACTTTCATTAGATTTGGCACAAGAAAACGAGACCAGGGAGAGAATACCTCAATTGGACTTGGCACAAGAGAGCCCGGCCATGGAGGAAAAAGGAGACACGGACGAGAATTCTTATGATGTTGGTACCTTGGAGTCTTTCAAAATGGAAATACAAGATAAAGTAAGCACTCATGTAAGTTGTACTATGGACTCTGATTCAGGGACGATAAACATGTCTGCTAACAAGGAAGAAAATACTTCTTTGGACAAGATGAAGGTAATACCTATCATCAACACAGCTGAAGCTAACAGGGGATCACAGCTGATGGACTCTGCAGCGGAACAAGCCAAGAGCGGTTGGTTTACTCAACACCCAGGACCTTGTTTACCTTTCACTTTAACCAAGGTTGGATGTGTAAAACAGCTGTTTGTGTATACTTCTACAAGGAGTGATACAAATTTACAGTTCTTGGGGAACCACAGGATTTCTCAAAGCTGGACAACTTCTACTAGCCTAATACTTTCAAACACAGATTCAAAATGGAACTCTGTTGGAGAGGAACTCACCTGGATAAAGAATTATCGAGGGAAGAAAACTCTTAAATCAGGAGGGAGTAAACAGACGCCTTATGAAGAAAGAGGCAAGTAAGAGTTGGATGCACATCATAAAATAATGATGTTTAGCAAATTTCCTGCCAAAAGGTGGAGATGGAAGGACTTTATTATGATCTATGGCCGACGGAGGAAAAGAAAATGGAGCAACACTACTGCGACCAATTCTTTTAAGAAAACACTGATGGCACTTCCTCTACTTATAGGACTAAGGCCAGAAATAGAGTGGACAATAACAGTCTCTCTGCAGCGCAGGAGAACCTTGTAACCATGCATTTCTGCGATTTCTTGGTTGGGAAAAAGTAAAACCTCCAGAGGACAGGACATTACTGAGCTGTAGCACGGAAATCCAACATAAAACCAGAAGCAAAGATTTGTAAGATTTATCCTGGGATAATGGACATGGGATGTCACTTTGGACTTATAGGACAACCCACTACCACAAGGAATATTGGGAACCCAGACTTGGAGGTAGTTCTGGAATGGAGAGCACTTACATACATTGCACTTACATACATTCTTGAATGCTGCCGAGGCTCTGTTATAGGCTTCATTGCTGAACCTACTTAAATTGGGGAGCTATTATGTGACGAAACGCCAGGACAGCACAAGAATTTTTCTATCATCCTCTAAGTAAAAGAATAAACATCCATCAGAAAATAATCGGAGTCCCCAACCAAGGAATAACGAAAAACTAACAAGGATTGAGAACAGAAGAAAAATACATAATCACAAAGAGCCAGCGCTATAATTTCTATAACGCTACATTGTGCTCGTAGATCGTAGATCAAAGCTTAGACCAAGGGGAAGACCAATAAATAAATACCTGGATGGCTTGGCCACATGGTATGGTCAAGACAAAAACACGGAGCTGATCCACGACTCTGGTGATCGAGTGAGATGGCAAAACATGACCGCCCACGCTTACCGGCATGGCACAGAATGGATGGATAACACTATGCAGCAATGGTGGCATAGTGGTTAGAGTGCTTGTTTAACAACACAGTGACAGGATTTTATTCTGACTATTACAGACCTGGGGTCAAGCCAACTTGATAAAATGGGTTAAGGATAATTTTCTGATAAGGAAATATGTAATGAAAGATATCACTGTATCATTATGACATGATTTAATGTACATGAAGAGCTCACACTTCACACCCCTACACAAGTATCTACTAAAGGATTACCTTTCTATATAAGTTTATTGTTTCTGACCTCATGAGCAAGGCTGGAGTACGACAAGGTTGTGTCCTGTCCCCCCTCATATTCATAACCTATATAGACAGCATATGTAAAGAAACTAGCCAAACAGAGACCTCAACAACACAACATGATGAACAGAACACAGAAGAATGAATGGCAAATTATACGATTAAAGAACTATTTGTGGACAACCAAGCAATAATAGCAAAATCAAAAGCAGAATTACAAGACCACATGAATAGTCTAAACAAAATGTGTAGGGAACATAACATGAAAATTAACATCAGTAAAACAGAGGTAATGACTATAACCAAAGAAGAAAAACAATAATGATTCAACAAAAAGAACACCCCCTGAAACAAGTTGAGAGCTTCAAGTACTTAGGATGTAAATCATCAAATGGTAAATCAGAAGATGAGATCAAAAATAGATGTAATAAGGCAAACCAACTCATTGGACAAATGACACCAATACTAAAGAACAAATACATTTCAATTGATACTAAGAAAGCACTCTACAACACAATCTATTCCTACCAACTCTATACTATCAATGCCAAACCTGGACAATGATAGAAAAAGAAAAACGAAAAATTACTACAACAAGAGAAATGAAATTCATGAAAAGAATACTCAATGCATCAAGAGAAAAAATCAGAAATGAAGAAATCAGGACTAAAGTGGGGGTTAAAGCAGCGCTAGATTTTATCAGACGACAGCAAGATAAATGGTTTGGCCATGTAACTATTTTACCAACTAACGTTAAAAGACATAACACTCTTATAAAAACCATACTAGAGTGTAAGGTTGAAGGCAAGCAAAAAGAGGTAGACAATGATACAAGTTGGAAGATAACATCAAGAGAACGAACATAATCTGACATTTGGTAAATGTGAGGTTAACTTATATATAGAAAATAAAACAAAAGACGCTATAAAATCCTATAGGCACCATACATTTCCACACTCCTAAAATGGGCACCTAACAGTCACATCACCAACAAAGTGCATTTCATAAAAACAGTTATGAGTGTAACACTATACATCCGCAATGAGTTAAAAATCTACCCAAAGTATTTTCAGGATCCATGCTGGTGCTATAGAGTTTGTGCACTGTCCTGAGATTCTCTGGACTCAGACTTGAGTTAGGAGTAGAACTGAGCACTTATGGGTTACACCTATGTGTCGTGATGTTGATCTGTCGACTAAACTAAACTAACTATTATATTAAAATGGCATGAAAATTGAGATCGTTTCATAGGTAACGATTTACAAATGTTCACTGTTAATATTCAAGTACTATTGCTTGAGAATTATGGAGAAAATCGAAAGAGTATGTGAGATCTGTGCTCACACCAGAAACACACTGAACAAATGAATAACAACAGCTAAAGTACAGACCAGACAGGAGATATTCGGGACGTGGAATGTTAGTGGATTAGAGATAAAGAACCAGCACTGATAGATTTTATGAAAAAATCAAATATTAAAATACCAGCACTCACAGATACAAGGAAAAAGGGGCAGAACACAAAACGAACACACAAAAATTACATTCTAATATGGAGTGGTGTCGAGCAGTGAGCAAAGACTAAACTTGGAGTGGGTTTTATATTACATCCCGAAAAAGCAAAAGCCATTATCAACACTAAATTTACATCAGAAAGATCAATACTAATACAGACCAAAGAACGCAGTAAAACAATGACTATTATACAAAAATACGCCCCATGCAACAATACTTACAGTGATGAAGACAAAGACAAATATATTGACAACCTTGCAGACACATTAAACAATGTCAGTGAGAGATAGATGAACTTATTGTGATGGGTGATTTCAACGGACATATAGGCACAAGAAGAACACCGTGGGATGATGGCATGGGGCCATTCGGCAACAGAGACAGAATTTAATAGCAATGGTTAACACCTACTCAACATGCTCCGAATAGCAAATAGTTTTTTCCAACATCATCGTAGCCACACCATTCGTGGTATTAATGGAACAACATAGATCAAGCTTCTCAAATTGACTTTACGGCTGACAAGACTTTTTAATATAGCGTGGGAAGAAGGAAAAGTCCCAGACAATTCGCAACAGGCAGTAATAGTACCAATATGGAAAAAGAAAGGTAATATGAGAGAGTGTGAAACATACAGAGGTATATCACTCCTGAGCCATATAGGGAAAATGTGTGCAAAACTATTGGAACAAAGAGCCAGACCCATAGTTGAACAACAGTTAAGCAAAGTACAATTTGGTTTCAGGAAAGGTAAAAGTTGCACTGATGCACTATTCACACTTAGACAAATATGTGAAAAAACCATTGAATATAGTGACCAGCAGAATATTGTGTTTGTAGATCAGGAAAAGGTTTTCGATAGAGTAGACAGATACAAATTATGGACCATCCTTGAAGACTATGGGATACAAGGACAATTGCTAGAAAACATCATAGCCATGTACCACTCGAGCCAAAGTGCAGTAAGAACACAAGAAGGTATATCAGATATGTTCACAGTCAATACAGGAGTGAGACAGGGATGTGTGCTCTCTCCTCTGCTATTTAATATCTACATAGACAGAATATCCAAAGAAGCAAGCCTTGACAGAACAGATTCAGAAAATTTTGAACACTTTACTTCAGATGAAACAACAGATCCACATGCAATAAATGAACTTCTATTTGCAGACGATCAGTGCCTGTTTTATAGCGATGAGGGCAGACTGCAAAATCATATTAATAATCTGAGTTCAACATGCAGCAGATACAATATGAGTATAAATATAGCCAAAACCGAAGTAATGCAAGTTAGCAGATCTCCTGGTCCACTAAGTATACAGATAAATAGCACATCTCTGAAACAAGTTAAAGAATTCAAATATCTTGGAAGTATGATCACAGAAGATGGCAGATTGGATAGAGAAATCGAAATCAGATGTCAAAAAGCAAGTGCACTTACATATCAACTATCACCCATACTGAAACATCCAAACATACCTATGTCCGCAAAACGACAGATAATAAACAGCATATTCACACCAACCCTATGCTACCAATCTCAAACTTGGACATTATCCAAATCACACTTACGCAAAATCAACACCTGTGAGATGAGATGCCTGAGGAGAGCTGCCAACTTAACAATCCGAGACCGAAGTAAGAAATGTTGTTATCAGACAGACAGTGGGATCAACACCTTGTGCCACATTTATCGAAAGACAGAAGATCAAATGGTTTGGCCATCTCGTTAGAATGCAACACCATCAACTACCAGCACTGGCCTTACATGAAAGATCATCTTTGACGAGACCAAGAGGAAGTCCAAGAAGAAAATGGATTGACAACATCAAAGACACTGTACAATCACATGGAATGACACTATCCAGTGCTGCCCATCGGGTGCTGGAATGCCAATTATTCCTCCGCACGACGCTTGACGGCAAAAGTGGAAGATGATGATGATGACTGTTAATGTTCACTATAGCTTGATGCCTTACTCAAGGCACTGCGAAAATTTAAAGGTATCCGAAAAATCATCCCTAAAATTTTTCATGTCTAACAAAAACAAGCAAGATGCAATTACAGTCTGAAAATGCAAAAATAATAGATGTGCATTTTAAATGTTTTTCATGCACAAGACAATTTTTAACTCTTGATATAATGACCTGAATTTAATCTTTCCTGGAAAGACATAATGCAGATATAGCCTTACAGATAAGACATACTAATAACTTCACATATAATATCTCAAACACACTGCCATTTCTCTGTATACATACTATTCTTAGAGAACAAAGTAAAATAAACCCCATTCCATAAAAGTAAAGCATAATGAAGATATAGTGCTAGCCCCATATTGTATGTCCATTTAGTATATAAGGGGCGGTAATGTCTGGTGCTCATATCCTGCGGCTAATTAAACCCTGTCACCACTGAGGACTGAACTTCAAACCAGTGTTAATAATAAATTAACCATGCCACCTTCGATGGAGCAAAGAATGAAAATGAGCAGAACTTGTGCTTACCTCAACATATTTGCCAAAAAAGGAGCATCCACTGTATGAAGTGCTCAACAAAAGAAAAATAATCAGACTAAGGAAAGGTAAATCATAGCGACTAAGGAAGGGTAAATCATAGCTAGGTCAGGCTGAGGACACCATCAAAAGGTCTACAATTCATATTTTCATATAGGTTGGCTGGCACTGTATCAGAGTGTCAACCCAATAGATCAGGCCTATGTCATGAATACCCAAAGAAAAACTGACCGAAACAAGGACTTTCAAGTGAATGAATCTGTATCAATAGTCAGAATGCAGGAATTTAGAATGAAGATCAGTGTGGCCATAAGGAGCAGTAAACCTAGTGTGTTAGGAGACTTGCTAATAGTTGCTGTTCGCTGATGGATTTACTATGGAGAAAATTGGAAAATCTGTGGATATGTCCCAAGTATAATAATGATAATTTGAACCGAACTATATCACCTGAGTTACAATTCAAGAATCATCGTAAAACACCATCTTCAGCCATAAATAGATAAATCTGCAATTTTTACATGCACATATAAAACCGAGCATTATAAGCAAAAATACATTATGTCTTCTGTGTACGCATTATCAGACACTGCATGCAAAGCCAATGCAAACACATGCATAAGGTAACAGTTTACATTATATACAAAATGTAGTTATGCAAATGTGGGAAATTCAAAGTAAACAAGAAATTAACAAAACAAAGAGACACTAGTAACGCTTATATGGATAAGAATATACTTTAACAATATAGTTAATACATACGTAGATATACATTGCATACTCATGGATATAAATTTTGTGTGCCTGGATACTTTAACAACCTCATGAATATGCAAAATAATTATAAATCTGTATAAAAATATACATATTATTGTATTGCTATAATTTAAAATATATTCATATAACTAAAATGGGAAAATCCACTCAAAAAATCCTACACAAAATAAAACATATGTGAATAATAATTGCTGCTTACAATAGTTTACAAAATAAAATGTATGGCATGCACTGTCCATCATATTTTGTATATGTTATTAATGTTATCTTCTTACTACCTCAGTTATAACCAAAAAAACAAACTCTAATGAACTCATTCTATAGCAAGCAACTCACCACAAAACAATATTTAAGCCACATATTTATAACTGCCTTGACCTAGCTCTACCAATCAACATCAAATTTAACATAGTTTTCTGAATAAATATGACTGATTGAATGAAGTCAAGGAGTATCTTCATTGCACAATGAAAACTATCCAATAGCATTTTCATCCCCATTAAAACATGGTAGGGATCTCAGCTTAGTTTACGAACTCCATATTATGCCAGAATCTGCACTATAAATCTTCTGCTGCAGGTAGGTTTACTATTTTGAAAAAGAGAATGATTTCACCGAGATCATGTGAAAACAAAATTCTCCAGAATGTTCTCAAATGGATTTGACAACAGCACATTTTAATTTGGTGGTTGACACCATACGTCTAAGACACACCAACTCCCAAAAAGTATTATGGTTACAAATTGTTACTTGCTTAGTGTCCACTGCACTAAGCTGGATGCTTAATGAAAAAGTAACTCAAAGAAAGCATAAGAGGACTGAAAAAGGATCAAACAGATTATAAACAATGGCATGGAAATTACATATCAGACTAAGAATAAAGAGTTGGCTGATTTAAAAATTAAAAAAAAACTTTAATACCCTATTACAAATGAGGCATATGTGAAAGTAAAACTCAAAAAGCTTACCCGAGGACCAAGGCCATTTCGTTTTGATCTTATAAAAATATCAGACGCATACAACGTAGAAGCGAAGAATCGTTTTGGGGTACCAATGTCTGTACAGGAGGAATGGACACCTGATGAATTGGCAGTACAAGCTAGTGGTATCTTGATAACTGCAGCCAAAGATTTAATTCTGACCAAAAAAAGCCACATAAGCCGTGGATTACATCAGTCACAGAATTAACAAAACAATGAAGGGAACTGAAACAAAGGAGGTGAATCTGATAACAGCAGGATAAAGTATAAATATTTAACTCAAGAAATAAGAAAGAACACAAGAAAGGACAAAAAGCAATATATATCAAGATTGCTGTACCAGAATAGAGCAATATCATAAGACTGGAAATGTTCAAAGAAATGAAGTTATTGATAAGAAATGTCCAACCTCAATTAAATGTTATCTGTGACAAGATGGGAAATACCTTAACAGAATCTAGACAAATTCTAGAAAGATGGCAGGAATACTGCAGTGGAATGTATGATATGAATGACAATGAGGATATGAATGAGATACATGAATCTGAATGAGACAGAACCGGAACCCTCATTAGATGAAATTGCATGGGCAATAAAGTACCTGAAGAATGGTAAATCACCTGGATGTGATGAGATACCAGCTGAACTAATTAAAGCAGGAGGAGTAGACAGCATACACATCTATCACGCATTATGTAAAAAGATATGGAAATATGGTATATGGCCAAAAGATTGGAAGAGAACTATCTTCATTCCAATACCAAAAAGGGCAACCTGAAATTATGTACCAACTATAGAACTGCAAGTAAAATTCTACTAAAAATCATAATGGGAAGACTTCGTAAGAAAATGGAGGAAAAAATTAACATGGTTAAAGCTGGATTCAGGCAAGTAAGAGGAACAAGAGATCACATACTCAACACGCATTTAATAATAGAGAAGTGCAGATAATTTAATGTAAACCTATTCTCATGTTTTGTGGATTATTCAAAGGCATTTGACAACATCAGAAACTTTGGGACATCATGAGAATAGATGGCGAGACATTAGATTGGTTTGACATCAAGCAAGGAGTCCGTCAAGGCTGTGTGCTGTCCCCATATTTGTTTAACTTGTACGCCGAAAATATAATGAGAAATGTCAGAGATGATATTACAGGGAGCAATATGATGCCCTAAATATCAGTGGTCATGACATACCAGAGATTCGATATGCTGATGATACAGTATTGCTATCTACAACACAGAATGGTACAGAAAACCTAATAACCTCAACCCAATTGAATAGTGAAAATCACAACTTATATCTTAACATAGCAAAAACAAAGATAATGCATAAAGATAAAATTACTATGGAGAAAGAAATATATGTTAATGAGGAAAAATTGGAGGTGGTGGAAAATTTCAAATATCATGGGTCACTGATTATCAACAATGGTAACACAATGAAAGAAATTAAAAGACGAAAGTCTATTGCTCTTCAAAGATTAAAAAAACTGAATAAATTGTGGAGTGGGATAGATAGAAATACAAACAGTGGCATCTTTCTCAATGCAACATACGCCTGTGAGACCTGGACACTTACTAAACAAGATGAACAGCACATCAATGCCTTTGAAAATAAATGTTATAGACAAGTTCTAAGAATATCTTGGATAAAGAAAAGAACAAATGCATCCAGCTGAATATTGAAGAAGGTTGGCTATTAAAGACGATAAAACAAAGAACATCAAAATATTTTGGTCACTTGGCACTTCATGAAAGTTTGGAGAGAGGGGGGGAGAAGAAAAAAAGGGGGGGGGGGTATATGCTCATGAACAGAGAAAGAGGAAGGCCAAAGAGAAGATGGGTACAGGATGTGGCGGATGATCTTTAGATGGGTGTATCAGATGCAGGACATCTTGCTTATGATCAAGAGGTTTTCCGGAAGGTTGTTATGGGAGGGAGGTTCTGCAATGAACATGCTACTGAATGAATGAATGAATATACAAATGAACACTTTCAAGAGATAATTTTAATAAATTATTCATGAAATAATGTGAAAATTCCAGAGTTACTTCAAGATTGAGCACAAATGATGTTTTTTACTAGTGACATTTTCTTGCCTAGATCGGCTACATGTTAAATTTAATATCTTTGTAGTTTCTACTTTGAAATGATTACTGGTTCAGAAGGACTTACATATTAAACGCTTGAAATCCGCAGAAGTCGGATGTGTCGGCCTAACGGCGCAAGAACGCAGCTCTGCTGTAAACAGGCACAACGCAATCACATCCCCCCCAAAAAAAACTCCGGATGAACGAAGAAGAAGAAACGCTTGAAATAAAGAGTTGAAAGAAATACTGGTAACAATGGGGATCGAAATAAGTGCCTATAGCAGGAGTTTTTTTTTCTTTCCGCATATCCTATTTACAGGACATCGTTATCAACACCAGCATTTTTCTGCTGTTGTTGATGTCTTGGCAAGATTACGGTTAGTAGTTTGCTATTGCTTTCTGAGCGACCAGCTCACATATCCCTGTAAGTAACCAACACAATGTGATACGCTACCGAATCTCGTGCAGCTGTGTTCCCCTACGTGGATATACGGCATTACAGAGAAAGTCGTTAACCTCTTCACCTGGGAGACCAGCATGGCAGGAGTAAAGAACCAAAAATATAGAAGCGGGTTAATATAACAGATCTACCCGGCATAAAATGTTCTGGGAAATAAAAATAGCTATTTTGATATTATGATATTGACCACACCACACATCAAGTGATGAATGGTCTATAAAAATAATGCGCCAGCACTGTATATCCAATACGCTTGAAGATGTAGAAGAGGTTACTTTACTCTTCACTTATTGCATCAATGAGATGTATCAAGTTGCCAGACATTTGGCAGCTAAGCTCCTACTGGAATGCAAATTAAGGCAAGAAAGAAACTAGACACCTCCTTCTCTCTGTGTTGGTGTATTACATGTGTGCATGTGTTCACCAACCTTGTAATTAAACTTCTACTTATTATAATTAGAAGGACGAGAAGGAAAATAAAGATGTAAATTACCAAAGAATGCTGTGATGTCGGTTCCTAAATCAATCAATCAATCAATCAATCAATCAATCAATCATTACCAAAGAACAGTACGGATATGTGTGGAAGAGAAGGGGACAAATAATGCTATATATACCTTCAAAACACTAATAGAGGGACCAACTGGGACACAGAAAAAACTATACTTGTGCCGCATAGAATACATAAAAGCATTTGATCAAGTGAAACTATGATGAAATGATTAACATGTTTGCAGATATTAACATTTATGGGAAACAAGTAGCAGAAATGGATACAGGAAGTAAAGTGGGCAGTTATGAATAGATAAAGCAAGCAGTATAACACAAATGTGTTTTGTCACTGAATTTTCTGCTCTCTCTAGCAAAATAACAATGTGAGAGTTCAAAGAGAGACCATGATTAGAATTGGAGAATATAATATAGACAATCTGCGTTATGCAGATGAGACAGTATTAATAGCTGAAAACGCAAGAGATTTGCAACAACTGTTGGATAATATAGTAAGAGTGAAAAGAAAAAAACTGTCCTTGAATCTCAAGAAAACAGAAACAATGGTTATAAAAAGAAAATGATAACATTAAACTGTGATATTACAACAGAAGGGTTGGGACGCAGAGGTGTTTCCAAGGCACCAGGGCCGGGTTATATACTGGCCAAGACCTATTGACGCGTCCCCGTTGAGTGTCCTGGGCAACAGGTCCCTTCGGGGTCCTGGCTAAAGTCAGCAGGATCGCCGATTCCTCTGAAGTCAAAGAGTGTCTGCCTGTACGGCGAGGAACCACCAGTCTGCACACCAATAAGCCAGACATGGGACAACGGATACTCACGCAGACCTCAAGTCCTGTATGACATCACACTGATGTTGGACAACAGGATGCCTTCATCCAACATACAGGACTTCGCGTTGGAGCTCAAGCCAACGAATACAAGCAAGCAAGCAAGCAAGCACAACAGAAGGAACAATGGTTAACAAGTTGAATAGGCTAAGCAAAAGCTGTATTTCAGAAGATAAAAAGTATGTTATGTAATAAATCTCTTTCACTGAATATCAGAAAGAGAGTACTGAAATGTTATATAGTGAACCTGTTATGTTGTATGATTGTGAATCTTGGAATGTGAAAAAACAAATTAGGAAGAACTTGGAGGCAGCAGAGATGTGATTTCTTAGACAAATTTTGCTTATGCTTTGGACAGCCAGAGTAAACTAACAATGATTGACTGGAAGAGGCTAATGAAAGTAAAACGTTATATGCAACAATAAGAACGAGAAACACAATGTTCTTTGATTACATAATGAGAAAAGAGGCATTGCCACACATCATAATGACTGGAAAGAGGCAGACAGAGAGAAATTATGCTTTGTCTAAGACAGTGATATAGGGAAGTGCCAGTAACGGAACTGATCCAGAACACCATAGACTGATATCTGTAAGAGACATGAGTGTCTATGCCATTCTTTAGGGTGCATGATGATAAGCACTTCACATCCATTTGGCAGCATCTACAATACGGTTGACGGTCTCCCTGGTCTAGGGGTTACACGACTTTCTCCGTAATCCCGTATACTCTCGTAAGTAATGTGACATGTGCGAGAATCGGTAGCGTTTCTCTCCGCGTCTGTAACTTATGGGGTATGGGAGCCGATCGCTCAGAAAGCAATGGCAAACTACTGAGCGTAATCTTGCCAAGAAATCAACAATCAGCTGAAAGATGCTGATGTTGACAGCGATGTCCTGTAAAGGATACGCGAAAAAAAAGGGTTACTGTTTTACACGGTATTTGTGATATTTCCATAGAAACCAAAGCTTGAAAATTGCTTGAAAATTAGAGTCCTTTTCCCACAGCAGAAGAATCAATAGGAATACAAATATAAATTCACAAAAGCATTTGAATCAATAGGAATGCAGTTATATATTGTCAAACTGCAGAAGAATAAATCAGCAGATCTTGCTTGAAGAAGTCCTTTAAGTTCATTCATTCAATCTTTGGTAACTATGTTAAACTCCAGAGTGTGAACTGTCTTCTGTTTGATTTGTTCGTAGTTATTGCATTTGACAAATGAGAGAATATTTATTGACTCTGCAAACTCCAACATATATAGTCATAATAAAATGTAAAATGAAGGATATATGTTTTTAAGAAGTTACTATCACTTTCATCAGAAACATGGTTTAACTCAAGATGTGTTGCATTCTAAACCAGATGAAGTGGATATTGAAATAAGATATGCGTGCATTTAGCTTAAATTATACTGTCCCTGAATGGAGATCACATGTCAAAAAGTAATCTAAAAAAAAACATTTATCAATTTTGTTTTCATGAACACAATTTTATCTGCAATAAAACATGCAAGCATACCCAACTCTACAAGAAAATAGCTCCTAACAGTGCTTAACAGTAGGGAGAATACAATTAAAATTGCGTCTATCAATCAGACGACATATACAACAATAAAAATTAAAAACAATTACAACTAAAATATAATGCAAACCTGTATAAGCATGAATGCTTAGTTAAATTATCACCTCCAATGCAGTCACCATATTTTGCAATTGTTATTATTACTACCTGAACAGCTTACCTACATGGTTTGAGCTTCAACCCATATTAATAACAGTAATTGTTGTTTTTAAATAGTACAGGACTGGGATGATCCAACCTAGCAAAATGGGTACCAGCAATTTTTCTGATGAGAATGTGAGCTGTCAATCATACCATATTATGCTTATAATCTATATTATGTCTATAATCTACATTATATGATAATAATCTATATTTCTTCATAATCTACATTCTATCACAGTTACTCTATTATTCTATGTTTTTAACGTATATTCCTCCCATAATCTATATTTATTAATGCTGATATCCGTATTTCTTCTACAATCTACATTTATTTATAATCTACATTCTATACGGATAATTGATATTCCTATATGAATAATCAATATTTATTTGTGCTGATTATAAATCGGTGACAGGCTTAGTATGGAGCACTAAGGATGTTGGCTAGGGGCTAAAACGGTAGGGGTAAAAAAAAAAAAACAATGATCCAGACTGTTAACAGGTATGCTTGTATAAATAAATGTCTTCCCATTGATTAGAACTAAAACTAAATGTCAAAGGTTAATCATATCTTTATAAATTTACTGCATTTTTTATCTCAATATTTAATCATTACACATTAAAAATCTCACCTGGGGCGAGCATATCCCCTCTCTAGAGTTGGAATTCCTCCTTGCATATCTTCTCTCCCTCTTTCTCTAACTCCTTGATCAGGCAAGGATGTGTACTCAGACAATGAACTTCCCATTTGCATTTTAGCCTGCCTAGCTCTCTGCAAATCATGGTGATCCATGTACACCTCATTGGAATAAGCTTTGGAGTGCTGGTAGTCCTGATCAGGATTGCGAGTTGGGTAATGTGAATGGCGTGGAAAGGTAGAGTCAAGGCTGTGTCCCCTACCTTCCTGCTGAAACTGTTGTGTTCTGTTCTGGTGATCATGAGCCTGCTGATAAGGTTTTGATGATGCTGCTGCAGTATTGTACCCACTGCTTTGGAGATGGTGAAAAGATGGCTGAAGAAGTTGTGATGGATAATCTGACCTGCTACTGCCACCACCTCCACCAAAATCTGTGGAACTCTGTGCCTGGCGCAATGAGACATGTTCATATGGTCTCTCAGTGTCCAACCCTGATGGATATGATGAAGCTGAAGGCGGAGGTGGTAGTGGTTGAGTGAAATTTGATGCTGGTGCTCCATGACGGCTGGATGCAGCATTAATATCACCATACTTGGACGCTCTGCAATCAGACAGAAGACACATTTACAATACTGTGTAAGCTAGACTTCAAAAGTATGAAGTATGCAGTAAGAAAGAAAGAGAGCAAGAAACATGAAATATAGAAATACAAAAACTAGACAGAAGGGAACAAATGATAAAAGTAGGTGGTAAAAAAAGACAAAGAAATACAAAATAAGGAAGAAAGAGAGCAAGAATATATATATATATATATATATATATATATATATATATATATATATATATATATATATATATATACTATATATATATATATATATATATATATATATATATAAGTTTGGTACATTGTGCTTCAAAAAGGCATAATAACTACGATCCATGGCAGTGGCGAGTGTGGCTGGTAAGGCCAATTCTTGCTGCAAATGTTTGCCCACAGTAGGTGCATGTGAAAACATGGTCACTTCCACCATTTTGCACCATCTTACGTCTCTCACGCTGTGTGTGTGCTTTATCTGCAATCATTTTCTCCTTTGTCTTTATTCCATTTCTGATAGTTGCCCTCCATGCAACACGTTCAGCGGCGACGTGCTCCCAATGTGCATTATCAATGCCTGTATCAGTCATGTCCAGCTTACACACATCTTTGTATCGTAGTAGAGGCAGACCCTGAGATCTCCTACCCGTCTGTAATTCACCAAAAAAGATGTCCTTTGGTATTCTACCATCATCCATCCTCCTAAGATGTCCTATCCATCTAAGTCTACGAAGACTGAGCATGGAATACACCGTCACACAACCTGATCTTTCCAATACTTCAGTATTTGTGATTTTGTCTTGCCACTTAATACCAAGTATTCTTCGCAGACACCGCATATGAAAGCTGTTTAAACGTTTCTCTTGGCGTGAGTAAGTTGTCCAGGTTTCACTGCCATAAAGAAGAGTACTAAGGACACAGGCTTGGTAGACGAGGACTTTTGTTTTGGCAGAAAGCTTCCTGTTCTCCCAGACTCTTTTTGCTAACATGTTCATTGTTGTTGCTGCCTTGCCAATCCTGATGTTGATTTCCTGATCGAGGGATAATTTACTATTTACCTCTGATCCTAGATATGTAAAATGGTCTACTATCTCCAGTTCGGCTGTCGTCAATAAAGATTGATGGTACACCATGTGCACCTTGTGACATAATCTGTGTCTTCTTTTTGTTAATTGTTAAACCAAATTCAGAACAAGCATTGGAGAATGCAGATACAACATATATATATATATATATATATATATATATATATATATATATATATATATATATATATATATATATATATTAGTTAGTTAGTTAGTCGCAGTTCCAACTTCACAGCAACGGGTCGTCCCATTATGCTCCATTCCTGTGCCAGTGAATATCGCACAAAACGCTCCCCACTGCCCAATGTGAAAAGTGGAAAAGACAGGAGTCTCGACAAACAACAGCCCGCACAGATACACTGTGCATAATGCTGCCGCCAGAATGTCAACACAATAGTCCCCCACGAAACACCCAGTTTATCTCTGATGGAATCGGCAGTCATTTTCCCACCTGGATGTTTCCTAGATGTTCACCCACACAGTTCACGAAATACAGTTCATCGTCGAAGGCAGTAGCAGTCAACCAGAAGCCCAGCAGCCACGCATTTCTGCATAAGGCAAAAACCGGTCAACTCTGGGACATAGCCATCTGCCATCGCTCCGAACATGCAGTCACATTCCAAAACACCTCGGGCAGATTCAAAAGCATTTCACACGAAACTCACAGCTCACAGTGTCGCGCCACGCACTCACTCAGTAGCAGGGCGACCGAACCATCAATATATACACACATACATATATACACACACACACACACTGAAGCACATTAAAAACGCACCACTATTATATATATTGATGCCGAGAAGCTGGGAAAAAAAAGTGTGGGAATGGATTTTCCCTGATTGTCTTGAGGTAGAGAGTGAACGGTTGTTGGAATGGACAGTGCATGATAAAACCCATTGGTTTGTGTACAGACTATATGAAAACAATGAAAGAATGAAAGTTACACATGCAACATGATTTCCAAAAGCTATGAACCTAAAAATGTGAATGCATTGTGACAGTGAGTGGCACCTTGTAGTCTTGACAGACCAAAGTATTGAGTTGGAATGTGGCCAATATTCCATCACAATGCCTGGGCAGAGCTTCAGAGAAACATGTGGTGCCCAAACGACATGTTCCCTCTCTCGGCCTAGCCTTGTGTTTCCCAGAGGAATGGGTAACCAATATGTCTGGCACAAGGTAGGCTGCAGACGCTGGCGGCTCAGCGTCAAACCTCCGAGACCTCGCCTCCACGAGCAGGTGGCGAGTGATGGCCAGACCCTGGAACCCAAGGGACCCGTCGGTATAAATAAGCCATTGAGACAAAAAACCCAGTACCTGTGCTTGAAATGCCATGACTATCTGAAAATGACTGCCAGTGAGCCATTGGTATGTTGGAGACATAGTAGACCATTGCCAGAAGGATGAATTGCCACCACAGCACTATTGTACGTCTCAAAGAACATTACAGAACAATTGACAGTGCCCAGGGTAGACTTCACAGTGGCCAACCACAAGTTAATACCCCTGCGCAAGATTGTCACATTGTGCTGAGTCACCTAAGGAATCATTTTCTCCCGGCAAGTCAAACAGCAACAGTGGGTTAATGTGGGCTCAAATGACAGTCATACAACTCAGAGATACAGGCCTTACTGCAAGAAGACCTTATGTTGGACCAAACTTGACTCACAGACATCGTCAGCAGTGCCTGCAATGGGCGGAGCAACATGTTAGATGGACTAGACTGCAGTGGACAGAGCAACATGTTAGATGGACTAGACTGCAGTGGAATGCTGTCCTATTCACAGACGAGAGCAGACTCAACCTATCCTTTGCTGATGGACGTATGCAGATTTGGCGACGGTGTGGAAAGCGCCCTGCAGATTGCTGTGTTTGTCAGCACAACCGATTTTGAGGTGGCAGTATTCACATTTGGAGAGGATTAAATTTTAACATTGCTTGCCTGTTCAGTCTCCAGCGGAAATGTTCATGCTGTGACATATCAAGATGAGGTTCTGGATGCATTGGTTGCTTCTGTACTCACAAATTACCAGACTCGCAGCTTCTCCAACAGGATAACGCACATGCGAACACCGCATGCATTACCCAGTAATATCTACAGCAACAGAATGTTGTGACCATTGACTGGTCTAGCCCTATCACATGACATGCCTCCTATAGAATATCTGTGGGAATAGCTTGGATGCAGAGTCCACACGCAAGGTTCTGCAGCTAATCTGCAACAGCTAGAAGCTGCTCTTACACTTGAATGGGACTTGATTCCCCAGAATTTCCTTCAGAGACTCCATGCGGAGCCGCTGCCAAACTTGTTTGCAAGAAAATGGTGGACATTCCAGATATTGAGGATAGTGTGAATGAATTTTTTTTTTTGGGTTGAATGTTTCATTTTATACCTTGCCTGCAATACCGTGTTTCCCCAAGACCTACCCCAAAAATAAACCCTCACAAATTTTTCAGGATGCTTTTAATATAAGCCCTACCCCAAAAATAAGCCCTAGTTAGGATCGTCAGCTAGAATGAGACGTGTTGCCGAATGGCCAGTCAGAGTACAGATAATGAGTGGATGTGGTTCATAATTTAATACGTCATCGGTGTGAAATAAAGATGCTTAATTTTGGTGCCAGCAATTTCTCCTGTGGATCAGGTCGGCAACCATTATTTTGTGAACTGGAAGACATTATCTGTGAATGGATTCTTGACATGAGAGCAAAGACTTTGGTTGTGCTCAAGGCTGATATTCAAGCATTTGCCCTTGCAATGGCACCAGAAATATCCCCAGAAGAATTCAAAGCATCACAACACTGGATGGCTTTCTTCAGCGATATAAACTGTCTCTAAGAAGATCGACACCACTGTTCAAGCTGAAGTTATTAAACATGCACTTACATTTATATACTTTGTTGATGGAATCGACTTTTCTCAACACCAACTCTACAACATGATTGCTATAGATGAAACTGCAGTGTTTATGGGCCTAAAACGACAATTGATCAGATCGATGCCTCGTCAATCTACATTTTGTCCACTGGTTATGAAAGTGCATAAGTTACCTGTATTTTGGCAGTTTATCTGGATGGAAGGAAAGCCCCACCTCTAATCATCACTAAGGGCAAGAAAGATAAGACTGAATGTGTTTTAGGCATTTATGTTCTTGAGACCGAATAAGCCTGGTACACACAAGCAGTTATAAGGAAGTGGGTCGATTTAATGCTGCCTCTTGTTTTGCGAGGTGATCGAGATCTGCTAGTCTGGGATTCAGCCAGCACTCACCGCACTAAAGACATGAAGAACTTCCTTGCAGAGAAAAGAATAGATCAAATAATGATTCTCGAAGGAATGACTTCTTATCTCCAGACTCTTGATATTGCAATAAACAAGCCATTCAAGGACCATTTGTGCATAGAAATCAACGACTACACTGAAATTAGAATGGAGAAAACTCAGCGTGGAAACTTTGTGAACCCTCGTTTGCTGGAGGTCGTGACTTGGGAGAAGAATTCATGGGATATAAAATCACAGCCAGCTGTGTTACCAATGCTCTATGAGCAGGCTACATGGACAAGAAATGCTCATTTAAGGAAAGCTTTATTGTTGGACATGAGAGACTGGAGCCAATGGTTCTACAGGAAATGGAGTTGCAAGAAATTCTGGCTGGAATGCAGGATTTGGAGAATTAGTTATAACAATGTTCCAGAAGAAGATGACATGACTGTATTTGAATAAATGTAGATATGTGTGTATGAATAAATGTAGAATTTGGTATCTGAAAAAAAAAAGCAGACAACCCTCAAAAATAAGTTCTTGTGCATTTTGTGAACCATAAATCAATATAAGGCCTGGTCTTATTTTTGGAGAAACACTGTATTTATAGACAGAAACAGAAAAGAAAGAAAAAAACACAGAAATAAGCAGTAAGAAAAATAATATTGTAAATAATGAATGTCTATGTGTATAGATGCTGGCTCCACGGCGAATGGATTATGAACGCAATTCGTAATCTCAGATACCGCGTTCGAAACACAGCTGTGGGTGATTTGGCAGCAGATCGCCTTATGTTGGTTTTTTAAAATGAAAATGGTATAAGTGCCGGTCATTCAGAAAGCAATGAGAAACTATTGAATGTAAACTTGCAAAGAGATCACAAAGAGACAAAAAATGCTGGAGTTGACTGCTACGTCCAGTAAAGGATATGCAACTAACTTTTAATGTGTGTGTCTATATATATATATATATATATATATATATATATATATATATATATATATATATATATATATATATATATATATATATATAAGTAGTAAATGGAAATATTCTTAAACAAGTGAATCGGTACAATTATCTCGGAAGTCATACCATCTGCTGCGAGATGCCTTGAAGAGATTAGAACAAGAATCGTCATGGCGAAGGTAGCCTTTTTAAGATGGAAAACATACTGACCAATAAAAAGATGCCATTTACAACATGAAAAAGAGCGTTGAAGTGCTACATAGAACCTGTACTTTCATATGGATGTGAAGCATGGACAAAGAGCAGACAAGCTGAAAAACATAGGATGGCTGTGGAAATGTGGTTTCTGAGGAATATGCAAAGAATACCATAGACAAACAGAAAAACCAATGACCTGCAAGAAACAAATGAAAACCGTAAACTGATTAGAGAAATTAGACAGACAGTCAACATTTTTGGGACACGTTATGAGAAGAAGTAAACTGGAGAACTTGGTGACAACTGGCAAGACTGAGGGGAAGAGAACAAGGGAAAGGCAGAGAAGTAAATACCTGGATGGCTTGGCCACATGGAATGGTCGAGACAAGAACATTGAGCTGGTCCATGACCCGATGGTGAAACATGACCACCCATGCTTATCGGCATGGCACATGTTTTATGTATATATACATATACACACACACACACACACATATATATATAAAATTATACAAATAAGAGCTTTATATACTACTAGCTGACCCGGCCCGGCTTCGCCCAGATCCTGGTGGGGAGCATCTCATTTAATTCATATAAGTAGTCATATAAGCTCCCGTTCCCGACTATCTATCTGTCTGTCTGACCCGGCCCGGCTTCGCCCAGACCTTGATGGGGAGCATCTCATTTAATTCATATATGTAGTCATATAAGTTCCCGTTCCCGACTATCTATCTGTCTGTATGTCTGTCTGTCTGACCCGGCTTCGCCCAGTCCCTGGTGGGGAGCATCTCAATTAATTCATATAAGTAGTCATATAAGCTCCCGTTCCCGACTATCTATCTATCTATCTGTCTGTCTGTCTGTCTGTCTGTCTGTCTGTCTGTCTGTCTGTCTGTCTGTCTGTCTGTCTGTCTGTCTGTCTGTCTGTCTGTCTGTCTGTCTGTCTGTCTGTCTGTCTGTCTGTCTGTCTGTCTGTCTGTCTGTCTGTCTGTCTGTCTGTCTATCTATCTATCTATCTATCTATCTATCTGTCTGACCCGGCCCAGCCCATGGTGGAGAGCATCTCATTTAAATCATATAAGTATTCATATAAGCTCCCGTTCCCGACTATCTGTCTGTCTGTCTTGGATAAATGGAGGAGGGAGGAAGAGGGAGGTGGAGGAGGGAGGAGGAGGAGACAGGAGGAATAGAAGGGAGGAGGAGGGAGGAGGAGGAGGAAGAGGGAGGAGGAATGAGGAAGAGGGAGGAGGAGGAGGGAGGAGGAGGAAGAGGGAGGAGGAGCGAGGAGGAGGGAGGAGGAAGAGGAAGGAGGAGGAGGGAGGAGGAGAACGCAGGAGGAGGAGAGGGAGGAGGGAGAGAGGAGGCGGAGGGAGAAGGAGGAGGGAGGAGGATGAGGAGGAAGAGGGAGGAGGAGGAATGTGGAGGGAGGAGGAGGAGGGAGGAGGAGGGAGGGAGGAGGAGGGAGGAGGAGGGAGGAGAGGGAGGAGGAGAAGAAAGGAGGAGGGTGGAGGAGGAAGGAAGAGGAGTGATTAGGAGGGCGAGGAGGTTGGAGGAGGGAGGAGGAGGAAGAGGGAGGATGAAGGAGGAGAGAGGAGGAGGAGGGAGAAGGAGGAGGGAGGAGGAGGAGGGAGGAGGGAGAGGAGAAAGAGGGAGGAGGAGGAGGGAGAAGGAGGGAGGAGGAGAGGGAGGAGGAGGGAGAGGGAGGAGGAGGAGGGAGGAGGAGAGAGGAGGAGGCGGAGGGAGAAGGAATGAGGGAGGAGGGGGGAGAAAGAGGGAGAAGGAGGAGGGAGAAGAAGGAGGGGGAGGAGGAGGAGGGAGGAGGAGGAAGAGGGAGGAGAAGGAGGGATGTGGAGGGAGAAGGAGGAGGGAGGAGGAGGAGGGAGGAGGAGAGAAGAGGAGGGAGGAGGAAGAGGGAGGAGGAGGAGGGAGGAGGAGGAGGGGAGAAGGGAGGAGGAAGAGGAAGGAGGAGGATGGAGGAATGATGAGGGGGAGGAGGAGAAGGGAAGAGGAGGAGGAGGAAGAGGGAGAAGGAGGGAGGAGGAGGAGGGAGGAGGAAGAGAGAGGAGGAGGAGGGAGGAGAGGAGGAGGAGGGTAGGAGGAGGAGGGGGGGGGGAGAGAGGAGGAGGAGGATTATAACGCATATGCCTGTAGATAACTGCTGCGAAAAGGTGGGTCTGTCTATCTATCTGACCCGGTGTGGCTTCGCCCAGCTCCTGGCGGGTAGCGTCTCATTAAATTCATACAACAAAAAAAAGTTACTTAAAAGAATGTTCTTCCACACACCATCCATTATTTGTAATGAGAACTGTTTTTAATCACCTGCATGACTGTAGATAACTTCTTAAGCATAAAAAGATGAGTTACAATGTTATGCATTATGCATTATTTTTATGAAAACTTTGAAAATGCCTTAAAGATTGCATCGTTATTTATTATAACTCATATGCCGGTATATAACTATAGACAAAGAGTTTATAAATCTTTGAAAACCATGCAACAATATGACTATAAGTTATATAGCAATGTTATTAAAAGAAATAACATTTCTAGAGTTAAGTCCCCTCGCTATATATAAATTATAATGAAAAATGAAAAATGAAATAATATTAAGTAAGCAGCCGATTTCACACTAAAAAAATATCACAGTTGGCAGCGCGGGAATGAGAGGAAGACGTGTAGAAAATGTCATCTCAATCGGATGGACCGTTCGCGAACGCATAAAGGACATACATACAGACGGAGATTCTGTTTTATATATAAGATACATAGCAGCGATAGCTTTTTTAATTGTTGGGAATTTTGCCTGAGGCAGATTTTTCAATGACTTAGGCTGCCAGGTTGACCCAACCTAAAATAGGTACCAGAAAATGTCCTGGGAAGTCAAGGTGGCTGGCATGACACTTACCTACCACCCACTGAGTGCTGATTGGTCTATACAAATATAGGCCTAGCACCATTTGCCCAATGAGCCTTTAGATGTCTAAATGGGTCCTTTACTTTTTATTTACTTTTAAAGTGGCCTACATTTTGTTTTTTCATTTTCAAATGCCAAGGTGTCTTTATCAGTTCAAGTTAGTGACAGAAGTGAGTGTAATATAGGATATCTTCTTCTTCTTCTTCTTCTTCTTCTTCAGTGTTCCGAGCCATTGAGGTTCTTTGCTGCAGACACAATCCTTCTCTTGCATAGGATATATTATTTGGTGTTAATATATTACAACTGATATATTGCAAACAATATTATTCATCTTGTGAGATGCTGCCTTTACTTGGGTTGTTTAGCTCAGGTAACTACTATAGATAATTTAATGTAATCACACATTTATATATTTCAAAAATACAAGAATGTGACATGCTTGTAATGTCACTTTATTCAAAAAGAGTCTACATGTTGATATGAACTACCACTGCTGTGTCATCATTCTTTGTTGAAAAGTTCATGGTGTTTCAGTTATCTGTGCAGTTAAGTATGTATTTGTGGGCCTGCTGAAGTGTCGAGGGTTACTAGTGGAAAAAAAGGTGGTACATGCGAGCCAACAGGAAGGATATCAAGTGGTGCAACTCCAGACATAATAGAGTTGTTCCCTGCAACCAAGACATTCTTCGAAGCAACACTAAATAATATCCCTCTATCTGAATATTTCCAACCTACAGTATTAAAATCCATTGGTAAGACCAGACCACACAACATAAGCATACCTGTTAGAATTCTCATAGTTTCTCACTTTCAGTTCGTCAGGCTCAATTCCTCTTTGTTTAAGAGTGTAAGTTTTCACAGGAACAGGAGGCGGTTGCTCCTTCTTCACTATAGACTGCTGGTTTGGTGGTGGCGCAGATTGTCTGCCAACGACAGGTTTTGGCTGAAATTTTATCAGTGAAAAAAATTTTTTTTCTTTTTTAAATCTCCCGGGGAAAAAAACCCGCCGTTTCGAAACACAGCTGTGGGTGTTTTGGCAGCAGATCGCCTTATTTTGGGTTTTTTTTAAATAAATGGTATAAGTGCCGGTCTTTCAAAAGCAATGAAAAATTTAATGAAAACTTGAAAAGAGATCACAAAGAGACAAAAATGCTGGAGTTGACTGCTACGCCAGTAAAGGATATGCAACTAACTTTTAATTGTTTATATAATATATATATATATATATATATATATATATATATATATATATATATATAAGTAGTAAATGGAAATATTCTTAAACAAGTGAATCGGTACAATTATCTCGGAAGTCATACCATCTGCTGCGAGATGCCTTGAAGAGATTAGAACAAGAATCGTCATGGCGAAGGTAGCCTTTTTAAGATGGAAAACATACTGACCAATAAAAAGATGCCATTTACAACATGAAAAGAGCGTTGAAGTGCTACATAGAACCTGTACTTTCATATGGATGTGAAGCATGGACAAAGAGCAGACAAGCTGAAAAACATAGGATGGCTGTGGAAATGTGGTTTCTGAGGAATATGCAAAGAATACCATAGACAAACAGAAAAACCAATGACCTGCAAGAAACAAATGAAAACCGTAAACTGATTAGAGAAATTAGACAGACAGTCAACATTTTTGGGACACGTTATGAGAAGAAGTAAACTGGAGAACTTGGTGACAACTGGCAAGACTGAGGGGAAGAGAACAAGGGAAAGGCAGAGAAGTAAATACCTGGATGGCTTGGCCACATGGAATGGTCGAGACAAGAACATTGAGCTGGTCCATGACCCGATGGTGAAACATGACCACCCATGCTTATCGGCATGGCACATGTTTTATGTATATATACATATACACACACACACACACATATATATATAAAATTATACAAATAAGAGCTTTATATACTACTAGCTGACCCGGCCCGGCTTCGCCCAGATCCTGGTGGGGAGCATCTCATTTAATTCATATAAGTAGTCATATAAGCTCCCGTTCCCGACTATCTATCTGTCTGTCTGACCCGGCCCGGCTTCGCCCAGACCTTGATGGGGAGCATCTCATTTAATTCATATATGTAGTCATATAAGTTCCCGTTCCCGACTATCTATCTGTCTGTATGTCTGTCTGTCTGACCCGGCTTCGCCCAGTCCCTGGTGGGGAGCATCTCAATTAATTCATATAAGTAGTCATATAAGCTCCCGTTCCCGACTATCTATCTGTCTGTCTGTCTATCTATCTATCTATCTATCTATCTATCTATCTATCTATCTATCTATCTATCTATCTATCTATCTATCTATCTATCTATCTATCTATCTATCTATCTATCTATCTGTCTGACCCGGCCCAGCCCATGGTGGAGAGCATCTCATTTAAATCATATAAGTATTCATATAAGCTCCCGTTCACGACTATCTGTCTGTCTGTCTTGGATAAATGGAGGAGGGAGGAAGAGGGAGGTGGAGGAGGGAGGAGGAGGAGACAGGAGGAATAGAAGGGAGGAGGAGGAGGAGGAAGAGGGAGGAGGAATGAGGAAGAGGGAGGAGGAGGAGGGAGGAGGAGGAAGAGGGAGGAGGAGCGAGGAGGAGGGAGGAGGAAGAGGAAGGAGGAGGAGGGAGGAGGAGAACGCAGGAGGAGGAGAGGGAGGAGGGAGAGAGGAGGCGGAGGGAGAAGGAGGAGGGAGGAAGAGGGAGGAGGATGAGGAGGAAGAGGGAGGAGGAGGAATGTGGAGGGAGGAGGAGGAGGGAGGAGGAGGGAGGGAGGAGGAGGGAGGAGGAGGGAGGAGAGGGAGGAGGAGAAGAAAGGAGGAGGGTGGAGGAGGAAGGAAGAGGAGTGATTAGGAGGGCGAGGAGGTTGGAGGAGGGAGGAGGAGGAAGAGGGAGGATGAAGGAGGAGAGAGGAGGAGGGAGAAGGAGGAGGGAGGAGGGGAGGGGGAGGAGGAGGAGGGAGGAGGGAGAGGAGAAAGAGGGAGGAGGAGGAGGGAGAAGGAGGGAGGAGGAGAGGGAGGAGGAGGGAGAGGGAGGAGGAGGAGGGAGGAGGAGAGAGGAGGAGGCGGAGGGAGAAGGAATGAGGGAGGAGGGGGGAGAAAGAGGGAGAAGGAGGAGGGAGAAGAAGGAGGGGGAGGAGGAGGAGGGAGGAGGAGGAAGAGGGAGGAGAAGGAGGGATGTGGAGGGAGAAGGAGGAGGGAGGAGGAGGAGGGAGGAGGAGAGAAGAGGAGGGAGGAGGAAGAGGGAGGAGGAGGAGGGAGGAGGAGGAGGGGAGAAGGGAGGAGGAAGAGGAAGGAGGAGGATGGAGGAATGATGAGGGGGAGGAGGAGAAGGGAAGAGGAGGAGGAGGAAGAGGGAGAAGGAGGGAGGAGGAGGAGGGAGGAGGAAGAGAGAGGAGGAGGAGGGAGGAGAGGAGGAGGAGGGTAGGAGGAGGAGGGGGGGGAGAGAGGAGGAGGAGGATTATAACGCATATGCCTGTAGATAACTGCTGCGAAAAGGTGGGTCTGTCTATCTATCTGACCCGGTGTGGCTTCGCCCAGCTCCTGGCGGGTAGCGTCTCATTAAATTCATACAACAAAAAAAAAGTTACTTAAAAGAATGTTCTTCCACACACCATCCATTATTTGTAATGAGAACTGTTTTTAATCACCTGCATGACTGTAGATAACTTCTTAAGCATAAAAAGATGAGTTACAATGTTATGCATTATGCATTATTTTTATGAAAACTTTGAAAATGCCTTAAAGATTGCATCGTTATTTATTATAACTCATATGCCGGTATATAACTATAGACAAAGAGTTTATAAATCTTTGAAAACCATGCAACAATATGACTATAAGTTATATAGCAATGTTATTAAAAGAAATAACATTTCTAGAGTTAAGTCCCCTCGCTATATATAAATTATAATGAAAAATGAAAAATGAAATAATATTAAGTAAGCAGCCGATTTCACACTAAAAAAATATCACAGTTGGCAGCGCGGGAATGAGAGGAAGACGTGTAGAAAATTTCATCTCAATCGGATGGACCGTTCGCGAACGCATAAAGGACATACATACAGACGGAGATTCTGTTTTATATATAAGATACATAGCAGCGATAGCTTTTTTAATTGTTGGGAATTTTGCCTGAGGCAGATTTTTCAATGACTTAGGCTGCCAGGTTGACCCAACCTAAAATAGGTACCAGAAAATGTCCTGGGAAGTCAAGGTGGCTGGCATGACACTTACCTACCACCCACTGAGTGCTGATTGGTCTATACAAATATAGGCCTAGCACCATTTGCCCAATGAGCCTTTAGATGTCTAAATGGGTCCTTTACTTTTTATTTACTTTTAAAGTGGCCTACATTTTGTTTTTTCATTTTCAAATGCCAAGGTGTCTTTATCAGTTCAAGTTAGTGACAGAAGTGAGTGTAATATAGGATATCTTCTTCTTCTTCTTCTTCTTCTTCTTCAGTGTTCCGAGCCATTGAGGTTCTTTGCTGCAGACACAATCCTTCTCTTGCATAGGATATATTATTTGGTGTTAATATATTACAACTGATATATTGCAAACAATATTATTCATCTTGTGAGATGCTGCCTTTACTTGGGTTGTTTAGCTCAGGTAACTACTATAGATAATTTAATGTAATCACACATTTATATATTTCAAAAATACAAGAATGTGACATGCTTGTAATGTCACTTTATTCAAAAAGAGTCTACATGTTGATATGAACTACCACTGCTGTGTCATCATTCTTTGTTGAAAAGTTCATGGTGTTTCAGTTATCTGTGCAGTTAAGTATGTATTTGTGGGCCTGCTGAAGTGTCGAGGGTTACTAGTGGAAAAAAAGGTGGTACATGCGAGCCAACAGGAAGGATATCAAGTGGTGCAACTCCAGACATAATAGAGTTGTTCCCTGCAACCAAGACATTCTTCGAAGCAACACTAAATAATATCCCTCTATCTGAATATTTCCAACCTACAGTATTAAAATCCATTGGTAAGACCAGACCACACAACATAAGCATACCTGTTAGAATTCTCATAGTTTCTCACTTTCAGTTCGTCAGGCTCAATTCCTCTTTGTTTAAGAGTGTAAGTTTTCACAGGAACAGGAGGCGGTTGCTCCTTCTTCACTATAGACTGCTGGTTTGGTGGTGGCGCAGATTGTCTGCCAACGACAGGTTTTGGCTGAATATCTAGTTTCCTGTTTATTAACCCAAACAAATACCCAATGATTGTTACTTTATAGGTGTTTAGAAAAATTACGGTCTATTCAGCATCACACTGTAGTTAACATATTAATGGACAAACAAGATGTTTATTGTATCATCACTGTGTAGCAAAATATATATTAGCAAAGCTGGTTACACATTAAATACCAGACTGTCAGAGCACAAAATACTTTAAGAAATCAGAAGATACAAAGACGTTGCATACTAATCATTGCTTCTGGTGTACCAGTTAACGCTAGCCAAACTTTGAAAATACAGATAGTATGCAAAGAGACAAATGGCTACAAGAGAAAGAGCAGAAAATTGTTAGAAATGAATTGTCAGTTTCATATGGCTGGAAAAAGTGTTAACAAGGGGGATACCTGGAACAAGACCTATCTTATTTACCATGAAACCACCAGACATGATGCCACAGGTTTCCGAAGGTATCCAACCAGGAGCAATTACGAAGTACTGTCGGCTGGATACACTCAAATATAAATTCTGATACCAATGTTCCTCCATACCTTGATGTCAAACTCTGTAGCACAGTGGTTCTCAACCTATTTTTTGGCCCATGCACCCCTTCACCATATGTTCAGAAAGCCATTCCCCCCTTTTCGTATTTCCTCCCTATTAAACACACCCCCCCCCCCCCCCACACACACACACACACAGTATTCGTAAAAATGGAAGCTGAATTTAATAATACAAACTAGAACAAATCTAGACCACTACATGAAACGTGATTTGCGGGTCTACTTACGTTATAAAACGAATTTCAGAAGGAAGAGAAGTACAGAACCGTAAAATATGGAAGGAAAATCAATCTCAAGTAATAGGTTTTTGTATTAACGTGATCTAGAAACAATCTAACCGGTTGAGAACCACTGGCACCTTCTCTCTCAGTCTCTACCTTTGCATCTTTCGTCGTCCTGCGATCTATTTGCAGACGACTGTACAGTGTACACAAACGCTGAAAACTGTATTTTACTGGAGTCGTCTTTACAACAAGAATTAAATAATGTAATCAGGTGGAGCTATTCAAACCGTATGCAAATTAACATCACTAAAACAAAATCAATGTTATTAACAACCAGACAAAAACTTCAAACTCTAAGCTCACACACATCACTTCAACTTCACATCGATAACATGCCAGTAGAAAGTGTAATTGAGCACAAAACATTAGGCCTAATCATTGATAGAAACCTAACCTTTAATTCCCACGTTCAAGCGCTCATTAAACAAACAGCGAAAAAAGTCTACCAACTCACCAAAATTAAAAACTTCCTTGATAAGGACACAAGGAAACTATTCTATACTTCTCATATACAGACACACTTTGACTACTCTCTACAATCTGGGACGGTTGTTCTAATTCAAACACCAAGCGACTTTACTCACTCCAGAAACGGGCCATAAGTCTAATTTATAGCAAACATTTATCTGACAATCCTAGCCTGTATAAACGCCTTCAGTTACTACCACTCCGCAAACGCCTGCTTTTCAATAAAGCTAAACTAATTCACAAAATCCTGCATCGGAATGCCCCAAATTACATTTGGCCATTGTTTAAATATAATGCTAGACACAGTAAACGTTTAAATATATTACACATTCCGAAGCCTAGGATTGACTTATACAAAACAAGCTTAACGTACTCTGCAGCTCAGCTGTGGAACAATCTTCCACTAGAAATCAAAGACAACACCAATCCCTATTCATATAATCTCAAATTATTCGAACACTATCTCAGTACGGATTACCTTCCCCCTTAATAATAGAGATAATAATAATAATAACAAAACCCTAGTATAACAGCCAGTCCCCTTTTGGTAGGCCAGTATATTCCACATGGCTAATAACAAGTGTCAGACCATTATCTAATATTATTGTGTCGTGTAGTTTAGATGTTCGCATTTTGCCCATGCCTTTATAATGCATATCTTTTATATTGTTGCTGTTCTCTGTTAGCCTTGAATGATGTGTGAATGAAATAATGTATGAAAGAGAGTGATAGAAGGGCAGAATGTTAGACGGGCCTGCGTGCCCAATTCTTAACCCTTTGAAAATAAAGTTTGTTCGTTCGTTCCCTCTGCCTCATCTCCTGTTCAACGTTTCTGCTGTCACAACAAACTCCAGTTTTCCCTTTCTCTAACTGACATGCCATAAGAATGTGGACTTCATTTGTTTGACTTGAGTCAGTTCTTAATGTTAGTTATCTTCTTTTAAGATATCTTCATTTATTTTGATCCGTCTATGGCATCTCCATAATTCTTTTATAAAACCACAACTCTACAGTTTGCACATAATTTCTCATTAGTCTCGTCATTCACTGTGTAAATATAGTTTGTCTTTATTTACAGTGAAGGCATAAGAATAACAAAAGTTCAATCATTTACAATATCTAGGCTACAAAGTTCCCTGTGTATTACCGGGACCCTTAGGTGAAGCAAAGACTAATAATAATATAACTTACCATGCATGTCATAATGAGGCTGTTACCTTGTGTTAACAAGACCCCAAGAGGAGGCAAAGAATCTTAACAATGTAACCTATAACAGATATCATAAAAGGCGACTAAGGAGAATTTTGTCAGTGTGTTTCTGGGGCCTGCAAGGGAAGCAAAGAACAGAAACCTTCACCCTAACAGGCATGTCATAAGAACTGACTAAAGAAAGGCTGTCCTTAAGGCAGACTACCCCATTACATAGCAAAATTCAGCTACAAAATACAACCAACCATAAAAAAGTGAGACAGGGATGTGTGCTTCTCTAAGAACAAGATGGCACAATAGACAGAGAAACTGAAATCAGGTATCAAAAAGTTAGTGCACTTATATATCAACTATCACCCATAATTAAACATCTAAATGTCTATAAAACGACAGATAATAACATATTCATACCAACCCAATCCTATTAATGTCAAACTTGGACATTACTCAAATCACACTTATGTAAAATCAATACCTGTGAGATGAGATGCTTGAGAAAAACTGTCAACTTAACTATGCGAGACCAGGTGAGAAATGATGTTACCAGACAGACAGTGGGATTAACACCTTGTGCCACATATAATGAAAGGCAGTTGATCAAATAATTCAGCCATCTCTGCTGAAGTGTGACAATTATAGAGGCATAATACTATTCTCAGTGCCGGTAAAATATTAAGCAGGATGATTCTGGAGAGATTAAGAGATTTCACTGACTGACAACTAAGAGATGAACAGGCAGGCTTCTGATCAAATAGATCTTGCACTGACCAGATAGTCATATATATATACTTGATTTGTCAATTATAAAAAGACCTTTGACAGTATTGACATAGAATTTCTTTGGAGGTTGACGCAGTGCTGTGGGAACCCACAGAAAATTTTTAACAATACATGGGCAACATGCAAATATTAGACTGTGTCAAAGACTGGAACACATCCCCTCAGCCAGGAAGAGCAGGTAACCTTAAAGAGGCCATGAGGGGATACTGTGCCCGAGGCAAGGGCAGGGGAGATGAGGGAATAGGGTTAGGCTAACCATTCCCTCATGAGACACGTAGGCGTGGTTCAGAGAGTTAGCACTCTAACCACGATAAGCATCACGCCTCGTGGTAGCGGGAGAAGTTGAGTAGACACTCAACATGACACGTTTGCCATCAAGCGTGCCAGGTGAGGCAACACGCGTCAAGGTGAAGGTGACTCCGCGTGGTGTGTACCCGCTGGAGTAAAAGATTGGGAGACGGGAGACAGGACGTGTCGAGTACACCTCGTTTAGAATAGAGCTAGGGTTTTGTTGTAACTACATAGATAGAAAGTAGCATAGTGGTTAGCTATTTGTGATAGAGGATTCTGTGGTAGAGTGTTATGTGTTTCATTAGCGACTGTTCACTGCTGTAGCGAGCCAATGGCAATAAACTGCACTATGTATTTTGCCTCCCACACGACTTGCAAGTATTCTTGTATTGGTGTGAGAGAAGTACCCGATGAGGCCTGTCAGTGAGTTGTTGACAAGCCAGGGTAATTGTGGTGTCAGAAAGTGGTGCTTGGACGAAAGCGCCAAGCTAATACCCACAGTAAATGGTAATTGTGGTTGTCAGAAGTGAAGCTTGGACGCAAAGTTCAAGCTAATCCACTCGTCCACGAGCTCCAGACTAGGGTTTAATTTAATTTGTGTAGTGACGGTGATTTGTGCAGACGAGAAAAATGTTGCAAGCTAGAAATGTGCCTATCGTGACGTATTAAACTGTTTAATTGTGTTTATGAAATATTTATTTAGTCAAAGTATGTATTCATCAAAGCTGTAAGTATTAATATTCTTGGTTTCTCGTATTTATTTATATATTTACCTTTTTGTTGAGAAATGAGTACCAAAAATGATTCACGGCGGAGCGATACAAAGCCAGCAAACAATATCGATTTTTCATCGCGCTGTGCTGTGACGTCAGATGATTGACAAACAGTCGTCTGGGCTCATTAGCATACAGCAAGCGAGTGTTTACAAAGTTGCTATACAACGCTCGCCTGAATCGGTACGTTATATCAGCTATTATTTCTTTATTTGATTTACGAAAGTAATATATTTATTTATTTAAACATCATTAGGTTATTTATATTTATGAAAAGCAGTTATTAATATTTTTGGTCTATTTTCTCATTGTTTACCGTCACGATGGAACTACTTTTGGGCGAGCAGATGGCACTTGCTTGCACAACACTTACATAAATTAACTAGAATAGTAACGTAAGGCAATACTGATAGAACGAAAACAGGACATCGACATTTAATTTACGTGATACATATTCTAGTTGTTCGTGATTCTGTCATTGTCTAAGTCATTGTCCTTAGTTGTCAGGGTAATTATATCGTGCACCTCTGGGCGTAACACTGCCGCCCTACATATCGAAGAGTGAACAACAGCTGTGTACGGATGCCGGTGTGCCAACTATGGTGTCCCAATTACGTAACGTGTTTCCACCCTAAAGTATCAAGGTGACCTGTGTCGACGGAGTTCCGTTCCCCGATCCTCGGGAACGTTAAAGCTGAGTACACTTATATATTTTGGCATGCAATTTGATTAATAGTGCATCTCTTTTTCAGCTTTTGAGACACTATTGTATTTTTTGTGCTCTGTTTTTTCAGCATTAAATTTTGCAGGGCACCAGCAAAGAGTACAATTCTTTGCGCTCATTAGTGAATAAAAATAACATATCAAAGATAAATAACTGATAAAAGTCATCATTGCCTACACTGCGAACCAAATGCTAAATTAAGATGGCAACTTTATCAGACTTCATAAAAGCAGGTAAAGATCTAGAATTAACAGGAAAAGAGTTACAACAATATGCAGATCAGAAATTTAAAGAAGCAAAAGATGCTGAAAGGGACGAACGCGCACGAGAAAGAGAAGAAGAAAGACAACATCAAATACAATTAAAACAACAACAGTTACAACAAGAAAAAGAGATTGCTCAACTAGCTGAGATAACAAAACAGAAACAGCTAGAAGATGACAAACAGATTAAGCAACAACAATTACAGCAACAAAAGGAAAAAGAAGAACGAGATAGAGAACATGATAAAGAGACAAAACAGAAAGAAGTAGAACTTAAACAACAACAGTTAGAACATGAGAAGGAGATAAAACAGAAAGAACTAGAATTAAAGCAAAGGCAATTAGATCAGGACAAAGAATTAAAGCAATCTGAAATAGCTGAAATGGCAAGAGTCAAAGAAAAACAGATACAAGTAGAATCAGAGACACAGTTAAAGATGAAAGAAAGGGACGTAGAGTCACACGCAGAAATCTCTGCCACTAAACTAAGAAGTCAACAAGAGGAAAATAAGTTCAACAAATACAAAAATATTATCAAACCATACTGTAAAGATGATCCCATATCAGCATGGATAGAGAACGTAGAGTACCAATTTAAATTTCACCAGGTTCCATTAGAAATGTGGGCTCCAATTTTTATGAAGAATCTCAGTGGTGAGCCCCTCAAAGTAATAGAGTCCATACCAACAGACCTCAGATCTAACTATCAATACATCCATGATAGGATAATGCAACACTTTTTACTTGATGCCCCTGGATATCAAAATCAATTTTCAAATTTAAAGCCTAAACCCAATGAGACTTTCATTGATTACGTCTCAAATGTTCTAAGTGTACTAAATAGATGGCTTAAAGCGGCTAACATAGGAAGAGACTTTGATAGATTAAAAAACTTAATTGCTATGGATAAGGTTATATCCACCATACCTTCTCCGTTTGCCAAATTTTTGCAGCAGTCAGACATAGAAAACATAGAACAGTTTGAAAAGAAAGGATCGGCATATTTTTCTTCTAACAGACATGTCTTTAAAACTTCAAATGACTCTGAAATAGTTTCTTTTGTGAAAGACCAACCAAAATATCAGAGTAATAGAAAACCTTTTCAGAAATATGATAAGAAAGACATGAAAGTGTCCAAATGCATACATTGTCAACTTGTACATGATTCTTATGCTATGTGTGACAAATCGCCAAATTATCCGGCGCATCTTGAAAAAGTGATCAAGAAACAGCAGAGCAAAAGATCTGCATACAGGCGGGCCATTAAATGTTTTTTTTGTTCCAGCTATGGCCATTATAGTAATAAGTGCCTGGGCCGCCAACGTATGAAAGCTAGCAATGCTATTCTGATTGACACCTCTTCAGATAGTGGTAGTGAGAGTGAATGTGAGGTTGAGAATGAACTGCCATTTAATCAGTGTGAAGATGTTTGTAGTGCATACGATATGTTGAGCTTCGACAGCTGTGAACGATGTCACCAATTCCATACAGACGCGAAACTAGAGTGTGGACATACAGTACTATGCTCATCTGAGAGTGTAAACGCAGCAGTAGCCTCCAGAGGCAATCTTGTGTTCCACAATGCGATGGTCAATAATGTAGCATGCCAGTGTTTGCTGGACAGCGGCAGTACCCTTATTGGTCTTCGGAAAGAACTGGTGAATCCGTGTGATTACACAGGTGATACTGTCAAATGCCGTACTTTTTCGGGTAACATTGAAATCTACCCTTTGGCAAAAGCCCAGATTGATTCTCCTTTTCTCTCTGGTACCTTTACCTGTGCAATACTGAACAACCCTTGTACTGATTTAATTCTGGGGTGCTTACCCCAACTAAAACATTGTACGATTGATGAAATAGGTGCATGGGAAAAAGTAAAGGCAACTATTACAACAGCCAAAACAGACACTTCAAAACATCATAACATATTACAAGATGAGACACTACTGATGCTTTCTACAACCAGCACAGATGACACAAACAAACAGAAACTTGTACACCACCAGAAATCTACTCTTAATGTGTCTCCATACTTAAAATTGTTAAAGGTCAAAGCCAGAGTGACCAAAAATGCATCTGGTTTATTTAAACGTAAGAATGGCATTTCAACTACAGGTCATGCTACTGGTAACCATGAACAGGTGTTACCTGAACAACACCGGTTACCTATGCCAAAATATGCACATAAAACACCGGTGACTGGTCATCTTGCATACAACAACACCAGACCAGGTTTTTTCAAGAAGATAAAATTATGTTTTCAAAATGTATTTGCGTGTAATGTCTGTCAACAATTGGTACAAAAGTTTAAGGGTAGACATCCTACAACTGAAGTACAACCTTCTATACTGGCTCCCAAGCCATTTGATAGAGGAAGGGTCAGTTCTACCACAAACACACAAACAACGGTGCAAGAACCAGTGATCTTGAACTTGATCAAGACAGATTTAGGCTACTTCTATACCAGCGAAATGGCAACGACTATTCAAGGTGGTACATAACCATGGTAAATGTTGACTATGAAATATCGATAAACATACACTTAGAGATATTCCATGTCAACATGCGTAAACGTTACTTTTCAAGACAACAGACAGAAGTACAGACGGACGCACATAATGCAACAACACCAAGTGATCAGACGACAGACATACATAGCGCAACTACACTAGTTAGTGATACTGGCAAATCCGACGAGGGGCATACATGTAGTGAACTTATAGAATACACATGAATAAATCAGAATACTGATGACTGGACAATACACCTACTGAAACTAAGACATGCCTTTGACAGAGTGCGACTCTTCGGTCTCACTGTAAAACCAAGCAAAGTCAAATTATGCCTAAAATAAATTCATTTTTGGGTCATGTCATTTCTCAAGTCCAACTATAGACTGACCTGAAAATGAGTACCAAAATTATAAATCTGACCATGTCTAACAGAAAGAAACAGGTCAGAAGCCTTTTGGGATTAGTAAATTACTCAAAAATTACAATTCTATATTCCTATGTTGTAAAAGGCATTTGTGAAATGAAATGTGAAAGATGCATTATTAATTTCTGCATTGTCAAAATTGAAAATGCTTTTTAGTAATGTTCCCATCCTCCGCTTGCCTAATCCTGGGCTCGTTTATTATCTTAGGACAGATGCCAGCAGGGTCTCCATCGCTGCAGTCCTAGGCCAATTTTATGAGGGCATCTTCCATCCGGTTTGTTACGTGAGCCGTAAGATCACACCTGCCGAGTCCAGATATTCAATATCAGAACTAGAAGCCCTAAGCGTCATCTATGCGGTGAGAAAGCTCCATCGATTTCTGGCAGGTGTACACTTCATTGTCCAGACAGATAATTCTCCCCATTACAGTCATCCAGTCCGGGGTGCACCGAAACGACCGGATATACAGGTGGTCTCTTATTTTGCAGAACTATACGTTTAGTATAGAACACATCAAGGGTAAAGACAACATTTTAGCTGATACCCTTAGTAGACCATCAGGGGTAGAAATACCCGAAAGTCCGCATATAGATAGAGAGTGATAGTCAGTACATAAATAGATTACAATAATGTATATAAAATGTGTTACATATACATCTACTTTATGTGCGAAATAATGATCCAAGTACAATGAACTATCAGGTGTCCGCAGACATGAACTAAAGAACTGTGCTGCAGAACGTAGATACTACCGTGTGTAATAGGACAGCTCATTTTCAACTAAGCTCCATTCCGGTGTATCATGTATGTGAAATACAGAGAACAGTGTCAGAACAGTGCTTAATTATAGACACGAAAAAGACTGAGCTACGACACCAGCGAATCTCTACACGGGCACTACCGAGAAAACTCTATTATGACTGTATAATGTATTTCAGATACCCAGGCAAATTGTGTAGATTTATTATGCCTATACAACCAATGTGCAAACATGAATGCAACTACTATCCTGAAGGAACTGAATACAGTGTATATAAACTTAATGTGATATGTAATTAAATATTTTAAAATAATGATAAATTAGAGATAGAATTAGGTAATATAATAATTCTCATTTAGTTAAATAGTTTAGGTAGTACGGTAATTAACCCGGTTACTTAACTTAAATTTAAATTACAATATTAGATTAAACATAAATATAGTTAATTACATCATAATAAATTAAATTAAAATAGTGATAGACATAGCACCATTTAGATTGTGATATTTCATTTAACTGCAATATAGTTTAGCTTATTCCATCTTAGTGAAATCATACCATCGATCAAACATTACCATTTATTAGTATTATCATTTTACATTACATAAGTGAACTTACATCATTTACACCATTTAGAGTAAGAACATCAATCATATAATTTCTTGTCAATTTAAAAAAATTAGGTAATATAGTGGTAGAAAAGTATATAATTTCTGTTCACATCATCCATTTAATTAAGGTACATAACTCACATCACATCAAGTACAGTGAAATAGTTAGGTTACATCCCTTAGATTAGATAAACATATCAGATAATTAGCATGACAAAAGTTAGATAACACATCAAATACTGAGGTATAGAAATAGGATTACTATGTTAGAATGTAGAGTCTTAGATTAATTTAATATACTGTACGATGAGATCAAGGGGACAAATCATCAACACGGTCTCATCCATGTAAATATAGTGTAAATAGATGACTCGTGCAGCGACTTACGCACAGTCATTGGGCCCGACAGTCTCAAACTGCGCCGAATCTGTACAGTGTTACTCAAATGTTTTTAAATAATCAGAAGAATGGGTATATAAGGATAAAAGAGGTATGATAGAATTAGGAGTGAAAGGAGTATGACAGCAGTGTGAATGTGAAAACGAATGGAAGAGAGACAGGAGAGAGGGAGGTTAGTCAGCAAATTCTTCTGCTACCTCGCTTAACTTTTAATGTTTGTTTGTGTGATTGTTGTTTTTCGTTGGTGAACATGTGCTAGTGTGAATGTGTTGTCTGTAATATAGGTTAGAACTTAGATTACAGTATTTTGGGTTTCATAACCAAGGAATGTAGTCACGAATTAGTGTTATGCACCTATTTGTGGCCACATTGAACCAAATTATGACACTCAAAAAAAACTAACATACATACACATACAAGTTATAAATATAGAGTAGGAATTAGATTAGTAGATTAATTACATACAAACACGCAAACAACCAGGAAAACAAACATATAAATTACATACACTTTTTGTAAATCAAAGGGAGATAACTTTGGGTCAGGGGACATAATAGACAACGAAAAAACTATCTTAACAGTGAAATGGAACTTTACACGCGGAAGCGATGTAGGTAAAGCCTATCGCACACACTCTTGTATAATGGTTGTTAGATATTATATGGGGGACATGAAGCAATTCATGTGTTGACCCTAAGAAAGTCAACTTTGGATGGGTAGTAAGTTAATTTACTATGTGAGGGCAGGTCTTATAAGACAACGGTCCGGTTCAGACATACCTCTAATAAGTATAATATAGCATGTGAGAAAGGGCTCACGCCAACCAGTCAAGTTTGTGGCGATTGCCAGTAGCCAAGTAAAGTTTCGCTACATTGTGGTGAAAGCCAGTAGAAGTCTATTGGAATGCCCAGATCCAAGTTATCTAGTCTTTGACAAAAATTAGAGACACTAATTTTTTAGAAACCTCTTGCGTCACAACCAATGAGTGAAAGTTGGTGACGCAACACAGGAGGGGCGGGTGTGTGTCAAAGACTGGAACACATCCCCTCAGCCAGGAAGAGCAGGTAACCTTAAAGAGGCCATGAGGGGATACTGTGCCCGAGGCAAGGGCAGGGGAGATGAGGGAATAGGGTTAGGCTAACCATTCCCTCATGAGACACGTAGGCGTGGTTCAGAGAGTTAGCACTCTAACCACGATAAGCATCACGCCTCGTGGTAGCGGGAGAAGTTGAGTAGACACTCAACATGACACGTTTGCCATCAAGCGTGCCAGGTGAGGCAACACGCGTCAAGGTGAAGGTGACTCCGCGTGGTGTGTACCCGCTGGAGTAAAAGATTGGGAGACGGGAGACAGGACGTGTCGAGTACACCTCGTTTAGAATAGAGCTAGGGTTTTGTTGTAACTACATAGATAGAAAGTAGCATAGTGGTTAGCTATTTGTGATAGAGGATTCTGTGGTAGAGTGTTATGTGTTTCATTAGCGACTGTTCACTGCTGTAGCGAGCCAATGGCAATAAACTGCACTATGTATTTTGCCTCCCACACGACTTGCAAGTATTCTTGTATTGGTGTGAGAGAAGTACCCGATGAGGCCTGTCAGTGAGTTGTTGACAGACAGTAGAGATCGTTATGAGCAAACACTGACACATACATTTGAAATAAAACCAGGAGTATGACAGGGATGCCTTTTGGCTGTGATTTCTTGGTAAGTTTACGTTCAGTTGTTTGCCATTGCTTTCTGAATGACCAGCACCCATACCGTTGAATAAAAACTAACACAAGACTGTCTGCTTCCAAATCGCCCACAGCTGTTTTTCGAACACAGTATTACAAATTGTGTTCGTAAGCCCTTCGCCACAGAACCGGTTAGGTTTAAAAATTCATAGAGGAAAGACAAAAATAATGAGATTAAACCAAGCTAATAACAAACCGGTTTCCCTTAATGATACCTCACTTCAAGGGGTGGAATCATACAACTATTTGGGAAGCAATGTAGTCAAAAATAGGGGAACAGATAGGTATTAAAAATAAAAATACAAAAGGCAAGAGCTTTCATAGACTAGGAAGTTTGTTGAAGTCAAAGGAAGTTAAACTTAGTACCAAACTTAGAATGTTAAACTCCAATGTTACATCAGTACTAATGTATGGGCCAGAAACATGGAGACAGACTACAAGAATTACTAATAAACTGCAAACATTCGTGCAGAATAGTGAGAATAAAGTGCTTTGACAGAATCATCAATGTAGAGCTCGAGGAGAGTTTAACCCTTTAACGGGTGAAACGTCCATTTCCGCCCGGACCCGCTAACGGGCGAAACGTTCCAAACCGGCCGTTACTATTATGTATTGTAAAAACGCGATCTCTCGGCTTTCCGATACTTCCGATGGCTACTTTCGCTTTCACTGATAGCTTGACAACGTGGCCGCCATTTGCAAGCGCGTACTATGAATTTTAACAGATTAAAAAAAAAGTTTTCAGGGTTTTTACGCTTCTTTTTTCCAAAATGGATTTTGGCGATTCTTCAAGTGATAGCCGGCATTTTGCTGGGTTCAATTTAAGTGATATTGAAGGGCACGAACTTGACTATTAATCAGAGCTAGATATCAGTGATCAGCGTTTTTGCGTTAGCAGTCGTGAGTCGGACTTTAAAGAAAGTGATTATGATTCTGAAAATGTGTTTGTAAATTGCCATATAGATGACTGACAATCACAAACAATATGCTGTATTTCGTAAATATTTGTGTTCATATATAGATTACTGGCAACAATCACGTGAGTAACATATTCTGCATGCTTTTCCCTTCATTGTGTTGTTTATTTAACTAAAATCGGTTGACTAACACCTTATTTGTGATGTTATTAATAACATAACCCGAAATGTTATCGCACCTGAAAAAATCTTCCCTGGTCAGGGCTAAAAAACGGACAAGCGGTAAAGGGTTAAAAAAGTTAATTTTAAGACAATATAACTAGACTCTCTTGTCTTGAATCCACAAGGCAAACAAACTAGCATGGTGACCAAAGAACACATAGAAAAGAGAATTACAGACAGGGATAAATAATATTAGGAGGATATGGAGAGAGCTGCAGGAGATAGCAAAAGATAGGATTGCTTGGCATGGTTTGGTTGAGGTCCTATGCACCAATTATGAATAAAGGATGGAAGAAGAAGAAGGCTACAAAGTGACATCTAGTGGAAGTATTGATACAGAGGTAAAGAATCAACGTATCAAAAGGTTCTTTTATAAGAGCAATGTCATAACAAACAAATGTAATGACAAGTGCTAAAATCTGCTTAATGAAAAATTGTTCTGTATGGATTTCTGGACAATGATTAATGAAAAGATGAACAAACTGTAGATGCGGTTTTTGAGGAAAATAATAGAAGTATCATAGAGAGAAGAAAGTGAAACATGAAGTGTTGAGACATACAGGTGTTACAAGATCATTCATCAAAACCATAATTAAAGACAAATGGAACTTATGGTGCATATATCAACAGAAGAGGTGGAATAGAGAAAATGGGCTATGTGGGGTAAATACTAGACAAAAGAGGCAGAGGAAGACATAGAAAGTTGTATGTGGAAGGCTAAAACAGTTGGACTACAAGACTAAGACAAGCAACAGCAACTACATGAAAATATCAGACAGAGAGAATTAGAAAGTCATGACTGTCAATGTCCGCATTGACATACTGTCACAAGCACCAATGAATCTCTCTGACCATCAAAAGGGAAAAATTGTATTGAGAAATCTCAGTTTATCAACAGGAAAAGGACAGCACTGAGTACCCTTAGATCAGCAGCAGAAAATAGCACTGAGAAATCTCAGAATATAGGCCTACACCCTTCTTATCAGTACAACATTCAAATATTGAGCACAACCCACCACCGGCAACGCTGACCGTATTCTGGTACGAACCTAAGGCCTATCCACGTCAATATGGAAGCACTATACTCGAGTTTCGCTCTCGTTTGAGCTCGTCAGTAGTGCATATCCCTGACCGGATCCGGAAACAAGCCCCGGATCACTGGCGTGTGAAGCGGGTGTGTAACCACGCGGCACACGCTGGACACGCCAAATTATCATAACAGAATACCACAATGCTTTAAATTTCAAATCCCGAAACAACCAAATAATCTTATTGATCACTGGATTTTAGGAGGTCTGGTGTTCCTTGCCAGTGAGAAGTCCTGATCGTTCGGGTCCACATCGATTGACGGACGTCAGTCGCGGTGATTGGGCAATCTTGAGCATAGCCTACGATGGGTAGCATTGTGGTATTCTGTTATGATAATTTGGCGTGTCCAGTGTGTGCCGCGTGGTTACACACCCGCCAGTGACCCGGGGCTTGTTTCCGGATCCGGTCAGGGATATATGCACTACTGACGAGCTCAAACGAGAGCAAAACTCGAGTATAGTGCTTCCATATTGACATGGATAGGCCTTAGGTTCGTACCAGAATACGGTCAGCGTTGCCGGTGGTGGGTTGTGCTCAATATTTAAATTTCAAATCCCGAAACAACCAAATAATCAATTTGATTATTGCTCAGTGGATGTTAGGAGGCCTGGTGTTCCTTGCCAGTGAGAAGTCCTGATCGTTCGGGTCCACATCGATTGACGGATGTCAGTCGCAGCGATTGGGCAATCTTGAGCATAGCCTACGATGGGTAGCGTTGTGGTGTTCTATTATGATAATTTGGCGTGTCCAGCGTGTGCCGCATGGTTACACACCCGCTTCACGCGGCAGTGATCCGGGGCTTGTTTCCGGATCCGGTCAGGGATATGCACTACTGACAAGCTCAAACGAGAGCGAAACTCGAGTATAGTGCTTCCATATTGACGTGGATAGGCCTTAGGTTCGTACCAGAATACGGTCAGCGTTGCCGGTGGTGGGTTGTGCTCAATATTAAATTTCAAATCCCGAAACAACCAAAGTACAACATTCATTTTTTTTTTTTAAATTCGCATATCCTTTACAGGACATCGCTGTCAACAGCAGCATCTTTCAGCTGTCTGTTGATTTCTTGGCAAGATTACGCTCAGTAGTTTGCCAATGCTTTCTGAGCGGCCGGCTCAGTTATCCCGCAAGTCACCAGCGGGGGATGAACCGCTCCCAGTTCTCACCCGCAACGAGACTCTGCGTGATAAATGGGATTACGGAGAGAAAGTGTTGTAACCCCTTGGCCAGAGAGACCAGCACAACATTCATTAACTGACGATAAATAAGACGCCTAGTAATTATAATCAACAAAGCAAGCCTGACAGCAATTTTACTGTCTAGCACAGTGTTTCCCAACGTGGGGCCCACGCCCCACAGGGGGGCAATTTGACTGTTAAGGGGAGCAATTCGAAAATGGAAGAAATCGGCTGAATATAACAAAACGGGGAGACTTGAGACTGAAGTTAACTAAATTGGAACTTGACATAAGATCTCTTTGCAGCAAGCATCAAGCGCAAGGATCTCACTAAATTTAAATAATAAATAATTACTAATAATTAAAATAATATATAAAAATCTTTCATTAAAATTATTTTGTACTTGAATTTCAGATCTCCATTATATGTTTTGAAAATTTACTTACTGTGTTTGCTCAATAATTACCTAGTGATTTCTTCCTAAAACCTATCATTCAAGTTTCTTTAGTGAACATTTCAATTTTTTAATATTAAAAATAATGTATATGTTGAGGGGGGGGGGGGGGGGGGGGGGGGGGGGGGTGGGGCGGGGGAGGGGGGCAATATGAATTTTAGAAAGGCTTAAGTGGGACATGGTACAAAAAAGGTTGGGAAACACTGGTCTAGCATTATCATATATTTCACAAATATTTGCTTAGTACCTGTATTTAGCTGACAGATTCGAGATTTTGGCCTTGTCAACATTTCCAGTGACTGGATGAGCTGTGCTTCGGGTAAATCTATAAGGATCATGTCCTGGACTCTTTTCTCTTCCTGCTGGTTGAAGGTTCCCAAATTTTTCCCGAAGTTTTGTGTCATCATGCTTGTTTTGTGGACTGTTCATGTACTTGCTGTAAGAATCACTTGAGTGTGAAGAATTATCAGCATAACCCTGTAGATTAAAAAAAAAACTATTTAATAATTTTATTTTTCTTTGTTCTATTCTCTTTTTTAATTTGTTTGTAATCCCTGGCAAAGGGGTTAACGACGTGTTCGTAATCCCGTATATCCTTGTGGGAAACCCAGCTGTGCGAGATTCAGCAGCGGATCGCGTCGCGCTGGTTACTTACGGAGGTATGTGAGCCGGTCGTTCAGAAAGCAATGGCAATATATATATATACGTTTGTGTCACCATGGTCGCTTCTATGTCTTCCTCTGCCTCTTTTGTCTAGTAGCCCAATATATATATATATATATAAAATGCGATGTATGTCTGTAAGTATGTATGTTATTTATGCGTTCGCGAATGGTCCATCCGATTGAGATGACATTTTCTACACGTCTTCTTCTCATTCCGGTGCTGCCAACTGTCATAGTTTGTTAGTGTACAAACAGTTATTTACTTAATATTATTTAATATTTTAATTTACATTATAATTTATATATAGCGAGGGGACATAACTTTTAATAGCATTGCTATATATGTAAAATTGTTGCATATTTCTCAAATAGGTGGACCTTTTCGCTACAGTTATCTACAGGCATATGTGTTATAATCCTCCTCCTCCTCCCCCCTCCTCCTTTTTCTTCTGCTGCTGCTGCATTTACCCAAGTTAACTATTGGGGGAAGATGTAAAGATCTTTCAAGTGCTATTTCTAATGCTTTTTGTAAGTTGGTCTTCGTTTATCTAAGGTTGTTCTCGATACCACCACATCATTTTTTACAAGAAAATTATACGACAACATTTAAAAAAAATAATCCTAGCATTAAGCAAAATGTTCTAACTGCAACCAATAAATTATTAGACAGACAGGCAGACAGATAGACAGGGAGGGAGGGACAAATGGAGGGAGAGATGGACGGACGGGCAGGCAGGCAGGCAGACAGATAGATAGATAGAGAGGGAGGGATAGACAGAGGGAGAGACGGACGGACGGACGTGTAGGCAGGCAGGCAGACAGATAGATAGATAGAAAGATCGCCTATATATATATATATATATATATATATATATATATATATATATATATATATATATATATATATAATATATATATATATATATATATAAATATATATATATATATATATATAAATATATATATATATATGTTAATATATATGAAAGAGGCCAAGACACAAAGGAAACTTATCACAGCAATCAAAAGGAAACAGTCTACTTTCTGGACTACACCATGAGAAGAGAAAAAAACTTAATATATTATAACAAGTGCTAAGATTAAAGAAAAAAGAAATGGAGGCAGGAAGAAATTTCTGCAAATTCTTGCATTGTAGTATGGACAAAAAAATACACACATAAAATTATACAAACTGTTAGAGAACAGAAGTTATGAAGCAGTATGGTCGCCAATATGAGTTGGAAAAACACCTGATGACGATGCAGCCAGGGAAACAGAAAAAAGAGCAGTCTGATGCCTAACTCTTGCTCTGTTAACAAAGAAATTGTTTGGTCATCCAATAACAATACCACCACATCTACCATCATTGCAAGCATAAAATATACAATATTGTTTTAGAAAAGGATTGACTAAATGTGTTAAACAAATAAGGACTACAATATCAACAACTACCAAAGTTAAGAATGAAAAAAGATCACAAGGTGAGAGAATGATCAATCATATTTCCACGAGTGGATGGAAATAAAAACAATAATGTAACAATAGGCAAAAGAGTTAACAATAGGCAAAAAGATTCATATTTAGATTTGTGGCCAGAAACAGAACTAGATCTAAATATTAGTGAAGTAATGATCAATCATGTTTCAATGGCAGACATAAATAGAAACAGAATAAGAGAAACCATGATTGACACTCTTACCCTATGCTCCACTCCCAACTCATAAGCTGCTTGCCCTTGAGTATTATTTGTGTGCATCTTTGGGTTTACATCAAATGAAGGCCTGTCTCCTGCTTCAATTCGTTGTCTGTATGGACCAAACTCATCATATCCCTCCTGAAAACTTCCTACAAATTAACATTAAATAAGACTTAATAACTTGATGATTAGACCATACAGTTTGTGAACAGTCAGATTATCATATCACATAAGAAAACCAATTGAGTGAATGGAGAAAAGGGACAAATCACTCTCTTTTTCATCAAATCAAGAGTCAAAGGCAGTATTAAAAACAGAAGAATAAAAATAGTCTTATTTTCCAGTTTCAAAAAGTATACACCAGCACCAATAATTTAACTGGCAAGATAAAACAAATGCCTCTGTACACACTGAAGAAACAATCAACCACCTACTCATCAAATGGAATACACTTTCAAATGCTTGGAACAAGCTACTATTTGTCTCCAACAACTGCTAACTTGCTGTATGGGAGTTTTTGTTGTTGTTTTTTTTTACTTGCTTTCTTTGAACTCAAGCATAGTCAACACACACTACTTCTAGTAATGCTGGACTGAATTTTGCATGTGGATTAGCTTTCCCTAGTAAGTGTCCCTCACCATCAGGAGAACCCACCCCGACTTCAGAGGTACTTGTAATTTACGCCCCCAAGTCAAGAACGGTATGTCACCATTTAAGTCCAATTGTCCAGTGTCGGGGTTGAACCCCTTACCTCGGCATCAGCACACCGGATGTTTAAGAACATGTGTTCGTATCCATTCGGCCATGCTGAAATACGTATGGAAGTTTGACCAGCTACAGCAAACCAGCACTTTCATAACAATGGTATTTGGCTGATAAGATTTATGTTTACAAGTATAACTATGTTATATGTTGACAAGTATAGCTATAAGTTTATGTTTACTTGTATAACTCAGCAGCACTGGGATGACAATAACAATGGCAACAACACAATAATTAACTGAAAGAATGTATGATGGCAATCTTTCTTGTTTTTACACAACATTCTCAGTCACGAATGAATGCTGCTCAGCCAACTTGAGATGTGTAAGAAGACAACTTGGAACATTTAATTGGTGAAATGGTGTGAGCTGAGATTGGGTGTTGCAAGGATAATTAAGAGACTTTACATTATTTCAAAGAAAAATAAAGAACATTAACAGGTAAATTAAGACCATTATTACATTTAATAAACTAGCAAGCCGGCAGGGAATTTTCATATTGCTCATAGAAAAATTAATAAGCATAACTGGACTGACCCAAATGGATTTATACCAATGTTAAAGGACTAAGAGATAGATCACCGATTAAATATATAAGCACACTGAACATGTGCAGTTTTAATATTAAAGAAGAACTACTCTTAGAAACAATGGAAAAGAGGAAAATTGGACTGATGGGAATGGGCCACACCAGAATAAAAGGGAGAGGATGCAAAGAGATCCACCACAGTTATAAGCTTGTCTACTGCAGTCTGGAACAACAAGAAAGGGCAAGACTCTATATGGTGATTTACAATAAATAATGCGAACATTGGTAGCAATAAATAATGCGAACATCATCAAACATTCAACGGTCCAGGGATTTCACCAATCTAACAGTGTCCAGAAGCATGATATAAACGGTAATCAAGGACTTGAAGCCGGTATAGACAATTGTTGAGGCAATATTTATTTGCCCAAGTCCAACTTGTTACAGATTTACAATCTAAATCATCAATTCCGATTTATTATTACCGTGCCTGTTATGGCCAGGCGGAACGTTAAAGAAACATTATTAAATATGAATCGTAAACAGTTGAACATATTAAGTATTCATAACTATCATGTCCCGGCACTTCTGTCCTTCACTAGTTTGCCTATGTGTCAGCCTGTATTGACTTGCTGAGTTCCATTCTAATATTGTCGCATTTGTCCGTGGCTTTCAGGCCGATATATGTCCTGCATTAATAGTCTCGTCCTTCTTTCCAATATTTATTAGCCATCAGAGTAAGTGTCCAGCCAGTACATAAGTTCTCTTCTTGTTGAGAATCGAATCGTACTGCCTCCTCGTTCAAGCTCTAAGATCTGACTCCTTGTTGTTGTTGACAATCTCTCTGACGTTTTCTCCTTTTTACGTCAGCCTCCTAGTTTCTCGTAAGATTTGGTTCGCGATTTTCTCACCAACTCTATTTTGCGTCATATCATCTGCGCTGCTACTTGGCAAAGACCATATCTTTGTGATATTGTAGGAATAATCATTGAACCACGGCTAGAAAGAATATTAGAAATAAAATATATATATCAGAAAGAATGATAACAGTGAGAATAAAAGAACAGATAATTACTACAAATGTACAAATACACGCACCATGTAATATAAACAAAAATGAACAAGAATGCAAGGAGTCTTTCAAAGACATCCATGTCATACTAAATAGAACAGAGATGCAGAACAACATCATATTTATGGGAGACTTCAGTGCAAGACTAGGATGTAATAGAACGGATAGAAAACCATCTTGGAGCATTTGGAGACCAAAACAATGAAAGAAACCATAATGGAAGTAGACTGACAGAGTTAAGCAGCCAACACGACCCTATATAACAAACAAATTTTATAAACACAAAGACTCACAAATAAACACCTGGTACAAATGAAATGATCTAGACACCAAAAGCCAAATTGATTTTATAACAAAATATATTAGATGCAAGGGTAGTGCCCAACTGAGGTATAAACACAGACCACAAAGCAGTTATTACCACAATAAGAACCAACTGAAGATGAAAGCAAAGATCAGGCAAACACATGCCATGCAAATTAGTAAACTTAAATAATCTCAAATTCGAGGTAGTGAGGAAACATTATGAGAGAGAACTAAATGAAATCTTTGTAAAACTATCGACAGAAAGAAAATCAGAGAAAGAAGAGTGGGAGATGTTAAAATCAAGCATTTTAAATACTGCAAAAATAAAATGTGGAACCATGAAAAAACACAAAACACGGATATAGAAAATAACAAGTCGGTAGAACGCAAGGTAAAGAAAGCTGTAAAAGACAAAAAGGAAAAATATAAAAAGTGGACGAAGAGCAAACAGGATCGTGAATACATAGAATATAGAATAGCATGAAGACACGCTAATAGAATAATAAAGAGAGAAAAACAAAAGACTGGAAGGAATATGGAATTAATTAAAAACTACAAGGAGGCTCTAGCTTTCCCTAGTAAGTGTCTACAAAAAGATCAGTGCAATGAGAATCAGAGCAGAACCTTTCGACTCTGTTATGAGATGATGCCTAGATCACTATGGAAAAAATCACGCTAACTGCAGTAGCTGACATACAAATTAAATTCTCATCAAAACATAGAATCATAATGGCAAACAATGACATTATACTACGCCTCTGACGATGTTGACGGTAAAAAATACCCAGCAGTATTAAGGATGGCAATTTATTGCCACACCTAAGATTGAAGTTGACGTTGCATGTTGCTCTTTCCCGTCTTCAACCCCTTATCTAGCCTATAAAGTCTATGTGACTGGAGATATAATTTTAACTTAACCACAGAGTGCTAGGGTAAAATGTTATATGCATTTAGTATGATGGTACCAGAGGTAGAAATCTATAAACTTCTGCCCAACTCATACAAAGACAAGGCGCAGAGGTAGACAGGCGGTTTCCTGAAGTCAGGTCCAACCTTAGCTAGATGAACTCTTAAAGGGCATATCATTGCACTTGGTTTATTCATCAATTAATTGTTTGTATAATTACACCACTAGAATAGTAGACTAATAAAACTTTCCTATATTACAGTATACAGAGGATCAAAGAAGGAAAAAGAAACTTTTTAAAAATTTTTAAATTCGCATATCCTTTACAGGACATCGCTGTCAACAGCAGCATCTTTCAGCTGTGTGTTGATTTCTTGGCAAGATTACGCTCAGTAGTTTGCCATTGCTTTCTGAGCAGCCGGCTCAGTTATCCCGCAAGTCACCAGCGGGGGTAGAACCGCTTCCAGTTCTTGCCCGCTATGAGACTCTGCGTGATAAACGGGATTACGGAGAAAGTGGTGTAACCCCTCGGCCAGAGAGACCGGCAAAAAGAAACTAACATCTACAAATAGACACTACTGAACTCTTTTCTCAACAACAGGAACACAGTGATGCAACATCTAGTTTACCTGACTGGGCATGAGGCCGTAATCGTTCACTAGGTGTCAATGTTGCATAAGGGTCAATATGTGCTCTGCTGGTCTGATAACTAGAGGTTATATGGTCTGCATAATAGGAAGGATAATAACGATCTTCTGGATGCATCGGGTAATCTGAAATATTGAAAAAATTAATAAAGCAAAGGCAGAAGGTAATCACACATACTTAAAAATGTGCAAAAGCTGTAATATTGATAATCCCACATAGAAAATGCAAAGGTAGGATAGTCCCATGATAAACGTGCTAATAAACTTGCTGGCGCTGCATCCCCTGCAGATGGCCAGTCCATGGATCGTGCTAATGTCATTAATGCCCTTAGAGAGATGTCGAGAGCGGAGGACCTTGACGCCAGTGAATCCACATCATTGTCCAGAATGAGGCTTAGGTGTAAGAATTGGCCCAGCCAGACATGAGAGATACTAACATGCTAACACAGAATTGGCACTATTAGCCGCCGGACGCTAATGCATATTTGAATAACGAAGACACAAACAATAGATTGCACGATTTATTGCCTGGCATATTTCGCTGCATCTCGTCAGGTACATACTGCAGAAATCACACAACTTACGTGAATTAATTAGATAAATCCTTCAAACTGAAATATACACATGTTCGCACAGTAATGTCGATTGTCTACCACGGTAATTTTAAACTGACTAACATGTCTTTCTGCTTACACAAGGACGGCTTACGAAGGTTGATTAGAATAGCTTCAGCAAACTTTAACAATCGACTACTTTGTGTGCTAATGCATATGTTTGGGGAAGCATCTGAGCACCCATGGACTTGTTTGGAGTGCAAGGATGATACCCCAACAGATAACAATTCAATGACTTCAGATCATTCTCATTGCACATCGACCTATTACCTATTATTAGTCCATAAGTACTCATATCCTCTCCTCAGTACCTGCCTCAGAATATAGTGACTCACGACACAAGTTCTGTATTGGCCGACTATTCTTCTTTGGCTTTTCATATGGCATTCTTGTCTGGCTTGGTCCTTTCTGACCTGATGCCATGGTCTGGTCAAAGTTACAGAATCACATTTATTTCATGAGTCATTTACTTGTCTTGCCTCTTTGAGGACATTCAAGATGTCAGCCTGGTCCATTCTTTATCTGCTTCCCACAGAAGCCAAACCTGCAAACTTATTAGCTCTTACACCTGCGTGCCCAGAAACAGAATTAAAACATATATTAGCAGTCTTGACCTCCTCAGATATTCAAGCAATTGTATTCTGACCCAGCCCATTTCAATCTTTCTAAACACAATCATATAACTGCTGAGAAAACATGCATGGGTAAATGTCTATGTCTCAGCCACACTGTTGTCTTTGATACTGCAATGATCTCCATGATTAAACTGCTTATAGTCATGGCAAGCCGGTCTCCCTGGCCTAGGGTTAACGTCTTTCTCCTTAATCCCGTATATCCACATGAGGAACATAAGCTGCGCGAGAATCGGTAGCGGTTCTCGCCACATTGGTAACTTACGGGGTATGTGTGCCAGTCGCTCAGAAAGCAACGGCAAACTACTGAGCGTAATCTTGCCAAGAAATCAGCAATCAGCTGAAAGATGCTGATGTTGACAGCGATGTCCTGTAAAGGATATATGGAAAAAAAAAGTCATGGCAAAAGCTCTGCTATCTTCCTGAACAGTGCTCCTCCAACCTGGACCATGAGAGCCAATGAGGTCTGCATGTGCATCACAACAAACACATCTGTGTAGATGATTATATCATCCTGGGAAGAATTTTCAAAGTTCAGTTTCAAGGCATAAAAGAAGTAAATATACATCTCTCTCTCTTACCTTCTCTAAGTGGTGACCTAGGACTCATATCACTTCCTGAGTATCTCGAATCATTAGAGGGTACCTGAAACCAAGCAAGCGCTCTATAATTACACACAATTTTACAAGCTTTGTTAAACATATTTATGCCTGAGCACTTTTAGTGACCTAAATCATACCATCACTGAAACCAAGCTTCTATGCTGCTGCTGTTGCATTTTATTCTTGGTAGTTAGTTACCATTTTTGTCTAAGAAAATCTTGAACCCAATACATCCAGCTTTCATATCTCAGAAACCTACACTGAGCTGACCGAATTTTCCCACCCAAAGAGCAAAGTGGAGCAATTCCAGTTGAAACAGTTTGGTCTCCAGAATAGGAGAAGATAAGGATCTATGGCAAGCATGAGAGACTAAAAGTAAAGCATCAAATCTTCCTGGACTACCATGAGTTTGTAGTAGCAACAAGGATCAGTCACTGACATATCAAGTAAAAGGCATGAAACAATTTGCACAGAAAGCTGCCAACAGAGATGATTGTTAAACTTTATATTACCTCTACAACCCAAGGTAGAAAAGGAACCAAAAAAAAGTAGGTAAAGGATGGATGTGGTATGTGTGCATATTAAAACATAAAAACGTCATTTTTGCAAGGATGTATGAGGAGCTACTGTTTGGGTACCTTGGCCACATAAAGTGAAAAAGCTCCTTGTTAAAGGATATTCTTAAAGGAATAGTGGAGGGGTAGTGTGTAAGTGAAAGACAATATTACATGTGAGTGGACAACATGAACAGAAGAAGGAATAAGACATCTTGTGGACTCATTATAGCTGACCTTCAATATGGAGATGGCAACTGACGCTGATGATGGCTGTTGGCTAAAAATGATGACTATCTGGGGAATGTTGGAATGTGAGTCGATGAGTGAATGGATTTGTTGGCTTTGCAAATACCAGTGGTGGGAATAACAACTATCAATAACATTTTGAAGACCATCTTTGACAGAGCGAAAAGATAGGAATAGATATAATCTATTTAAGGATACTTCATTTCAGATGCATGTGGAGTCCTGACATGGAGGGACATCTGAGGTGAAGAATTTAAAGTGTCTACAACCGAAATGTTGCTTGAACGATCAGAATCTACACCCAGTAACATTTGTTGAGAGGAAAGGAACATCTATGGGTTTGCCCAGAGTGCCATATAAAGGTTGGAGTCTTTAAAGAAGTCGAACATAGAAAATATTCATCTTAATAGGGTAATGAAAATGCTGGATGGGTTGATCACTGTAATGGAGTAATAAATGGATAAGGCAGACATACTCAATACCCTGAGAAAATTGTCAGAAAAGAGGAGTTTACTGAGTGTGAACCAACAGCACTGTCCAAAATATAAGAACTGGGGTTAAGAATTTGCACAGCCTAGAAAGAACACAACAAACACATAATAAACACAGAACTGGTACAATAAACACTTCTACATGAACTTATTTAGATGGTGTAGACGGGGTGCTGGATTTTGACATGCATGACTGAATGGGATGGGAGATTTGTACTGAGAACTTGAGAATACTCATCTTCATGAGCAAATACTGCTGGATTAATTTGCATTGTACTTGTATTTTGCTTGGAGAATGAAAAACGAGAAGTGGCATGATTTGAATAAGAGTAAAGGGTTCTGGCTGACTAAATTAATGAGAAGTCATTCTGTGATTCATATCTACATCTTTCTGGCATACCTGAACTGAGCGACTGTTAATGTTGTGTGGAAATTGTCAATGCCAGGCCATATGAAAGATAACAGTTTGTGCACAAGAAGCTGTATAAACTTAACAACAGCAAACATCTGTGTTGAGAGTCAGTATGACATGTGGTTGGAAGGGTATGAGACAAGAGCATGGAACTAAATCTTTACCAGTACTAGTGACAATAAAGTCAACTAAATTCCTTGATAGACAGAAATCAGAGCACCTGTCAACTTGCCTGGAGTTCAGTGAGGATAATCCTTCAATATGTGATGGTTATATCAGTTCTGCATTAACCAATTAACAAAATAAATGATTGTGTAAATAAAATATAATTTTCAAATAGTCTAATGCAGTTGTATTAATCACTTTCTTATACTTACTTTCTGGATCTTGTATGTCGGTGGAGATGGATATGGGGGTATTCCTGGAATCTTTTCATGTGTGTTGACACTGGGATCAGACGAAGACCTCACCAATCGCTGTTTTCTCAACGGAGATACATCTAAATCATCTCGGTGTTGAGGAATGTCAAGGTCACTGTCTGCACCTGCAGCATAACTCAGCCTTGTAGACATGGGAAACATGAAGTCATCACTCGTGTCTTCTGTTGGCTAAAACGTTGAAGAAGAAACATAATTCTCATTACATTATTTTCTAACATTGCTGGTGTCTTATGGGAAGGTTCAGTTTAGGGTTGTGGCATAAATGCCACTTGGCAAGGCAGTGGCAATGTAGTGTAAAACCCCATAGAATGCTTTAATCCAGATGGGTTAAAATAATTCTGGGGTATAGGGGTTATATGTGTTGTTGCAGTTAGTGTACTGACCTACCAAAACGTGGTCCTGGTTTAGACCCCAGTTGCCAGTGGAGTTAAATGTTTTCTGACCAGCATGACTCTCTAATTAGCCAGTCTCATAAAATGGTTACCAGTAATTTATCTGGAAAAGTAACTAAAAATGCCTAAATAAATACAAACCAAACAACAGAACTGCAATATACATTAGTGACACATAAATGGACTTTCATTAAATTTACTTTAATGGGAATTACAGTATACAGCTTATTATAAAGTTGTTTTTCTGTCATGTTTGCTAAAACAAACCTCACAGTGCAACAAAAGTCTGCAGTGATAGGTTCAGTCTCTGGTTTCCTCTTCCAGACTTCTTTTAACTGTCTCCAATGTTTGACTTCCGGTCCCCAACATGGCAGTTAGGCATTGAACCGCTATAGCCTCTGGAGTATTTATCTTGTGGCTGCGGTTTGCATTCGCATTTTCATCATGCTGGACTGGTAGTATATGGTTCTGTCGCTCTGCTACTGAGTGAGTGTGTGGCACGACTCTGTGAGCTGTCAAATTCATGTGGAATGCTTTTACATCAGTCCACTTTTGTTTGTACAGTGAACTGCATGTTCGAAAAAACAGCTACAGACTGTTGCTGAATTGATTGATGTGCCTTTTCGGTTCACGGGTGCATTTTTTCAGGATACTCCTGGGAGTCGACACTGGAGCTACAGAGTTTGTGCTTTGTGCGGCGCTTTCAGTGGGTTGCCCTGAGGAAATATACCGAGCCATGTGAAAATACCTGGGTCAATGAAGTCTTTCTGGTGACTGCCGATTCCATCGACGATGAACTGTAATTTTCTTGGATAACTTTTGTGTTGGCATTCTGGCGGCAGCATTATGCACAGTGTACCTGTGCGGGCTGTTGCATTGCCGAGACTCCTGTCTGTTCCCCTTTTCACATTGGACAGTGGGGAGCATTTTGTGTGATATTCACTGGCACAGGAGCGGAGCATAATGGGGTCGACCCATTGCCGTGAAATTGGAACCGTGACTAACTAACTGTCTACATTGTTGCTAATTACTGAAGCAAGGGTGTTAAAGTTTATGAAATGTTCCATTTCTTCACTGATGTTTTTAATTTTTGGTTAACAAGTGGTTTTGTCTGGGGATATTATAATACAGTGATAAGGGAAAATATGTAAAGATTACAAAAGAAGCGTATAGGATGCAAATAAATTGTTTCAATATCCAGTGGACAACAAGCATCCATAAGAGCCTATGGCACAAGAACAATAAACAAATAAAAGTAAACATGAGAACATGCATCTTTAATCTGGCAACAAATGGATGTGAATGTTAAATCATTTCACAACTGCTAACAAATAAAATCAAAGCTTGCAACTTAAATAGTACATCAACAACAGCATCATATCTTAAAAACAGAAAAACTTTGGCCATATTAAACATCACAGTTGTTTAATATGAACAGTAATAGAAGGTATGGTTCCTAGAAGAGGTATGGACTGTATATGAACTTGTTTAGTGCATCCTTGAGGTTGTCAATACATTATTTCTTTGTCTTCTTCTGGCTCTTTATCCATATCTTTTTTGGTTATATGCTCTGATTGGTTGTTGACTGGGATGGATTCTCATAAGATGTCAAAGCTTGTGTGTGTTGTCTTTCGATTAATTGTATATATGATGGTAACCCAATCATTTTTCTGATGTTGTCATTACGCATTCAGTCTCTTCTGGAAACACTAGAAGCCTTTTGCAAGCATTTAATCTCACTTATGTTGTTTTTATCATAGTGGGACAAATCTGGATTGATGACAAAGTTTTGGAAGAAAAATACTGTTTATCATTTTTCATTTGATTATCCTCAGATGCCTGAGTAAAATCACAGCTATATTTGAGTTTTGACATCATATTTCTCTTTCTGTTGAGTCTTTTACAAAAATGCTGCCTAGATATTTTAACTTGAGAGGCTTGTTTGACATTGGCGTTGTTTCTTTGTGTATTTTGGGCCTGATGACTTTGATATTTATCAATGAAGTCCTGTGCATGTTAACTTTCATGATGTATTTTTCAAATGGTATTGAAAGTAAATTGATACGGTTTTGCAATTACATGAAGATTAAACATTGACTAGCACAGAGTTATTTAATTCCTTGTAATCTGGTTATAGATGTCTGTGAGATCTTCCTTGGCAAATTATGCTTCTTTTAATTGCTCTCTTCATGTATACACTGAAAAGTAGAGGAGAGAACAGTCTAATGTATACTTGTTGTTTCAAATATGAGTCCATCTATAATTTTTATGTTGCTTATAAAAGTCTAAAAATGGAAACAAAAACAATGATACAACATAGTAACTGAGGAAAATTTGACCTGTTTTTCTGACATCCAAATCTTCTGTCTCTGCTGTGAATCAATCATTTCACAAAGTTTGGGGAACCAAGCATCTGTGCCCATATGCTTCAACTGACCTGATCAACAAATACAAGTAGAAAATAAATATTAAAAATGATTGGTGCAACAAGTTTCATTAGATTTATTCTATACATTATAAAAAATGACCTGTCTGGTTATTCAGTCTAAAGAAGGCATAACATCTATTAGTATGTCACTTCACCATTAATCGACATCAGCATAAGAGATTCATTTGAAATTAATATTCTACTGGGGTAGCTTAGCTTGCCTGATTTTTAAAAATGTTGTCAGGGTAACACCTACCGTGGGTCGTGGGGTACTACTCCCTATCAAAAGAGTGATATCTCCAAAAGATCTCTGTTAGTCTAGGGGACACCCCTCGGCAAGGCAGAGTACTCATTTAGCACCCTGATAAGGAAAATGTGAAACCATGTGAATAGGTGGTGGATGGAGCTGAGAAGCAGCCAAAAGATAGTGGTTGATTATGGTCTCAAGTTTCACAATGGCAGACACAGAATCTCCTTACAGAGACAATGGCTATGGCCAACAACCAATATGGTCACTGTCACGAAAGAAAGGAACGGCAAACTACCTTCTTTTCAGATGATCTCTTGAAATCTATTTTCATAAGTCTACCAAAGACAACTGGAGCAACTGATTGTGGAGAACACACAATTAGTTTAATGAGTCTCATCTCATCATGTTCCTCTTGTACCTTGTGGTGATGAGGTGAAGCATAAACAGCAGGAGTTTATGGGCTTCAATTATCGTAAATGGGCATATTCTTAAACAAGTGAATCGGTACAATTATCTCGGAACAGTCATAACAACTGATGGGAGATGCCTTGAAGAGATTAGAACAAGAATAGTCATGGCGAAGGTAGTCTTTTGCAAGATAAAAAATGTACTGACCAATAAAAGATGTCATCTGCAATGAGAAAAAGTGTTGAGGTGCTACATAGAACCTGTGCTTTTGTATGAATGTGAAGCGTGGACAATGAGCAGACAAGCTGAAAAACATCTGATGGCTGTGGAAATGTGGTTTCTGAGGAAAATGCAAAGAATACCATGGACAAACAGAAAAACCAATCACCAAGTTCTTCAATAAACAAATGAAAATCATAAACTGATTAGAGACATTAGACAGACAGTTAAAATGTTTTGGGCATGCTATGAGAAGAAATGAATTGGAGAACTTGGTGACAACTGGCAAGATCTGGGGAAGAGACCAGGGGGAAGGCCTAGAAGTAAATACCTGGATGGCTTGGCCACGTGGCATGGTCGAGACAGGAACATGGAGCTGATCCAGGACTCTGGTGATCGTGTGAGATGGCAAAACATAAACGCCTACGCTTATCGGCATGGCACATGATGGATATCGTGATTCCCATGGATCCTGTTATTCCCTCTGTCCATCGTTTACATGGTCGACCTCTTCTTCTGGTTCCGTTTGGTCTGTACATCATTGCTTCTTGTGGTATACTGTTAACTGGTAGCCTAGTTATATGGCCAAACCATTTAACTTGCTGTTTTCTGATGAAATCTAGTGCTGCTAGAACACCCACTTTAGTCCTGATTTCTTCATTTCTGATTTTCTCTCTTCTTGATAACTGAGTATCCTTCTCATCAATCTCATTTCCATTGTTGTAATTTTTCTTTTCTCTTTTTCTGTCATTGTCCAGGTTTGGCATTGGTAGCTCAGAGTTGGTAGGAAGATTGTGCTGTAGATTATTTTTAGTACCCATTGATACGAGTTTGTTCTTCAGTATCAGTGCCATTTGTCCAACGAGTTGGTTTGCCTTATTGCATCTATTTTCAATTTCGTCTTCTGATTTGCTATTTTATATTATGCTTCCTAAATACTTGAAACTCTTTACTTGTTTCAGGGAGTGTTCTTTTAGATGAATCTTTGTTTTTTTTTCCTTCTTTGGTTATAGTAATTACCTCTATTTTGCTGATGCTAATTGTCATGTTATGCTACTTACACACTTTGTTTAGGCTATTTTTGTGGACTTGTAATTCTGCTTCTGATTTTGCTATTAGTTCTAGATCGTTCGTAAACAGATGTTCTTTAATGGTGTAATTTGCTGTTGATTCTTCTTCTGTGTTCTGTTCATCATGTAGTGTTGTTAGGTCTCTGTTTGGCTAGTTTCTTTACATATGCTGTCTATATAGGTTATGAACAAGAGGGGGGATAGGGCACAACATTGTCATACTCCGGATCTTATGGTGAAGGGTTCCGAGTGTCCTCCATTTGTTCTTACCATACATTCACTGTTGTTGTATAAACTGCTACATAAGTTTGTTAAATGTGCACTTACTCCATGTCCTTTAAGGATTTCCCACAGCTTGTTTCTATCTACTCTATTAAATGCCTTTTCTTGGTCGACAAAGGCTAAGTAGAGTATTTAATTAAACTCAAATGATTTTTCTATAAGTTGTCTAAGAGTAAAGATGGCATCTGTGCATCCTTTGTTTTTCCTAAATCCAAGTTGTGTTTCACTCAGCTGGGGTTATTTTGTAGCTTGTAATCATTTCTCGAGAATTTTGCAAAATGTTTTTCCAGCATAACTCAAAGGGAAATATCTCCGTATTGTGTGCAGTCTCTTTTACTACCTTTGTTTGTCCAAATTTGGATAATTATGACGCTTCCCTAGTCCCGTGGTGTATGTTGTTCTACCAAAAATGGTTACAGTCTATGGGGGTCGTGTGTGTGTGTGGTGGAGGATGTGTGAGTGGGTGGGTGGGGAGGTATGGATGAGTTGGTGGGGTATGTGTGGGTGGGTGGGGAGGTGTGTGGGTGGGTGGAGGGAGTGTGTAAGAATGGGGCATGTGTGGGTGGGGAGTATGTGGGTGGGTGAGTTTTAAAAAAAAAAAGGTCTTTGGTCACTAGACTCTCACACATATTTATACAAAGCTGCAGAAGGTAAGAGCAACATATAGATGATCCAGTCCACAGAAGAAACATGTTTAAATATCTGTCCTTAGTAAAAAATATTTGTAAATTCCAACCTGTACCTGTGAAGAGATGGGAGTATTGCTTCTCAATTTTTTCACTCTGTTCCAGCAATTTCCGAACGCTCTTAGCTGTTGTCTTCCAGCGACCCCTTACATCTTTAACTGCTTGTTTGTTCTGTGCTCTTAGAAATATGACAATGGGGTTGTACTGGGCATAGTTCAGTCTGTCCACACTATGAGGTGTAACATCAAGAAGGCAATGTTTCCGCTGTAAGAAACACAATCAATTAACAAACATTAGATACCATACAATTGGTGTCATGGAATGGACACTATTGGTGCAAGAATTAATCAGCAGAACTAGACAGATATGAGAACTGCAGTAGCACAGTGGCTAGACATTCCTCTGTTGGCCCAGTGGTTATGGGTTCAATTCTGCATTGAGGCAGGTTTTTTTAAAAATTGAACTGGTTCTCAGGTCGACCCAGCCTAAAATAGGTACCAGGAAATGTCTTGGGAAGTAAAGGAAAATACTGTGGTACTAACCACACCATCCACTGTATGCCGATTCATCATCAGACACCCTGCCAACTGCTCTGCTGATGATATCCCTCCATACCACCGTCTCAGTCCATGCAGCATCATTTCTCTTTATTTTCCTCTTTCCCCTCTGATCTTTCCACAATGTTTTCCAATGCCTCTCGTTTCATTCTATGGCAAAATAACGATGTTTGTCTCTTTCTTATAGTTGTATGTTCTACTTTCATTAGCCTCCTCCAGGAAATTATAACAGTGCTGGAGACTAAGGTGATGTGGTGTGAATAGAGCAAACGAGAAGTCATGGCCGTAGTTTCTGTGAGTCCTTCTTTATTAGCTCATACAGCTGACATTATCAAAAATATAACTGACTCTCCTTCCAGATGTTGACACACACGTCTTGCCGGCCAGAGCTATCGTTGGTAACTAACTTGTTCTCTACCCTCACGTCACAGCGTGACATTCCCTAGTTACGTCCCAGCGGGGTGCTCACCCGTGCATTGTTGAATACTAGACCCTTTACCTTGCACACCCATCCAGATCCCCTATCAGAGAGACTCTGTTATAAAATCATTGTTAGTAAACTATAGCTGTCCAAGATATTCTAATTTTCATTTCCATTATTTCCACTCTTCCTAATTTGTTAATTCAAGTTCCATGATTCACTGCCATACAGCAGTGCTCATAGAGTGTGCTGAATGGTCTATACAAATATGGGTCTAGCAAAATTTGCCCAATGTGCCCTAAGGTGTGGTTAAGGGCCCTTTGTCTTTTTTTGTGTCTTGACTTACTAGATATAGAGAGTGTTGTGCTGCAGATCCTACTCCTAGACACTCGAAGAAGAAGAAGACATATTTCGTTAATTCATAGTCTTCCTCTTCCATCCGAGGGCATAAAGATACCTGAAAATTGTAACATTATCTGGCATACTGGTGCAAAGTAGTTATGTTAGCAGTGTGGTTGGAAATTATGAGTTCAAAACCCAGTGTTTCTGTGAAAATTCCATCATGGAGCTATCTTCACTCCTTGTGCAAAATACATCAGGGCAGATTAAAATTGTAAAAATTGACCTGGGCTTCCAGATTGACCCAGCCTAAAGAAAGTCATATTGCCTCTATAATTAAAATATTTTAGCCAGTGAAAAGTAATAGCAGTGTGGGAAGGTGCTCAACTAACAATAAAGTGAACAAAATGTAAAGGTAATTTCATAGCAGATACTACCATTGGGAAGAATGGACATACATATGCCACCTCTGCAATTAAGATCAACTGTACCAAGTCTCCAATACCCTCTGTCTTGTCCTTCATAGTGCACTCATAAAGGCTTCTTCAGATCATCTCTTAATGTTGTCTACCAATAAGTAACATTGTCTTCCTCTTGCATGCTTCACGATCCCTCCAGCACATCCTTTTACAAGGACTGTTTATTTTATATGGCCAAAATACTTTAACTGCCTGACTTTGATCCCATTAAGTAATGTTTTCTGCAATTCCAGTTTTTTTTAAAAATTCTAACAACTGGAAGGAGCCATCTGCTTCAATAACATACTAAACAGTTAGTTGCATATACTTTACAGGACGTTGCAGTCAACACACACCAGCAAAGTTGCTGCTGTTAAGACATCAGGTTTTCATAGAATCTTGACATATGCAGATGATATGCTGGTGTACAGACAGGGAAAGTTTGGCTGCAGACCTAAAGATGGCAGTAAACAGGGTGATGGAGTGGTGCAGGGATGCAGGGGCTGTTATAAACCCAGACAAGGCATCGGTTGTGCGGTATTCCCTGGATAACGGGATCGTGAAGACAGATATCCCATGTATTATATTGAATGGATGTCCTCTTATTAGAGAGAGTAAACTGAAGTACTTGGGTATCACCTTTGAAAGGTGTTTGTCTTTTAAGGATCATGTGGAGTCTTTGGTGGTGAAAGCTGGTAAAAGACTTTGCATGAGGGTGATGGCAGCAAGTGGGGTAGAGCAGAAGATGCTTTACAGGCTCGTTCAGTAGTTAATAATTTGTGTCACTGAGTATGGGTTAGGGCTGCTGATAGTATCAAAGAGCCAGCTTGAAAGGTTGGAGCGCATACAGAATGCGGCCATGTGGGTGACCCTGGAGTGCACAAAGGACACACCAATTATATGCATAAGGCATAAACTGGTGCTACCAACTATGGCGTATAGGCATAAGGGTCTTTCAAGCCAAATGGTAACTGAGAGTTGCAGCAGATAGGGATATCCCCCTGCATGAAGCCAAGGATATGGTCATGGGTCATAGGCTAAGACGAGGTAGGTCCTGGATGGCACAGGCAGAAGTATATATACATCAGGTGTGTGATCTAGAGACCATCAATCATGAAAAAGAGTGGGTTGAAGTTCCGGAAGACATGTTGGACTGGCACAATGTAATATTAACACTGGGTCGTGAGTGCAGAGAATGGGCGGTGGGCCGCACAGAGTTTGAGATGCAACAATTGATCCAGAGTAACACACATCAAGGTGACATAGTGATCTATACTGATGGGTCAGTGGTGAGAAACAGATGGGGTGGTTGGGGTTTCATTGTGAAGGCTAATGGACGATTCTTGAAAAAGGAGAGTCTGGTATATGAGACCCTCTTGCATCTTTCCCATTGCAACATACACCTGGACACTTACTAATCAAGTTGAACAGCGCATAAATGCCTTTGAATATAAATGTTATAGATGAGTTCTAAGAATATCTTGGATAAAGATAAGAACAAATGCATCCATATTTCAAGAGCTGAATATTGAAGAAGGGTGGCTATTAAAGACGATAAAACAAAGAAAATTGAAATATTTTGGTCACTTGAAACGTCACGAAAGTTTGGAGAGAACAATAATGGAGGGATATATGCCTGGGAAAAGAGGAAGGGGAAGGCCAAAGAGAAGATGGGTGCAGGATTTGGCGGATGATCTCCAGATGGGTGTATCGGATGTGGGACATCTTGCTTATGATCGAGAAGTTTTTCGGAAGGTTGTTATGTGAGTGAGGTTCTGCAAAGGACATGCTACTGAATGAATGAATGAGAATATATAATCTTAAAAGCCTCCTTTGCCATAATCCCTGTCCTTTTCCATATCTTCTCACACATTCCTAAGATATTAATTTTCTCTTCCCGTTTCTTGTTTGATGTTATCCAATCTTCCATCTGCACTTAAAGTATGAACATTCCATGTTGCCAATTTCAGTATTGTTACCCTTTTGTGACCTTCGATTTGACAAATCATAATGAACTAGGATTTAAATAAGGAAGTTTGCCATTGCGTTTTCTTGGCAGTGACCATACTGGCCGGGTGACTGTAGCCATTGTCTTGTTAAAAAGATCTTCTGCCTACTATCGCAAAACTTGTGACCAAAACCAAACACTGTCGCAAAACTTGAGACCATAAGCAAACACTATCTGTCGGCTGCCCTCAAAATTCCATCCACCATCTGCTTTCTGTGGTTTCTTGTGAAAACATTCTGAAAACGGTTAGGAAATACACCACATTCTCCCCAGAAAAACACAATAGTGTCCCTATAAGAAAAACACAGCTCCTCTGCCGCCAATTTACCAGAAGTATATACACATAGATACACACACAGTTGCAGCAATGAAAGCTTTTCAGACAGACAGACAAGAGAGGGAGGAAGGGGAAAACAAAAGTTTCTTTTTTATTGTTGTTGTTAATGTTTTACATAAATAAATGTTCTTTTTTAAAATCTTCCTCGTTCTCAAGTCAGCAATGGACAAGACAAAAACAATTCTTTCAAAACAGAGTAGCTGGTGTGGGGTCCCAGTGGATGGACTCGCTGTAGCAGAGATGGAATACAGAACCGTATCTGAAACTGAGACCTGCCTGAAGGTTTTCTTTTTCCCCCTTAAGATATGTGCTTTGATTTACATGAATCATTTGAAGCAAAACCCATTTTCTCATCTCACATATATCTATTCATTCACTAATTGATCTAGTGACAGAATCATATCATCATACTCTCATAGCTTCAAACAATCTATTTAGAAATATAAAAGAGATTGAAAGCATTTAAATCCAGTACTGTGTTAAGAGAAACTCAAGGTTAGCACATTTCTAAATGCACGTGAACATTCACTCTCATCTCATCTCATCATGTTCCTCTTGTACCTTGCGGTGTCGAGGTGAAGTATAAACTTCGTGAGAGTGCCCGGTTATGGGCTTCGTATATCGACATTCCCATGGATTCTGTTATTCCCTCCGTCCAACGTTTACGTGGTCGGCCTCTTCCTCTGTTTCCATCTGGTCTGTACATCATTGCTTGTTGTGGCATGCTGTTGACTGGTAGCCTACTTGCATGGCCAAACCATTTGACTTGCTGCTTTCTAATAAAATCTATAGCAGCTTTAACCTCCACTTTAGTCCTGATTTCTTCATTTCTGATCTTATCTCTTCTTGATACGTTGAGTATTCTTCTAAGGAATCTCATTTCTGTTGTTGTGATTTTTCTTTTCTCTTTTTCTGTCATTGTCCAGGTTTGGCATTGGTAGCACAGAGTTGGTAGGAAGATTGTGTTGTAAAGTGCTTTCTTAGTAGTTATTGATACATGTTTGTTCTTTAGTATTGGTGCCATTTGTCCAATGAGTTGATTTGCCTTATTGCACCTATTTTCGATCTCGTCTTCTGATCTGCCATTTGATGATATTATACTTCCTAGGTACTTGAAGCTCGTTACTTGTTTCAAGGGATGTTCGTTTAGGTGAATTGTTGCTGTTTGTTCTTCTTTAGTTATAGTCATTACCTCTGTTTTGCTTGTGCTAATTTTCATGTTATGTTCCCTACACATTTCGTTTAGACTATTCATGTGGTCTTGTAATTCAGCTTCTGATTTTGCTATTAGTGCTTGGTCATCCGCAAACAGGAGTTCTCTAATGGTTAGATTTGCAGATGGTTCTTCTTCTGTGTTCTCGTCATGCGGTATTCTTGCTGTCTCTGCTTGGCTGGTTTCTTTACATATGTTGTCTATATATGTTATGAACAAGAGAGGGGACAGGACACAACCTTGTCGTACTCCAGATCTTATGGTGAAGGGTTCTGAGTGTCCTCCAGTTGCTCTCACTATGCATTCACTGTTGTTGTATAAACTTCTACATAGGTTTGTTAGATGTGTACTCACTCCATATTGTTTAAGGATTTCCCACAGCTTGTTTCTATCTACCCTATCAAATGCTTTTTCTTGGTCGACAAAGGCTAAGTAGAGTGTTTCATTGAATTCGATTGACTTTTCTATAAGTTGTCTAAGAGCAAAAATGGCGTCTGTGCATCCTTTGTTTTTCCTAAATCCAAGCTGCGTTTCGCTTAGCTGGGGTTCTAAAGTAGTTCGTAATCTTTTTTCAAGAATTTTGCAAAATATTTTCCCAGTATGACTCAACAGTAAAATGCCTCTGTATTGTGTGCAATCTCTTTTGCTGCCTTTGTTTTTCCAAATTGGGATAATTATGGCGTTTCCCCAGTCTCGTGGTGTCTGTTGTTCTACCCAAACATGGTTGAATAGTCTATGTAGCCAAGCTGTTCCTACTTCTCTTGCTGCTTTAATTAGTTCATTTGGTACTTCATCCTGTCCTGGTGATTTGTTCAATGGGGCTAATCTGATGGCTTCTATAATTTCTTCTTTTTGTATGTCTGAACATTCACATGTCTGTGTAATGCATGTCTGCTAGTATATACACATGTATTACCCAAAATTACATTGTAGAGGTTATAATAAATAATTACCAGAAGGGGAGTGTCAGGGTACGTAATTTGTCCTATCTAGTAACTTAAGCATAACTTTTCTCTATATAATTAAATTCCTCTTTCTGGTTTCTGGGGATAACAAGTGGTGCTAAATCTAATTTTTCAATGAGCCACTACTATGATGTTTTCTTGAGTATCAGAGAATTTGTTTTAATCAACATAAAAGAGGCATTTGTTCTGAGTTGTGTCACCTGGATATGGAGTGCAGGGGATTTGAGTCCGCACACACCAGTGAAGATCAAATTGAGTTAACTAACTCATGACAATCTCATAATAGTACAACTAAGAGTTAAAGCTCTGAAGTAATACAGTATTATCAACTTACGTGTGTTATAGCCTCTTGTATGGAACTAAGCCGTATAATTGTGGCCTTGTCTCTCTTATCCCCATGATCTGTGGACTTTTCCATCTCTAGTGACAGACGAGGAGGAACAATGAACAATTTCGATTAGTAAGGTTATGCTTAATATAATATTAAACACCATTATAATTATTAATTCATTACCTTCACCTATATATTAATTAGATTAATTACTTTGGACACTAAATAATAAATTATTACTGTAGGCATTATTGTATTTACTCATTCATTACTGTGCACATTATTTTAACAGATTCAGTATACACTCATTAATTACTTTACACCATTAGTCCCAAATTGTATCTGGTTGTTGCCCTCTACATTATAGAGCCCACATACAAACAATCCTACAAACATATGCCTCTTCCTTTATATTAATTCTGCTGCAACTTTAAAATCTCAAATATCCCTTACACATGTCCACCAATCAGTTCACTGCTGTGTACCTACAATTGAAGAAACTTTGGCTACAGAGCTAAACAAAGTACAAAAATCAAGTAGAAGCATTCAGTCAAGGGTAAACTACATACTCACAAACTCAACTCCAGGTGATATATTTGACTCAAAATTAAAAAAAAAAAATCTGTCAACACTCAATCATGTTTAAACAGCAAATGTGGACCGCAAGCCATCATACATTTGTAGAAAAATAATCTTTACATCATCTTTTTTATTTCACTATCAGATATCAATATGAAAGCAGTAGTTAACCTGAGCCTGTTGGTATCTTTATAGTGTGTCTAAAATGGAGCGGATGCAGGCGAAAATAGTTTTTTGTTGTTGTTGGTGTGTGGTCTTTTAGAAACATAAAATAAATCAGCCCAATTGCCACAAACTAGAACATGTGGCAACTGGAAAGATTTGTACAAAGAGGGATAGAGGAAGGCATGAAGAGAAAATTCTTGACAGCATTTTGTGTCATGGCATGGAAGGGTGTCAGGGCACAAACAGATACATGCTGTTGGAAATCACAAAAAGTAAAAAAACATTATCACCAACGCAAGCCAGTAAAGCACTGAATAATGATGAAAATTCAGAAACCATGAAATAAAATGATAAAATGTGACAAAGGACATTCCAATAAACATTTCTATGGTCTTTATTTGAAGAGCATTATTAACATTTTGTTTTATTTCACTGTGACCGAATAGAGTGGATTTTCCTCTCTCTATATATATAAAGGAACAGCCAAATAGCCTTTATAACAGAAATGATTTATTTTATAAAGATTAAAAAAAAAAAAAAACACTCACGGGGAAAGTAAAATTTATCTGGGTATTCTGCCAGTAGCCTCTCTCTGGCAATGTCAGCAATAGCTCCGAATACAACAACAGGCCTCACAAATCCAGCTGTAAGGAATAAGATGGCAAAGCATAAATTAGGAAAATATGTATATAAAATGTACACAAAACATGTCCATCAATTAGGAAGCAAAGAATATTAACTGACTCTCTGCCGTGAGCCGAAAGGTCGGCTCAATGAAACGGTTCTGGCACACGCGAGCCGATAGATCGACTTGGCATAGACCAGTAGTTCCCAAGCTTTTGAAGCAGAGGGCCATATCTACTATATGTGGTAGTTGAGAGGGCAAAATTCTAAAACTTTAAAGGCAGTCAGTGTCAGCACTACACTGCGGTCATTTGTTGGTTTAAAATCAAAAGTTCATTTAACAATAAATTTTTAATGTTTCAAAAATTGCTATTAATGTAATTAATTTACAATTGAAACTGTTCTTCATAACCAATTACTTAAGTTCAGATGCCAGTTTATCAATGTCTGGGCACAAATCTGTCGTGCCCAAAGTCATAAGCGCAGCTAGGTTACTGTCGGTGAGTCTGGAACATTGCTGGTTTGTTTATAATGGTCATTGCGGAAAATAACTGCTCGCATCTGTAAGTCGAACCAAAACGACAAATGTATCTCTGGGCGAATGAACGCAAGTGTTCAAATTGTTCGACAGGCAATAGTTGCTAGAATGAAATCATATAATCAGCTGAAGGTGAAGCAGGCAGCTCCAGAAATTTACATCTCAGTGCAGAATTGCATTTAAAATCATTTACTTTCGTGCTGAAGGTTTTTCTGTAATTGACAGAGCTTGGCATTAGGAAATATGAACAGATTTATAAAGAGGGCAACATTATCCTCCTCTATTGTGAACTCTTGAAATCTCGACTGAAAGATATCCATAAGACTTTTATTTTATTCGTTGTTGTATACTGTTCATTTAGATGTTAAAAAGAAAAGAGTAAAAAATACAATTTAAATTTTAATGCAACAAAAATAAAAATAATGACAACAAATAAAACAAATATGGCAACAGATACATGTATGAACAGTAAGAAATTACAGAAACTGCATGGTTCTGAACATCTAGGTTATCCCTTGCAATGGAAATATTATAGAAATTAACAGAACAAACATTCATACCCTGGGTGTCTCTCTCTCTCTCTTAAAAAAACTAAAGCAATTAAAATCATGATGTTTTGGAACAGAAATGATAACCAAATTCAGAATAAGAGCATAATTCTTGGATATTTAACAAATCAGCTGAAAAGCACAGATCCACCCTTGATTGTAAATGTTACTGAAAAGCATGAACAATTCATTGGTTTGAAAGAAGAACAAACAAATCTATCCAACAAGAACTCAATATTCAAGAAGATATGTTATTAAGACAAACAAATATAAAGAAAATGAAATATTTTGGTCACATAAATAAGATGGGAGTCAAGAATTCTTAATTATGGAGAGAGGTATACCATTAAGGTGGAAAAGATCACAATGAAGATTAATTCAAGAAGTGATAGACAGTTTACACATGACAGCAGGACATCTGGCTTATATTAAAGAGAGTTTCAAAAGATTTTACTGCATGAAAAGACTACATATTTTTTTTTCTGCGCTCGCTTGCTTTGAACTCAAGCATAATCCATATACACTATTTATAATAGTGAAGGACTGAATTTTGCATGTGAGTTAGCTTTCCATATTAATAGTGTTCCTCGCCATCAGGCAAACCCACTCCAACTTCAGAGGTGCTTGTAATTAACGTCCCCAAGTCAAGGACGACAAGTAAACATTTTAGTCCAGCTATCCGGTGTAGAGGTTGAACTGCCAACCTCGGCATCAGCACACCGGATGATTAAGATCACATGTTCTTATCTATTCGGCCATGTGGACCTGCGACTACAGATATGATACAGGCCACATCACACATTAAATGTTGATTGGTCTAAAAGTATGCGGCTAGGAATTCATACCCAACACACCTAATGGCCTGAAAAATGGTCGTTAACTTTACAAAGATATGTGCACAAATGTACACACTTGTGTGTTGTGTGTGTGTGTGTGTGAGGGGGGTGGAGAGAGAAAGAGTGTGTGTGTGTGTGTGTGTGTGAGAGAGAGAGAGAGAGAGAGAGAGAGAGAGAGAGAGAGAGAGAGAGAGAGAGAGAGAGAGAGAGAGAGAGAGAGAGAGAGAGAGAGAGAGAGAGAGAGAGAGAGAGAGAGAGAGAGAGAGAGAGAGAGAGAGAGAGAGAGAGAGAGAGAGATTGCTAACAATTAAAACAATAATAACACAAGAGAAATATACTCACTGTCTCTTTTAACAACACATTCATATGCTGAAAATTTGGTGCTGAATCCAGCTGTAAGGAAAACAACATTCACTGGTGCCATCAATGGAGGGATATGCATGCATAAAATACAATATAACCAAACTCTAGCAACAGTTCAATACAATCAACTGCAAAAATAGTATTCTTTAATATAGTTTAGTTTAGTTTAGTCGATGGATCAACATCGCAGCACACGGGTGTAACCCATAAGTGCTCCGTTCTACTCCTAACTCAAGCCAGAGTCCGGAGAATCTCAGCTTCAGTGCGCGACCTCAGTAGCACCAGGTAGGATCCTGAAATACTTCAGGCAGATTTTTAACTCAAAATTGTGCCCGGGGAGCGCCGTTAGCTATTCTTTTTCGATGTCCAACTGCCAAGGGATTTTATCGTGCACAATACACACGAGTGTCCGATCTCACTACCCAGAGACCAGGGGAAATTTTGATACTAGATGTTCACGTGAAAAAATCCTGGCCCTGATTGGGGCTTGAACCCGAGACCTCCAGCACTCGAGGTGGACACCATACCGCAAGACCACTCAGCCGCCTCTTTAATTCTTTAATTTAAAATTCTTAATATCTTTTGACTGATATAAGGTGACTCTAGCCACTTCATTGTGATTTTATGATAGAAAGTAGTGTCCCTGTAGAAGCGCTAAGAATTAAGGATTTCACATACATAAAGTCATTACATACAGTAAGTATTTGTGTGTGTGTTTGTGAGAGAGAGAGAGAGAGAGAGAGAGAGAGAGAGAGAGAGAGAGAGAGAGAGAGAGAGAGAGAGAGAGAGAGAGAGAGAGAGAGAGAGAGAGAGAGAGAGAGAGAGAGAGAGAGAAAGAGAGAGAGAGAGAGAGAGAGAGAATTATTGTCATCCCAACCATTAAAGCTCTATAAATGACAGTCTAATCAACTTCTTCTTTATACATCTGCAGGTGTTAATATGAATAAATGCAAAGAAAGCAGCAATCTTATAAACTAAGGTACCACATTTTATCTGCCATAGTACAGACAGCAGGTATGAGACTGGCCATATCACCTCTCGTGTGTTGTTCTGTGATTGTACATACGGACATAACACAATATCTCCAATGTGGCTTTTTGGCAGTGAATACATACATACACCACAGAAATATGAACAGTTATTTTAAGCACTACATGAAATGTTATAACTGCAAGCAAACTTCTAATTATCATGAAATGCTATGTTCAACAACAGTGATTTACAAGCTACTGAGTCATGCAAAAAAAGTTTCAACAATGATACTAGCTATCTAAATGAATATGTTTTTGGGTAACACATCAGTCAACATTAACTAAATATCCCAACATGTATTGCACCATATATGACTTTTAATTCACGTGCAAATATCAGTTATATGCATATGTGTTAAACATATACATAAACTGAATATAAAAGATGATGCTTTTATAACAATTATTAATGCAATGCCCAATTATATGAATAAAAAAAATCATAACTTGAAACACACACACATCAAAACATGTGTAGAGTTAAACATTTTAATTATTGTTCTGTTTTCTCAGTGTGTGTGTGTGTGTGAGAGAGAGAGAGAAAGAGAGAGAGAGAGAGAGAGAGAGAGAGAGAGAGAGAGAGAGAGAGAGAGAGAGAGAGAGAGAGAGAGAGAGAGAGAGAGAGAGAGAGAGAGAGAGAGAGAACAAACTCTATTTTCAAATGGGTAATAACTATGCTTGTCGCAGACCCATCAGATTAGCCCCATTGAATAGATCACTGGGACAAGACAAAATACCAAATGAACTAATTAAAGCAGCAAGAGAAATAGGAACAACATGGCTACATAAACTATTTAACTATTTAATCATGTTTGTGTAGAACAACAGACACCATGAGACTGGGGAAACACCATAATTATTCCAATTTGGAAAAAACATAGGCAGTAAAAGAGACATACAATACAGAGGCATTTCCCTTCTGAGTCATACTCAGAAATAAATATTTTGCAAAATTCTTGAGAAAAGATTACAAACTCCAATAGAACCCCAGCTAAGAGAAACACAACTTGGATTTAGGAAGAACAAAGGATGCAAAAATGCCATCTTTGCTCTTTGACAATTTATAGAAAAATCAACTTGAATTTAATGGAACACTCTACTTAGCCTTGGTCGACCAATAAAAGGCATTTTATAGAGTAGATATAAACAAGCTGTGGGAAATCCTTAAACAATATGGAGTGAGTACACATCTAAAACAACTTATGTAGAAGCTTATAAAACAACAGTGAATGCATTGTGAGAATAAATGGAGGACACTCAGAACCTTCACCATAAGATCCAGAGTACGACAAGGTTGTGTCGCCCCCTCTGTTGTTCAGAACCTATACAGACAGCATATGTAAAGAAACCAACCAAACAGAGACTGCAAGAACATCACATGATGAACAGAAAATAAAAGAAGAACCAATGGAAAATTACACCATTAAAGAATTCCTGTTTGTGGATGATCAAGCACTGATAGCAAAATCAGAAGCAGAATTACTAAACGAAGTGTGTATGGAACATAACATGAAAATTAGCATCATTAAAACAGAGGTAATGACAATAACCAAAGAAGAAAAAAAAAACGATTCATCTAAAAAACACTCCCTTTGTCAAGTAAAGAGCTTCAAGTACTTAGGACGTATAATAACATCAAATGGCAAAACAGAAGACCAGATCGAAAATAGATGCAATAAGGCAAACCAACTCATTGGACAAATGGCACCAATACTAAAGAGCAGACATGTATCAATAACTACTAAGAAAGCACTCTACAACACAATCTTCCTACCAACTCGTATGCTACCAATGCCAAACCTGGACAATCACAGAAAAAGAAAAAAGAAACATCATAACAGAAATGAGATTCCTGAGAAGAATACTCAATGTATGAAAAAGAGAGAAAATCAGAAATGAAAAAATCAGGACTTAATAGTGATGGATTTTATTAGAAGGCAGCAAGTAAAATGGTTTGGCCATGTAACTAGATTACCAACTAACAGTATGCCACAACAAGCAATGATGTACAAACCAAACTGAAGCAGAAGAATAGGCCGACCACATAAACGATGGATGGAGGGGATAGCAGAGTCCATGGTTTTCTAGATACATGAAGCCCATAAATGGGCACTCTCCCGCTGTTTATGCTTCACCTCAACACCGCAAGGTACAAGAGGAACAAGATAAGATGATGATGAGCAGACCCATCTAACAATTTGCTCTTCTTATATCTCTCTTTCAAATATTGTTTCATCCATACATCACTTATGAGGCTAACTGAGAACAACAATATCAATATATGCATCATATAGGTATGGGAAATGTGCCAAAATCATAACTACTTGTGTGTCTTCTTATTTCTTATCAAGCTACTTGCACTTACTATTTAGCCAGGCTTCTTTTGCTGTCTGAAATGACTATTTCTCTATGTGTTTGTTTATATTCATCTTGACTGTGTTTACTTTTTCTTCAAATGTCCATCAATTGTAAAATGTCCTCAGTCATTAGTTTATTCTTGGTTGTCTTCTCTATTTCTGGTATTAATTCTTTTGATATGTATTATACTGTCTCTAGCATTTGCCATTGTTCACCTATACTGCTGATCTTTCCTTTTCTATAGCATTGTATAAATTCTGTATAGTAATGGTGTATCTCTCACCCATTTCACAACTCAAGTACTGCCAGATATAATTAGTATTTCTTGGAGCCCTCTTTAATTTCTTAAAATTTATCTTATTTTTCCAATTACTACTGATACATGGTTACTAATGCAATCTATCATTGACTACCACCAGCACAACTTGGTAGTGACTGTAATCAAGAAACGCTTTATCAAATAAAATGGTAGAAGTCAAATTTGAGCATAGCCTACGATGGGTAACGTTGTAATATTCTGTTATGATAATTTGGTGTGTCCAGCGTGTGCCGCGTGGTTGCACACCCGCTTCACATGCCAGTGATCCAGGGCTTGTTTCCGGATGCGGTCAGGGATATGCACTACTGACGAGCTCAAACGAGAGCGAAACTCGAGTATAGTGCTTCCATATTGACGTGGATAGGCCTTAGGTTCATACCAGAATACGATCAGCGTTGCCAGTAGTGGGTTGTACTCAATATTTAAACTTGATAAGGTAAAATAAGATAAAGTACAGTAACATTTTGGTAAAATAGTCTGATAAAATAAAACTTGATCAAAATAAACTTGGGTAACGTGAAACGTGATAAAGTATAACAGGACAAAGCTGGGTCAAGTGTGATTTTAGTAAAATAAAACATTCAATAACAATGGGTCGTGTGATCACCTGGAGGAAATAAAATATAAACTGTTGCAAGGTAAAACTTTGGTATAAGAAAATTTTATGAGAATGGCTGTGCTAAAACTTTGGTACAATAACACCTGATAAAGTAGAATATGACAAAACAAAACTAGGGAAAGTAAAATCTAACCATGTAAAAAACTTCAAGTAAAATATGATACTGGTGAAGTACGTGATCAAACAAAACTTGAAGGAAAATGTGCCAGTTAAATTTTAAGTAAAACCTGGTAAAGGCAAAAAGCTAAAACTTAAACTTAGTAATAAAATACATTGTGCAAATATGTGAAGCAAAACTTACTACCATAAAATATGATGATGATGATGATTGATGATGATGATGTGTGGTGGTGGTGGTGGTGGTGGTGGTGGTGGTGGTGGTGGTGGTGGTGGTGGTGGTGGTGGTGGTGGTGGTGGTGGTGGTGGTGGTGGTGGTGGTGGTGGTGGTGGTGGTGGTGGTGGTGGTGGTGGTGGTGGTGGTGGTGGTGGTGGTGGTGGTGGTGGTGGTGGTGGTGGTGGTGGTGGTGGTGGTGGTGGTGGTGGTGGTGGTGGTGGTGGTGGTGGTGGTGGTGGTGGTGGTGGTGGTGGTGGTGGTGGTGGTGGTGGTGGTGGTGGTGGTGGTGGTGGTGGTGGTGGTGGTGGTGGTGGTGGTGGTGGTGGTGGTGGTGGTGGTGTGGTGGTGGTGGTGGTGGTGGTGGTGGTGGTGGTGGTGGTGGTGGTGGTGGTGGTGGTGGTGGTGGTGGTGGTGGTGGTGGTGTGGTGGTGGTGGTGGTGGTGGTGGTGGTGGTGGTGGTGGTGGTGGTGGTGGTGGTGGTGGTGGTGGTGGTGGTGGTGGTGGTGGTGGTGGTGGTGGTGGTGGTGGTGGTGGTGGTGGTGGTGGTGGTGGTGGTGGTGTGGTGGTGGTGGTGGTGGTGGTGGTGGTGGTGGTGGTGGTGGTGGTGGTGGTGGTGGTGGTGGTGGTGGTGGTGGTGGTGGTGGTGGTGGTGGTGGTGGTGGTGGTGGTGGTGGTGGTGGTGGTGGTGGTGGTGGTGGTGGTGGTGGTGGTGGTGGTGGTGGTGGTGGTGGTGGTGGTGGTGGTGGTGGTGGTGGTGGTGGTGGTGTGGTGGTGGTGGTGGTGGTGGTGGTGGTGGTGGTGGTGGTGGTGGTGGTGGTGGTGGTGGTGGTGGTGGTGGTGGTGGTGGTGGTGGTGGTGGTGGTGGTGGTGGTGGTGGTGGTGGTGGTGGTGGTGGTGGTGGTGGTGGTGGTGGTGGTGGTGGTGGTGGTGGTGGTGGTGGTGGTGGTGGTGGTGGTGGTGGTGGTGGTGGTGGTGGTGGTGGTGGTGGTGGTGGTGGTGTGGTGGTGGTGGTGGTGGTGGTGGTGGTGGTGGTGGTGGTGGTGGTGGTGGTGGTGGTGGTGGTGGTGGTGGTGGTGGTGGTGGTGGTGGTGGTGGTGGTGGTGGTGGTGGTGGTGGTGGTGGTGGTGGTGGTGGTGGTGGTGGTGGTGGTGGTGGTGGTGGTGGTGGTGGTGGTGGTGGTGGTGGTGGTGGTGGTGGTGGTGGTGGTGGTGGTGGTGGTGGTGGTGGTGGTGGTGGTGGTGGTGGTGGTGGTGGTGGTGGTGGTGGTGGTGGTGGTGGTGGTGGTGGTGGTGGTGGTGGTGGTGGTGGTGGTGGTGGTGGTGGTGGTGGTGGTGGTGGTGGTGGTGGTGGTGGTGGTGGTGGTGGTGGTGGTGGTGGTGGTGGTGGTGGTGGTGGTGGTGGTGGTGGTGGTGGTGGTGGTGGTGGTGGTGGTGGTGGTGGTGGTGGTGGTGGTGGTGGTGGTGGTGGTGGTGGTGGGGTGGTGGTGGTGGTGGTGGTGGTGGTGGTGGTGGTGGTGGTGGTGGTGGTGGTGGTGGTGGTGGTGGTGGTGGTGGTGGTGGTGGTGGTGGTGGTGGTGGTGGTGGTGGTGGTGGTGGTGGTGGTGGTGGTGGTGGTGGTGGTGGTGGTGGTGGTGGTGGTGGTGGTGGTGGTGGTGGTGGTGGTGGTGGTGGTGGTGGTGGTGGTGGTGGTGGTGGTGGTGGTGGTGGTGGTGGTGGTGGTGGTGGTGGTGGTGGTGGTGGTGGTGGTGGTGGTGGTGGTGGTGGTGGTGGGGTGGTGGTGGTGGTGGTGGTGGTGGTGGTGGTGGTGGTGGTGGTGGTGGTGGTGGTGGTGGTGGTGGTGGTGGTGGTGGTGGTGGTGGTGGTGGTGGTGGTGGTGGTGTGTGTGAGAGAGAGAGAGAGAGAGAGAGAGAGAGAGAGAGAGAGAGAGAGAGAGAGAGAGAGAGAGAGAGAGAGAGAGAGAGAGAGAGAGAGAGAGAATGAATGTGTTTCATATCTTAAAATCTAAATGCTAGAGACAATACTTTTTTAATATTAAAAGACAACACAAAATAGAAATATTTTCACTGCAAATATATATGACAAAATAAGACAATTGGCTGCTTTTTGACAAATGGTACATTTAACAAAAGAATTAAAGAAAATATGAAGCTCTAGAAGCCACAGCTGAAATAATCTATTCTAAATTTAGTACCTGTACTGCTGAGTGCAGGTAAAGTAAAAACAAATGCAATGACACTTTTAATGAATGTTGTTTTAAAGAATTGCAAGATGTGTTACAGTTAATTATTTCCTGAAGAAAAAGTTAACTATCACAACGATTATCTTACACGGCAATAAGTAATGATGAATTCAGATTTGTTTGTTTATTTGTATCCTATTCAAATCTGTTGGATTGCCACTGCATAATATGGTATACTGCTATTTCACACAGTGCATTTTTGTTGCTTATTCCTGATTTGTATGTATTCCAATTTCCTACAGTAAATGACATGAGATTTTAATAATTTCTGTTTAGTGTAGATGTTAATTAATGGAGCAATCGATAGAAGTTAAGAAAGAAATACATGTATGATTTATTGAATACACATAGGCTATCAATAAATTACATGTCAACATGATAAAGATGCCTGCAGATCTAAAAATTGATGGTAAGACCTTAGACTTGAGAAAACCATATAGTGGAAACAACAGGCTGCCATCAAAATTGAACAATGAAGAAAGATGACTATCAGCATATCAAGAGAGATATACAAAAGGAATGTGTAATGTGTCATTACATATTTTTTCCCTTATAGAGTGAAAATATTATAAGAAACTTCGAGGATACAGGAAGAATCGCTATGTCAGAAGACTTATAACATCTGATGAAAGGTACCATGTAGGTTGCAAGATGAGAAACATACTGACCAATACAAAAGCTCTAAACTACAGTGGGTTGGATTCCTATATAGAACCTCGTGTTTTTTTTTCCCCATTTCATGTGAAACACAAACATTATGTAGACACACTAAGAAACATCTAATGGTAGTGGAACTGTGGTTTCTGAGGATAATACAAAGAATACAATGGGCGGAAAAAAAAATAATGCCAAGAATGGAAAGAAAAAAGCAATGAGCAAGTCCTACAAGAAACAAATGAAAACTATAAATTAATTAGAGAAACTAGAAGTGGACAGTCAAGATATTTTTGGCACATAATGAGGGGAAGTAAACTAGAAAACTTAAGAACAACTGGCCAAACTGATGGGAAAAGAGCAAGGCAGTGAGATAAAATACCTGGATGGTCTGGCCACATAGCATAATCTGGACAATAACACAGGCCTGTTTCAAGACTCAGGTGATCTTATGAGATGGTGAATCATTACCACCCACGTTTATTTCATGGCACATGATAATGAAGAGTGTATAAGTTACTGCACTAATTCTCCAGCAAATTGGTCCTGGATTTAATCCTCAATGGTGGTATGAGATAATTAAACAATTTTTTGACCAGAGTGGCTCTAGGGTCAATCAAAGTTTATAAAATAATAATATTGTAATACTGATCATTGTGATGTAGCGCTTCGGATAATATTATAATGAATCTCTCATTCTACAACAAAGATAAAATCAGGAGGAATGAGAAGATAGAAAAATACAACTTTACCGTACTCAGCGTTTAGAAATCTATGACGCAAAATTGTACAAGTAGAACTGATTGCACAAAGCGACCAATCTGGTTTCTACAATGAGTTGTAAAATCAGAAACATTTTGGCATCATAAAATGTTGACACGTACCCACCAGGTAACACGTAGCAAAAGAATTTCAGACTGAGGGGAGAGTTTTAGACTGACTAATGTGTGAACCGACACAACAGCTGGTTAAGAATACCACCTGACCTGACACATATTTGCTAAACACAAATGAGAAGTTCAGAAGTTGACCAACAGGGAAGGGCTATAATGAGACCTCAGCATATATACTAGGACTTTGGAATCCTCCATTATATCATCTTCTGGAAGAATCAGGTAAAAGTGATTTTATACGTATGTATCATTTGTCGATAAGTCTTGATGTTTTTGCTGTTTAAAATTTCCTGTGGATTTTCTTTTCTTTTATTTTTATATGGCACAAAACCAGCAAACAAATTATGAGGGTCGTCCAGTATGTGCCTGGACTGATGTAATTTCCATAAACTATGAAAAATTGAAATGACCTGGACTATTTTTCAAAATAGTCACCTGCCAATGCAACACAGTTTTCTTATCAGGCTATGAGCTTCTGTATTCTGGCAGCTAAAAATTAATTTGACTGGTCCTTGAGCAATTGGAGAACTACCTTACACACTTCGGCATCCATGTCAAACTTGTGTCCTCTGAGATGCTGTTTAAGAGGACCTAAAAGGTGAAAATAACTCGAAACCAAGACAGGACGGCAAGGTGAGTGTGGCAGTACCTCCCAATGCAACTGGTTAATAATTGCCAGTTTTGGTGGTTGTGTGGGGTCTTGCACTGTTGTGTTAAAGAATGACATCTTTACCAAACAGCTCTGGACGTTTATGGTGAATGGCCTTCCGAACTTTATTAGGAAGTAGCGAGCAGTAGTACTCAGCATTTATATTATCTCCCCTTTTCATGACATCCACATACATAGTATGTTCAAAAACACCAATGTGCAAAACTGTTTGGCCAGCGGTGATGCTGGATATTTCCAGTGCATTGACGATCTCTTTGTTTCAGGCATGTAATGATGCAGCCATGTCTCATCGGCTGTAACGAAGTAGTCACTGTCACCTTCACATTTGTGCCGACCCAACAGTTCTTGGTAAATCTGTATTCTTGCCGTTTTTGGATCAAAATTCAGTCTTTTTGGCACCCATCAACAGGAAACTTTATGAACATAGAGGCAATCTCTGATGATGTCCACAGAACGTTAGCTTGCAGTAACTTGCTGATTGTCCAAAGCAACCTTTCCGGCACCGTGTATAGCTTCACTTGCAATGACACTTTTCAGTCGACCTTCACGGGACTCATCCTTGATGGTTTCATTAACTTCACGAAAGTTTTTACACCATTAAAACTGATGAGAGTGCTATAATCTGTTTCGAATTACACAAGTCAGTTGACGATGAATTGCACTGAGTTTTGAACCTTCTTTCACCAAAAATGTTATCACAATATGTTTTTTTTTTGGCGCTCGCTCGCTTTGAACTCAAGCGTAGTCCATACACACTATTTATAGTAGTGATGGACTGCATTTTGAGTGTGGGTTAGCTTTCCCTTTTAACAATGTCCCTCACCATCAGGCAATCCCACTCCGACTTCAGAGGTACTTGTAATCTACGTCCCCAAGTCAAGGACGACAGGTCAACATTTGAGTCCAGCTGTCCGGTGTAGGGGTCGAACCGCTTACCTCGACAGCAGCAAACCGGATGTTTAAGAACACACGTTCTTACCCGTTCGGCCATGCATCACCATATGTTGTTTCTGCACTGGCGTTAACTGGTCCGACACCATTTGGAAAAAACAAATTATGGGAAAACTGCTGATACTTGCCAGTTCCTCCACCAAGTGTCAGATGTATACTTAGATGCACATTTTTTTTAGTGCTTCCAAATTGACATGGACAAGGCCTTAGGTTCGTACCGGAATATGATCAGCGTTGCCAGTTGTGCTCAATCTTTAAATCTCAAACCCCGAAACAACCAGATAAATCAACTCTGGAGTAGTTGCTAAACATAGTAATCTTCATCTGTAAGTTATCCTGACAAAATCCGTAAACTTATTGCATGTCCAAAACTTTGGGAACATACATCTTTGAGACATGAACGATTTCATAATCAATGAAGAAGTCAAGGTTTTTCTAACTGTATTGTTACAGAACGAGGCTTAGATTATTGTGAACTAAGCAAAGGGAAAAGACTGACATTTTATAAGATCTGAACTTCGTAGAGAATTAGCCCATAAACAGCATATGTCTCAGAAACTAAAATACTCTGGCCATATTAAATGTCATAGTGGGTTAGAAATAGAGTTATGGAAGGTATGGTTCCTGGAAGGAGGCAGGGGGAGATCAAAACAATAGTGGTCACAGGATATCATAGACAACCTGAATATGAAAATGCAAGAGGTGCAGGAATGATTGAGGATTGAGAATCTTTCTAGTGAGTTGCAATGATTCTGTGATGGACTTGTTACCTGATGATGATCAATCACTTACTCACTGTCTCACCTACACACTCTCTAGATGCACATTATTTTAATGAAAAAGTACAGATATAAAACTACAGATACAAAAGAAATATACAGATATAAAAATACAGTTTTGAGTACATTCAGCTAATTTTATTAGTATATATTGTTGGCTTAGGCAATAGGAAGCAAGTGTACACATGTGCTTGATGTCTGTGATTTGATAAATATTGGCAGGCACTCACCTTCATCATCATCTTCATCTTTGATGTTTAGAGAACATAAGATAAGGATATAAGGATATCAAATAAGTACATATAATGGACATTTATAAACATTTTCAGTATATGTATATACATCTATATATCCCCCCCCCCCCCCCCCCCCCCCCCAATCTCACTTCTCCATCTACACTCAATTCACACACATTAAAAATCATTACAACTGAAATACATTATTTATCTTACTTGTTAGCTGCTGTAACTACTTTAGACTTTAGTTACAAACCATAACACTGTTTAAAAAAAAAAAAATTAGTTTGGGTTCTTCCTTTGTTCTCACTGAATTAAAGACAAGAGAAGTCTATCAAGTTAAAAGTTGTTCAATCTTGGTCATAGCAAGTGATGCCAGATGCAAATTAGTAATCAAAAAGAGAATAGGAAGGGCCACAGCTGTATTCCAAAATATTTACCCTACAGCTTAACCATGATAGTCTCAATTGCTATATACCATCAACAAGAGCCATCTCTGCATTAAAAGTCAGCTATAGTGAATCTCCAACACAATCTATCCTGATCTTCATAGAGCATTCATACAGATTTCTTCTAGTCCATCTCATTATGTTGTCCACCTACTTATAATGTATTATCTTGATTGCTTCCAATCCCCCTTTCCCCTAAGAACCTTCCTTTAACAAGGAGCTGCTGTTTTTATATATGGTTAAACTACCTTAAATGTCTTACCCTGATCTCACTCAGCAGTTTTCGTCAATCATAATTTTTGTAACGCTTCTTTGTTTTCTTCTCCTGCCATATTCTTAATATGTGTCTTTATAACTAGATTTAAAAAGCTCTAATTTATCCACAGATTTTTTATTCATTGTCCATTTTACTGCACATTACACTAACGCTGAGTAAAACTTGATCACTCTTAGTTTTAATTTGTGACTTAGCTGTTTAGATGTGAGTAGCTGTTTCATACTGCCTCTGGCCATCATTTAATCTTTTGTATTTCAGCCACACACTTGTCATCATGTTATTAATTATTCTTGGTAACAAAAACTACTGGCTTGTTCATATGTTTTTCTTTCTTTGTAATTTTCAAAATTGGTTTGGTACTAGTAGTAGGCCTCTTTCAGTCCTGTAGGACTATAGAGTTGTGGTGCTGGGGAGGCACCTGACAGCACCGCTGGTGACTGTATAGTCCGATGCGAGAATTACAATCTCTGTCAGTTTCCGCATCTGTGAGATGAAGCTGGTCCCATAGTAAGTGACTGAATTTTATGCCTGTTCCTCCTATCCTCAGTTTGTTGAATCAGATTGCACTCAAAGAGCACTAGTCCATTTCGTACATCTCTTCTCCAGGAGCATCTAATTGTTGCAACTCTCTCCCATGTGTCTGGATCTATGCCGAGGGTTTTCATATCTTGTTTACACACATCCTTATATCGTATTTGGGGGTCTTCCTGTTGGCCTCTTCCCTCTGGTTAGTTCTCCGTATAGGAGATCTTTGGGAAAACGCTCATTATCCATTCAACATATGTGGCCCAGCCACCGAAGGCATCTCTGATTGAGGAGGGAATGCACTCTGGTAATATCCACTCTTTCAAGCACATGCTTGCTTGTTATATGGTCGTTCCAAGATATGCCCAGGATACATCTCAGACATCTCATGTGGAAGGAATTCAACTTTCTTTCCTGTCGTGAGTACAAGGTCCAGGATTCAGACCCACAGAGTAGTGTGCTAACACAAGCTTTATATACTTGAACTTTTGTATGCTCAGTTAGTCTCTTGTTCTCCCAAACTCTCTTAGTTAGCTTGGAAAGTGTTGTGGCTGCCTTTCCAATGCGTCTGTCGATTTCTGTCTCTAAGGAAAGATTATCTGATTTTTTTTTTTTTTTTGCATATCCTTTACAGGACATCGCTGTTAACACCAGCATCTTTCAGCTGTATGTTGATTTCTTGGCAAGATTACGCTCAGTAGTTTGCCATTGCTTTCTGAGCGGCCGGCTCACATACCCCGTAAGTTACTGATACGATTCGAACCACTGCTGATTCTCACCGTCATCACGTTACCTACGAGAGTATACGAGATTACGGAGAAAAGTCGCTAACCTCTAAGCCACGAAGCCGGCTATCTGATATTATCGACCCTAAATACGCAAACTCATGGACAACCTTCAGTTCAGTAATTAGAAATTTTGATTGATGGAGGCACACCAGCATCTTGTTCCATCACCTGTTATATTAAGGCTGATGGTGAGCCCAAAGTCTCTGCAGGCGGCTGTAAAACGATCTATGAGCCATTGCAGATCTTTTGCTGCATGAGCAGTCTGTGCTGCATCGTCTGCAAAAAGTAGTTCTCTTATGCATCTTGATTTTATTTTAGTCTTTGCCTCGAGTCTTGATGGGTTAAAAAGTTTGCCATCAGATCTTATATGGCGGTATATGCCGTCAGTTGCAGTCCCAAATGCCTGTCTTAAGAGAAGGGAGAAGATACCAAAAAGTGTAGGCGCAAGCATGCAGCCCTGCTTTACTCCACCGCCGATGCTGAGTGACTGGGATGTTGAGCCATCGAATAAAATGGTGCCCCTGCATATTTTCGTGAAACACTTTCACAAGACTTAGCAGGGTGGGTGGACATCCTATCTTCTCAAGGATCTTGAAAAGGCTGTCTCTGCTCACGAGGTCAAATGCCTTTGTGAGGTCGATAAAGGCAATTATATTATGGCTTCCTCTGTTCTCGGCACTTCTCTTGGAGCTGCCTGAATGAGAAAATCATATCGATGGTGGATCTGTTGGGTCTAAATCCACACTGTGATTCGGGATAGATTTTTTCAGCAAGAATGTGTAATCTTTTTAGGATTACTCGAGTGAATATCTTGCCTAAAATGCTGAGGAGGGAAATGCTGCGATAGTTGTTGCAGTCGCTTCTGTCACCTTTGTTTTAATATATGGTAACAATGTTTGCGTCCCTCTATCTTGTGGTACTGATTTTTCTTTCCAGCACAGCTGAAGTAATGCATACAGTTCTGGATGCGATTGAGAGTTTCTTTGCTCACTGAGTTTTAGAATTTCAGAGTGGAATGCTATCTTTTCCTGGTGCCATGCTGGATTTGAGAGTGTCTAGTGCTTAGCTGATTTCTGTGAGGCAAGGTTCGTTATCCAGGGCATGAATGGTGGGCTGTTGTTCAATGGCTTCCAGAGCTTCTTCACCAACAGTGTTCTCCACTGAGTACGGCTCTGAGTAGTGTTCTACCCAGCGATCCATTTGTTTCACTTGATCTTTTATGATTACCCCCTCTGTTGATCGCAAAGGGGCCACCTTGTTTTTTGATGGACTGACAGCTTGCTTGATGCCCTTGTACATTCCTCCTATATTTCCAGTGTCTGCACAGAGCTGTAGCCAATACCTGTTCACACATTTTCTTGAGGTCTGTTGAACTCTATTTCTGGCTGTTTGTAGTGCCTGCAATGTTTTCTCTGATGATGATGTTTTATATGCTGAGAATCCATGTCTCTTTATCTCCAGGAATGGGAGCATCTCTTCAGAGTGTGCTTCAAACCAGCTGGCTGACGTTGCTTCCTGCTTGCCAAATGTTGATAGTGCTGTGTTATAGATGGTGTCATGCAAATGACTCCATCTTTCGGTGGCAGTTTGTGGGGCCAGGCAGAGCCTCCACCATAGCCTGGGTGAATTTATTGACCTTCTCTTTGTTTTGGGTGCTGCTGATGTCGATGCATGGTCTTCCTTCTGTTCTGTTGCTGTAGATTCTCTTAGGCTTTATCTTCACCTTGCTGGAAACGAGTGAATGATCGGTATCGCAGTAAGCAATAGCTGCGAGTTAGCCATACATTGTGGAGATTGCTGCGTTTAGTGAGCGCCAGGCCGAGTTGGTGCCAGTTCTTTGATCTGGGGTGCCTCCATGACACCTTGTGTTGTGGTTTTGTGTCAAAGAAGGTGTTGGTCATGCACAGACCATGATGGCCGCAGAATTCCAAGCGACATCCATTGTCATTGATCTTCCCAACACTAAACACAAGATTTGTGATTGGAGCCAACCCTGGTGTTGAAATCCCCCAGAATAAAAAGATGTTGCTTCTCTGACCACTTTGCTAAGGTCGTCATAAAACTTATCTTTACATTCTGATGCTGCGGTTAGTGGGGGGTGTAAACGCTTATAATACTAACTGGACCTGCCTCTGGAGTTGAAGCTTCAGTATTCTTTCAGTGCCATCACTTGGTGGTATGCTGGTTTGGTACTATTTTTGTTGATAATCATAGTTTTTGTTTTCTGTTTATTTATGTCTAGACCAGTTTCATTGCTTAGTTTTTGTACTTAGTTTACTAATTTTTGGAGATCCTGCACTGTTTCAGTCAATTAAACTGTTGTGTATATATCATCTTCTGTTGTGTACTGATTTTCCTCCAATACTGAGTCCCCGTCTTCACTCTGAATAAATTCACTGTAACAATACTGTCCTAGCACAAGAAGACAGATACATACATATCGTCTCTGATAGATATATAGAGATATGTGAGAAACCTTGTCTTGCTTCTCTCTATATGTCTATCAGAGGTGATATACACTTTACTGCTGCTTTTGCTCCCAGTTGAAGCTTATTATTATATATTGTCTTTGTAATTGAGACCTATTTCATCCAGGTGCTTTTTAACTAATCTGTTATGGATTACTCTATTAAATGGGGGCTGCAGTAGCCGTGACTAGCATCCTTGCCCGCCCGCCGGTAGTCATGAGAGAGTTCAAATTTACACCAAGTATGATGTTTTTAAAATTGACTTCTTCTCCTAGATTCACCCAGCTTAAAATGGGTACCAGGAAATGTCCTGGAAAGTAAATGTAGTCAGCATGATATTAACTACATCACTTGTTGAATACCAACTGGTCTATACAAATATGGATCTAGCACCATATGTCAAATACCCCTCAAGACATGTAAAGCAGGTCCTATATACTTATTTGCAATTATTTACACTATCAAATGCCTTTTGGTATTCTATGAATCACCAACAATTATTCTTATTCTTTGATATTCTATGAAGGATAGATAAAAATATACTTTTTTCAGCCTCCATGTATTTTTCTGCTGATGATTTATATTGCTTCTCATGTTCTTCACTACTTTCGAAAACCAAACTGTTCTATGAAAACTTTGGTACCTTATTTTGTATTCTCTCATGTATGATTTTGAGTTTTATTTTCAGTGTGTGGCTCATGGCTGTGTCAACCACATATCTATATAGAGAATTCTTGCCATCATTAGTCACTAACATTTAGTCTTTTGCTTGCACAAGAACTAATCTGAGTCTAATAGAAAAGTCTAAGCATTCGCTTCATTGTATTATGAGCAGTATTTCTAATACATTTGAGAATAATTCTCATGTCTTTACCCTGGAAACAATATAATCTGTCACACTGTGACTGGGATAGTACGAGTATTCCCTGGCCATAGTCAATCACAACTATGACCAAGGGACCACACAAGACAAGCAGCTTCTGCTCAATCTGAATGGATTCCATTGTTTTTAGTGTTGTTAAGGCAGGTCTGCATATAATGTGATCAATCATCTGGTACTTCAGTGAAAGGCTATGATCAACCGTCACACTGAGGTATTTTAACCTGTGATGCTAATCAAGGATCTTTCCATTCAGCGTAACATTAAGTATATACAAAATATACTGGTTGTAGCAGGCAAACATTGAACATACAGTGCATCGTGACCTGCCTAAATTATTGCAGCACTTTCCATTCAACCCTAAAAAAGCCAGCTCCTTTCCCCACCCCCAACTGTTTTGCCCATTGCTGCCTCCACATAAGCAACTTCCTATACCTCAAAGGTGTTATAACTGCCATGTTGCCTTTTACCCACCCCATTCACACTTGAGGATCCATTCTCCTGCACACACCCAGATGTAACCAGCTCTTCCTCTGGGATAATTTTATTGCAGGCCTGGGCTCCCCTCCCCTTGCCCTGTTATTGCTATGAAGTGTGGTCTTCACAAGACGTCTTGTGGAAATTGGACATTTAGATGGCCTTGCAAAACGGGCAGAAGGAACAATGAAAGGAAACCCCAGAGACTTTTAATGCACCACAAGGAAATTAGTAGGAAAATATAATCATCCAAGTGTCCTTATCAAAATAATAATGGAAAAGTTCCCACCAACATTAAAGATCAAATGAACAGATGGGTTAAATATTTTAAAGAATTCATTAATATAATGAAAGAAGCTAAATAGCTATACACTGACACCCTGCCCCCAAACTTCATAGGTAAAATCACCTGGCAGTGGGATAAATAATATGGACTGACTTAGAAAAGCAATTAAAATTATAGGTTTTAACAATTGAACATACAAGTTTACTACTAACAGTAAAATGGACAGAAAAACAACATACCATCCATGTCGCACAGCAACAACAACAAAATATGGGAATGGTAAATTCTCTTATGCACATGAGTTTTTTAAACTCAAGCATACTGTTATTTCACAACTGTGTACATTAGTTGGTCACTAACAATTTTCATGAACAAGCAGCTTGTGGAAACTTACCAAAAATAACCTCATCCCAATGATCTTTCCCCAGTGATTTAACTCGGCGTGAGGAAGACTTCCTCTTGAATAAACTGCCCCTTCCTCTATTTGGGAAGTTCTCCTTGTCACTGTATTCCTTCTGCTGGTTTTTCAGAACCTCAGCACTATTTTTACGAGAAAAATTAGACTGATATAAATATATTATCTAATTTTCAAAATTTTATTCTGATAAGCATTTACACCATTATGAATGAAAGCTCTTCACTGTCCCATAACATATGTATAGAACAATGTGATCTACTGGTAATGAAACAAAATGTGAATAGTATGATGCCTGACTACAGACAATGGCATAGCGTCAAGAGTATAACATCATGAGTTCAAGAGCGGTATGCTGTTTCTACCTGACAAAGATAGGAATTTTATGGAAATGCCATTTTTTCATATTATACCTGCACATGAGCAATTTAAAAAAAAAATGTACATAGATAAACATTTTAAAATGTACTATATGCTCGTGTTGTCAGCATACTCTTTGATAAAATAGAATTTTGGTAGCATAATGGTTATCAACAGTGGTTGAGAGTTTAATTCTTTGTATGAGATTTTATTTCCCCACACCAGTATGACTCTGGCTGTGATGTTGACCCAACCTCATAAAATGGATGTCAGATACCTTTCGGAGTTTTCTGGGAATTCTTCAGGATAGAAAGGCAACAAAGAGACCTCATGACCTCACTTTATTTATTATGTTGTAAACTATTCTATGTAAAGGTCTAACATTCCCCATCCCTTCAGGATTACATGCCATGGAATTACTAACCCTCAGTAAAACATATTCTGCCAAATCACCAATGATCTAAATGTCAAAGTTTGCAGTAGTCTTTACAGTGTCTTGTAGACTAGTGTGGGAAATTATGTCTCTCCACAACCCTATATCTCTATTGTGTTTAAGTCTTATGTAGTAAAGAATCATTTTCACTACACACAGATATCTCCATAAGAAACCGATCTACTCCCACTGATCACACAAGGAGAATCTCAGCACAGTGCACAAGCTCCTTAGCACTAGTGATGACCTGTATGTGTATATATACCATAATCACACATGCAATATTCTTTTTATGAGTAGCTTTTGTAGTTTTGAAATTTCACTAGGCAATGACCTATTCGGCTGCTTTTTTTATATTTTTTAAATGCATGAGAGTCCCACAAATATTTTGCCCTTGACCAAGAAGATATCTGACCCACTAAAGCATATCAATCTTTTTTTTTATTTATTAAAACCACAGCCCAGAACATGAAATGAACCAGGTCTGCACGGATCGAAGGCAGACATCCTAACCTCTGAACCACCCAGTCCTACATCTTTCCTAGTTATGATCTTGTGGTTTCTATACATGGTGAAATACTCTTGCCAGTTGTTATAACACTTCCAGCTTATCTCTGATCATGACATTGTCAAAAAACTTGTCTGTAACAGGTTTCCAGAATGTCTTAGTTTTTTTTTTTTTTAGAGCCTACCTATTTCTCATAAGCATCCATATTTTAAACATTTTTACATTAAATACACTTGTCTGTCGCTTACATGTACTTATTTTCTTACTTACAAATAATGTTCACTTCAAAGCTATATGTACAAATTGGTTCTAGGCAACCTTTACATTTTTTCTGAATTCCAGAAGAAATATTTAATGCATATACAGTAACAATGTAGTTTTTGTTTATCCCACCCATTCTATTGTTTATTTCTGTGGTACATTTTTTTTTCTATAACATCATCAAGCGTCTTGCTGACTGATATGGGCGATCATGCTTCTTCACATCTTGCGATTTCCAACAGAAAGTATCAATTTACATGCTGACACCTTTCCATGCCATGACAAAAGGCTATCAAGAATCTGATCACTTTCTTACACGACCTCAACTTCCATAAATCCAGACTGAAGAATGGCTACCTATACTACCCTCAGGTTTTTCTCAGCGTGTCCTATCCAGCATCATCTTATTTTCATCACCACCTGATTCACTGAAAATTGTTGTATTTTCTCCATGAGCTCTACATTGGTTCTGTCATCTTATTTTCCTCACCACCTGATTCACTGAAAATTGTTGTATTTTCTCCATGAGCTCTACATTGGTTCTGTCATCTTATTTTCCTCACCACCTGATTCACTGAAAATTGTTGTATTTTCTCCATGAGCTCTACATTGGTTCTGTCATCTTATTTTCCTCACCACCTGATTCACTGAAAATTGTTGTATTTTCTCCATGAGCTCTACATTGGTTCTGTCATCTTATTTTCCTCACCACCTGATTCACTGAAAATTGTTGTATTTTCTCAATGAGCTCTACATTGGTTCTGTCATCTTATTTTCCTCACCACCTGATTCACTGAAAATTGTTGTATTTTCTCCATGAGCTCTACATTGGTTCTGTCATCTTATTTTCCTCACCACCTGATTCACTGGAAAATTGTCCCATTATTCTGTACCAATTAATGAATGTTTGCAGCTTCTTAGTAATTCTTTTGGTGTTCTTCATGTTTCTGATCCATACAATTATCCAGTTTAACACAGGGGTTAAATAATCTAAGTTTGCTGTTAAGTTTAATTTCCTCTGACTTCAACATATTTTCTAGTGCTGCAAACTTCACTTTAATTTTTGTGTTCTTATTGTCTGTTCCCTCATCTTTATCTACATTGCTACCTAATTACGTGTATGATTCTGCCTCTTGAAGTCATACTACCATTACTTCTGCCTTTTTAAAACTGAGGCATTTTATTTCAATTTCTACAATTACTGTCCTATTCTGTAGGGCCTTCTGACTTATTACTATCAATATCATGTCAGTAGCAAAAAGCAAGTTTTTTTTGTTTTGTTTTTTGAAATATGATCATCAACTCTGTTACTCCTGGCACATTTTCTATAGACCTCATTGTATAATGAAAACAAATCGCGGCCAAGTACACATCCTTGTTTAACACCTTTCTTTATACACTAAAATGTTCCCATATGACTGTTGATTCTTTAAGCTGCCAATATATGTTATTTATGACTCACAGATCTTTGCCATCAATAATTAACTGTTCTAGTAGTATGATTATTTCCCCATTTTTCAAATGCTTTTGTGGTGTGTAAATACAGATCTGTTTTTACTTTTACAGCTCTTTTTAATAATGTCCTGAGAATATATATGGCACTCTATGTTCCCTTTTCCTCTAGCAATATGCATTCTTTAATCTTGTTTCTTACACTTTTCATAATTGTTCCTAGTAACAGCTTTAATATATGACCTATAAAACATACTGTGCGATGATTTCCACATTCTAAAGTGTCTTGTTTCTATAACAAAGCTATACATATGAATTTTAATACATCATTAACCCTTTACAGGGCAGGAACGGCCATTTGCGGCCGATGCCTTTAACGAGCATTTCGGCCGATTCCGTCCGATACTATTATGCATTGTAAAAACGCGATTTCTCGGCCTTACGATACTTCCGACGGCTACTTTCGCTTTCGCCGATAGCTTGAAAATGTGGCCGCCATTTGTAAGCGCCAACTATGAATTTGAACGGACTTTTACAGACTTTTCTTTGGATAATTTTCGGGGTTTTTACGCTTAGTTTTTCAAAATGGATTTCGGCGATTCTTCAAGTGATAGCCGAGATTTCGCTAGGTTCAATTTAAGTGACATTAAAGGGCACGAAGTTGACTATTAATCGGAACTAGATATCAGTTACAAAGCGTTACTTTGCATTAGCAGTCTGAGTCGGACTTTAAAGAAAGTGATTATGATTCTGAAAATGTGTTTGTAAATTGCCGTATAGATGACGGAAAATCACAAACAGCATGCTGTATTTCGTAAATATTTGTGTTCATATATGGATTATCAACAACAATCACATGAGTGACATATTCTGCATGCTTTCCCTTCATTGTGTTGTTTATTTAACTAAAGTCGGTTGACTAACACCTTATTTATGATGTTTTTACTAAGGCAACCAGAAATTTTTCCGAACCTGAAAAAATCTTGCCCATTCAGAGCTAAAAAACGGACAAGCGTCTGCCCTGTAAAGGGTTAAGAGTTTATGTAGAAATTGTATTAAGATGGGTGCAAAATGTGCCAGATGATCTCCAGATGGGTGTATCGGGCACGGGGCATCTTGCTAATGACCGAGAAGTTTTCTGGAAGATTGTTACAGGAGTGAGGTTCTGCAAAGGACATGCTGCTGAATGAATTAATTATTATTTCAATTTCAAAATCTCTCAAGGCCTCAATTTCCTCCAATGCAATGTTGCCTGGTCCAGGAGTCTTTCCTTTCTTTATAAAATGTGCCATGCCGATAAGCGTGGGCGGTCATGATTCACCATTTCACTTGATCTCCAGAGTCGTGGATCAGCTCAGTGTTCTTGTCTTGATCATACAACGTGGCCAAGCCATCCAGGTATGATTCTGCCATCTTTTGTTTTTAGGCAGCCTGCTGATGTTCGTGTTCTTTTATTAGTAAGCTCCTGAATTCTTTTGTGCATTAATTTGGTATTTTTTCTGTTTGTGTTGTTTTTCAATTTCTATGCAATTTTTCTCGAGCCATGCTTCTTTTGCCTCCTTATATAATGTTTTGACTTTTCTATGAATTTCTTCATATTTGACAGGATTATTTTTGTTGTGTCTTCTTGTTTCCATTAGTAGTAACATTTCTTCAGTCATCCATTTCTTACGAATTTCTTTAACTTTGCCCTCAATGTCCCTGTAATCAATCTGTGATCACTGTAACAATCAGTATTGGGAACTATTTTTGCGATTGTTAACGCACTTCGAAACCTTCTGCTAATCAGGATGTAATCAAATTGGTGTCTAATCCTGCTATCAGGACTCCTATATGTCCATAATCTTGTCCTGAACCTTTACTTCCATCTTTCTACTATTTTAACTAAGACCTTTCTTTAAATTTTCTACCAGCACTGATTCAATAAATTTCTTAATGAACATTGTAAGCCACTCTATTTATGACGTCCATCAACTGAAATGTCCAGCATGTTTTCAATTGACATAATTATATGGTCACATTATAAAGAAAACAGATCAGATACGCATTCTTGAAAGCATGCTTTATATAGTGATATGTTGGACAGACAGAAAAACCAATGAACAAGTCCTTCAAGAAACAAATGAAGATCATAAACTGATTAGAGACATTAGACGTAGACAGTCAACATTTTTTGGGCATGTTATGAGAAGAAATGAAATGGAGAACTTGGTGACAACTGGCAAGACCGAAGGGAAGAGACCAAGGGGAAGACTGAGAAGTAAATACCTGGATGCCTTGGCCACATGGCATGGTCGAGACAGGAACACGGAGCTGATCCATGACTCTGGTGATCGAGTGGGATGGCAGAACATGACCGCCTACGCTTACCGACATGGCACATGATGGATGGATGGTTGCTACACATCAATATTTCTTACGGTTCTATCAATGAGAAACTAATCTAATGTATTCTTACGTTTTGCTATTTGGAATAGTTCCTTTCTTCTGTTCAGCTATGTCATCTGAAACACTGATGGCTAACCAAGCACCACCAATCCCTCGAAACAGTGTGTCCTTGACATGAAAAACATCTCCAATCTTGAAAGAATGCTCATTGACGTCTGTAGCGCTATGGTTGAAGTGAGTCCTGCAGAAATTAATAAAAATTAAAATTCACTTATATAAAAAGTTACAATGATCTACAGTATTACTACTGTAATAGTTTTGAATTATCTAAATTTACAAGCATGGGGAAGGGGGGAAGTGGGTGGTCTGTGTGCGTGCGTATATGTGTTTTGAAACAGAAGAAAGAAGAAGAAGAGAATATATTATTGTATGCTATCAAATAAGATGTGGAATCATAGCAGCAATACTCGTGTCTTTCCGTGGCCCATAAGTGAAGCGAAGAATAGAAACACTGTTGTCTTCCATGCATGTTGTAAAAGGCGACTTAGGAGGCTTAGGCTGAGACTTGGTCTACAGTCTATTGGGACTTCCAGTCCCAAACATGGCGGATAGGCATTTAAACCGTTAAGGTCTCTGGAATGTTTACGCTTGTGGCTATGGTTTGCATTCGCATTTTCCTCATGTTGGACTGGTAGTGCATGGTTCCTTCGCTCTGCTACTAAGTTAGTTAGTTAGTTAGTTAGTCGACAGATCATCCTCATTGCACATCGAACCATTCAGTCCATAAGTGCTCGGATCCCCTCCTCAGCAAATCCCGCAACGTGTAGCGGCTAACGACGCCAGTTCTGTGTGAGTGAGTGTGTGGCATAACACTGCAAGCTGTGAATTTTGTGTGGAATACTTTTACATCTGTCCGCGGTTGTTTGTAGCATGAAAGGCATGTTCGGAACGATGGAGGGCGGCTGTTGCTGGATTGACTGGTTTGCCTTTTCGGTTCACGAGTGCATTTTTCAGGAGACTCCTGGGAGTCATCACTGGAGCTGCTGGAGTTTGTGTTTTGTACTGTCCTTTCGGCGGGTCACCCTGCGGAAAGAGACCGAGCCATATGGGATAAAACCCAGGTCAATGTAGTCTTTCTGGTGACTGCCGATTCCATTGATGATGAATTGTATTTTTTGTGGAGGACTTTTGTGTTGGCATTCTGGCTGCAGCATTATGCACAGTGTACCTGTGCAGGCTGTTGGCTTGCAGATACTCCTGTCTATTCCATTGTTCACATAGGGCAGTGAGGAGCATTTTGTGTGATATTCACTGGCACATGAACGGAGCATAATGGGGACGACCCGTTGCCGTGAAGTTGGAACCTCGACTAACTATCATAGCAGCAAAGTCTTAGTGCACTGTAATGTATCCTCAGTATGAATATGATTATAAATTCAGTATGACAAACTGTCATTCTTAACTAATGTAGGATGTTCTTTAATCCATGTCTTTTTTAATAACTGTTTCACTGAAATATGTATTTATAGCTCTACCTAAAAGACAAGGAGTAATTTAATCTGGTCAGTTTCAAACAATCAACCTTATAAACCATGTCACCAAACAGTTAACAGAGAGAGTAGGCTCAGATATTCTTGGGAGTCACTTTCGACAGAATACAGCCATTCAGGGATCACATGGAATTAGTTTCTTTGAGATCTAGAAAGGGTCTCGGTGCACATGGGGCAAAGAATATTGTTCAAACTACTATCATCATCACCATGTGCCTTGTCGATAAGCATGGGCGGTCATGTTTCGCCATCTCACACGATCACCAGTGTACTGAAGATTATGGCAGCAATGGACATGGAGCAAAGAATATTGTTCAAACTATATCAACATCTAATTATCTCAGTAGCTGAGAATGAATTGGGACTTCCCCCAGTGTCAAAGAGTCGAGCTAGTTGCTTCGCTGGCTGTGAACTCCAGCGCGAAGTCCTGTATGTCGAATGAAGACATCCTGTTGTCCAACATCAGTGTGATGTCATACCGGACTAAGGTTTGCGTGAGTATCCGTTGTCCCATGTCTGGCTTATTGGTGTGTAGACTGGTGGTTCCTCGCCATGCAGGCAGATACTCTCCGACTTTGGAAGAATGAGCGATCCTACTACGTTAGCCAGGACCCCGAAGGACCTGTTGCCCAGGATGCACGGCTAGGACGTGTTAGGTCTTGGCCAGTATAGAACCTGGTACTTGTGCCTTGGAAACACCTCTGCATCCCAGTCAGCTAGTGAAACTAGAGGGGATCCGAGCACTTATGGACTGAATGGTCCGATGTGCAACGAGGATGATCTGTCGACTAACTAACTAACTAACTAGAGAGAATAAAGAATGAAGCTATGCAGGTGATACTGGGATGCACAAGGGATACGCCAGTAGTGCATATGCGATAAACCCCAGCCTTACCAACAAATGCAGACAGACTCAAGATGTTGCAGGCTAAATCATTTCTCTGAGTGGCTTCAGACATGGAACACCCCTGCATGAAGCCCTGGGCACAGTTTTTAAGGACCACAAGTTGATCAGAGGAAAATCATGGATGGCACAGACAGAAGACAGGTGATGTCATCACCTACATGGACAGCTCTATGCTAACAGACAAAAGAAGTGCCTGGGGGTTCCGACGGTGTTTATTAAAGCAGAGCCTACCATATGATACCACAACATCTACTCTGAGAATGGAGGTGAAAGCAGTCTGTGGGATCGTGTGAATAGAGTTGAAGAATAGATAAATCATCTCTGCCTGGCGAGAATGGTCAGCAGGATCCGATATTCATTCATAAGGCCAGATAAACACATAATCTGATTGCATCTGATACGATTGGTAATGGGACTCTTTGCTGGCTGTTGCAAGTTGGAGATGGAGCTTGTACAGGAGTTTCCTGAATGCCTTGGTGTTGGCTCTTAACTCAACTCAGCTCAGCTATGCTATGCAGATGACACAGCATTGATAGCTCAAAAAGCAAAAGATCTGTAACATATGTCAGACATGGTAGCAATAAAGATTGCAGGAACTGTTTCTTGAATATAAAGATAATGGAAACAATGGTCATGTCAAAGAAAGAGATAACACCAAAATATGATATTACAATAGGAGGGAAAATGCTTAACCAAGTAAATATATTCACATATCTAGGGACGGAACATTGGATCAAAGATGGCAGTGAATCTGTGAATGTAAACAAATAAATCGGGAAGAGTTTGAAAGCCAAAAAGATGTGGTTTCTGAGGTAAATGTAGCAAATACTTTGGACTGCAAGAGTAACCAATCACAAGTGTTGGAAGAGGCTAATGAAAGTAGAATAGCATATATAACTAATAGAAAGAGACACTCAATACTCTTTGGTCACATTATGAGAAGAGAGGCATTGGATATCATCATGGCTGGAAAGATCAGTGGTAAATGAGGCAGAGGAAGACCGAGAAAAATGATGTTGCTTGACCTAAGATGGATGGATGAAGGAATATCAATAGAAGCTATCCATAACACCAAAGCACAAATCTGTGGAGACAAATGAAAGCAGACACCATTTGGCAGGGTACATAATGCTAAGTCCATTGTTTGGATAGCCTTCTTAACTTTTTGTTGACCACTATTTTGCATGTAAGGGTATCATACCCATTGTAGGGTTATGGACTCCATCATTGTTGAGAACTCTGATAAGAAGAAAGCTAGGTTTTTTACTTGTCATCTGAAGTTTCAACCTAGCAAATCAAGCAGGGATCTAGCATTAATGCAAATAAAACTGTTACTGTTGATGTTGCTGAAATTGTCAATGAAGGTTCTCACTGCAAATTTTATTGCCTAATGACAAGCTGTTGAGTTTGTAATACCAAGACCAGGTCTCATAACTGACTCAAACCTTGAAGCACCTCTTTGTGCTGTGGTCTATCCACAGGCTTACAGGCCAGTTGGCATGGTGATTATGTGTTTAAATTCCCCTAAAGGTGGTGATTATTAAAAAGACATTAAGAAAAATCTGTCTATATATATAAATATTGTTGTCTTCTCATTGTCCTTCAAAATCCTCGCACTGACTATTTAGTCAGGCAATACATTTTTGTAGTATTTCTCTATGTATTCTTTTATATTCATTTTGATTTTGTTTACTTTTTCTTCTAATATCCATCAATTGTAGAATTTCCTGTGATGCATTTCTTCTTCCCAGTAAAAGTGTAGTAAGTCTTAAAATAAATGTTAAAAATTATAAAAAGAAAACACATATTAGTGTTGTTGTTACTTATGGCAGTGGAAATGTGGTTTCTGAGGAAAATGCAAAGAATACCATGGGCAGACAGAAAAACCAATGAGCAAGTTCTACAAGAGGCAAATGAAAACCGTAAACCGACTGAAGAAATTAGACGTAGACAGTTTTTGAGCATGTTATGAGAAGAAATAAGCTAGAGAACTTGGTGACAACTGGCAAGATTGATGGGAAAAGAACAAGGGGAAGGCAGAGAAGGAAATATCTGGATGATATGGCATGGTCGAGACAAGAACACAGAGCTGATCCACGATTCTGGTGACTGAGTAAAATGGTGAAACATGACCATCCATGCTTATTGGCATGACATATATGATGATGATGATGTTACCGATAATGCAGAGTCAGTATTTACAAGCTGTTGCTTTGTTTCGTATACAGAAATTTAAAAGTAATATTACAAGAAATACAGAAAATGTTAATATAGAAAATAAATTTAGAATTTAGTGACAAATGTTGAGCATATTAAAAAATTAACATAATAAAACAGAATATTGATAATCATACAAGAAATATCTTTCAAAAAGTAAATGTTAAAAGCAGCTGTGATAGTGTAGTGGTGAAAGCATTCCCAACATAGTGGCTTGGCTTTCACAGCAGTGGCAGGTTGCATGCTGAGACCAATATGACTATGGAGGTCAATCTAGGCTCATAAAATGGGTATCTCAATTATAAAAAGTAATGGTTGCTGGCGTAAGACTGATCTTATTATTCCTTGTTTTCCTTCAGGTACCAAACATTTAGGCTTAACATCATACTTCCAATGTCTTTTACATGTGCACAGAATTACATTTGCTGCTTTCTTTTACAAAAGATTGCAGAATATTGTAAAATAAATATGGAACTCAATAAAAGGAATGCTGAAGATGTTAATACAGAAATACAAACCTGACATAGAAAGAATCTCCAGCCTCGTGACTCGCCATGATTCGATCATATTCTGGAGAAAAAGATCAATTTCTACAAATAAAGGCCACTACGTAACACTGTTATGAATATTCTTATTTTTAACTTTATACATAGTATAAACACATGAAGTTAGACTTCTGTGGTCTGTGACTGGTTTAAAACCAGGTCACTGCACTGATTTAGCAGAATTGCAGAGAACAGGTATCTGATTGCTTAGTTTGGGAAGCAAAATGTGATGCAGAAGGTGGTTGTTACATGTGGTATCCTATTATTTTGGTGTTTACCAAAGTGAGATAATGTTATACTTCAATGATTACCTACTGAGATGTTCTTTATACTTCAGTGGCTATCTATAAAGATGATCTTTACACAACAGTGGTTACATACTGAGATTATCTTTATACTTCAGTATTAACCTGATGTAATTTTCATTACAGGCATTTTCTGTTACTTCAGTGATTATCTACTGAGATATTAATTATAATTCAGCTATTATATATTGCAATGTTCTTTCTACTTCAAATAATATCTAATGGTCTCCCTAGCCAAGGGGTTAACGACATTGTTCGTAATCCCTATATCTATGTGGGAAAAACAGCAGCTGCGAGAATCGGCAGCGGTTCGTGCCATGCTGGTAACTTATGGGGTATGTGAACCAGTCATTTAGAAAGCAATGGCAAACTACTGAACGTAAAACTTGCCTAGTACATCAACAGCAGCTGAAAAATGCTGGTGTTGACAGCAACATCCTGCAAGGGATATGCAATATAAAAAATTTAAAAAAAAATAATCTAACGAGATGTTATTTCTTCTCCAGTTGTTACTTAATGAGAAATTATTTATACTTCAGCTGTTACACACAGTGACATTTTTATACTTCAGCTGTTACCTAGTGGTCCTCTAAATGTACTGGACACTGAACATTTTCTAACATGATCTCATAACTTGAGGAAGGGAAAATTCCAAGGGCATGGTAGAGGATGGGAAACACACCACGGTGTGGCAAACAAGGATCTGCTGCTGCGTTCATCCGGAGTTTTTTTTTCTGGACATGATTGCGTTGTGCCTGTTTACAGTAGAGCTGTGTTCTTGCGCCGTGAGGTCGACACATCCGACTTTTGCGGGCATTTGTTGACCGGGTTAACCTTCCAGGGAAAACAAGGATCTGAGTACCAAGTATCCACCTGAATAATTGGAGAACTATGCAGATGAGCAGAGAAGGGCACTCACTTGTTCTGACAGTTAGAAATTGCAGTCAGAGGCAGAGGTAAAGACTTCTAAGTGAATTTGAAAGGAAAGAGACACTACCACATCATCATCTCAATATGTAATGGAATTCCACAGATCAGACAGAGTCAGAGAACAACATTAATGGCTGTCTTAGGACATCCTCACTTAATAGGAACTGTCAAGATCTACAGGTGACACCAGATTGTCATAACCTAACCAAAATGAACAAGTTAAAAATAGGAACATGGAATGTCAGAAACTTGCTGAGGTTCGAAAGTCAGGTAATGTAATTAAAAAAAATTACAAATACGAAAATGAATATCTTAAGCATTGAGTGAGATGAGGTGGAAAAGGTCTGGTAATGAAATGACAAACATGCATTAATGTATTCTGGAGGTAATAGACATGAAAACAGAGTACTGTTTGATGAGGAAACAGCTAAATCAATTAATGGTTATTGGTGTATTTTAGACGGTTACTATGGTCAAAATCAAAGGCAAACCAACAGATATAAATATACAAATGTATGCACCAACAACAAGCAGTAGTGAAGAGGAAATACACTTTTATGATAAAGAAGAAATGACAATCTCTGAAATCAAATCACAAGAAATAAAAATATTTGGAGATTTCAAAACAAAAGTAGAAAAGGAAAGCATGGAAGATGTAGTGGGTGACTGGTTTAGGAATAAGAAATGAAAGAGAAAAACTGACAGAATGGGAAAAATTAAACGATATGATAATTGGAAACCCCTGGTTTAAACACCATAAGAGTTGACTTTACATCTGAAAAAGTCCTAATAAGTAAACACTCAACTAAACTGTTTTGCTATTGGATCTCTTCTCTCTCCATAGCAAAATAATAATAAGAAAGATTAAAGAGAAGCTATGATTATGAGCCAGAGGTTATAATACAAACGATCTAAGCTATGTAGATGATACAGTATTGATTGCTGAAAATGACAAATATCTACACATTGTAGAATAAGGGCTGGCCGAGTGGTTAGAATGCCAGGTGCTCCTTTGGGAAACCTGGGTTTGAATCCTCTGTAGGTGTGGCTTTTTTCTGTCGGAAAAAAGAAAAGGTGACAGCACTAGTCAGGCGGCCTTAATTTCTCAGGCTTAACTCCCAGTCCTACACCGCGAGATACTATAGGCTGCAGATGAGTTTTTTTAACAGTAGAATAAGGTGTGCAAAAAAGGATTTTCCCTGAATATTGTCAAGAACCTGAATTCATACAGGCATGCTGGCTACTTCATTCATCCCTCACGATCACAAACACGATGGTATGAATGGTATATAATAAATCAATATTTATTCTACACAATTACTATCAGGCGATATGGCCACACAGATATATACAGCTCGCTTCTCGAGCATACATTAATCGCATTCAAATACTCAAACACATTATTCAATTCACACTCGCTACGTCTAACTGCATCCTGTCTAAACTACACAGTGGCTAGAGTAACATCACACAGGTCTTGTCGCTCTAACTGTCAAGTCCGGTATGCCTGAGTTTACAGGTCTCATTCAGTTACTGGTCCTTAGTCCTCGTGCGGTCAGCAGCGCTGCGTGCTGCGTCACTCGTCACGTAGTTCAGTGGTCCAGTACTCGTTACCCTACAGCTGTACTACTGTTCAGTCTGTTTACGGGTAGTTCCCCATGGCCAACGTCCACTGTCCTATCTTGGGAGTTGATCCCCGTCATGTCCTAGTTATGACACGTGCGTGCGTGTCCTATCCTTGTCCTGTCCTGGACTGTTTGGAGTTCTATCTACTTATACTGTCTCTCTCTATCTATTCTCTTGTAAAGGTCCTTATCTATGTCTTGTCTCTGTCCTTTCCTTACTTCTGTCTTTGTCCTACTTCTATCTAGCTCTTTGACAAATTTAAAGAAAACTAAAACAATGGTTACATCAAAGAAAAAGGTAACACCAACATTTGATATAACAAAAGATGAAAAATACTTAACCAAGTTGATAAATTTAAATGTCTAGGAGCAATAAGTCACTATCACTGAATGTCAGAAAGAGAGTACTGGCATGTTAGAACCTGTTTTTCTGTGAAGCAGTGAATCATGAAACACAAATGACAAAATTGGGAAGAGCTTGGAAGCAAAAGAGATTTGGTTCCTGGTATGGATGTTGCGAGTACCTTTGACTGCCAGAGTAACTAACAATTGCCTGGAAAAGGCTAATGAAAGTTGAACATTATATACAACAATTAAGAAGAGAGGCATTGGAAAATATTGTGACTGGAAGGATTAGTGAGAGAAGAGTCAGAAGAAAATGGAGAGAAATGATGCTGGATAGACTGAGACAGTAGCATAGAGGAATATCATCAGCAAAGTACAGGTCAGCATGACCAAATAGATAAGAGCGCTTGCTCTTAAGCTTCTGATACCGAGGTAGTGGGTTGAATCCCTCCACCAATCAGCTGAACTAAAAAGTTGACTTTTCATCTTCACCTGGGGACATAGATTATATAGATTACAAATTAAGATTATTTCAAGATCGCGTTAATACAAGAACCAATTACTTGATATTGTTTTCCCCTCCATACTTTACAGTTCTGTACTACTCGCCCTTCTGAAATTGATTTTATAACATAAGTAGACCAGACCCGCAAATCATGTTTTTTGTAGACGTCTACACTTGTTCTTGTATGTGTTATTAAATTTAGCTTCCATTTTTACGTATACTGTGGGGGAAGGGGGGATTTATAGGGGGAAATACGAAAGGGGGGAATGATATATAAAAATATAAACATGGTGAAAGTGTGCAAGAGCCAAAAAAGGTTGAGAACCACTTTCATGGAGCTTGTCTTCAGATAAAGCAGGTGTAGACCAAAATAGTTTTCTGTTCTACATATGTTAAACACTCTTGAAACAAATGTTTGGCTAGCTTTTTACCTGTTCCAGTTACAATCATCAATATCTCCTATCTTTAGTTTATTAGAAGTATGGTATGTTTGCCTAAACGTCTACCAAATAACCTTTTTTTTTCTGTAGTGTACTAACAGTGCCATTAAAAAATCTACTGAGATGTTTTTTATGCACCCATATTGTCAAACATATCTACCAACTAACCTTCTTTTCTGTACTGTACTATCAAAGTCACCTGCCCTTCAAGACTGGTCAGGAAGGACACAGCTTCCTCACGAGTCATCCCTGTGATCTCCTTCTCATTAGCCTGAGGGAAGAAGTAAATTTAGTGTCAATTTATCTGAATATTTATTCTTCCTAGGAAAGCCACTCAAGGCACCCATATGAGCTGTCTCCATATGCAGACATAGAAGTGAAGGACTGACAATTTTCCCCAAAGTATAGCCATTGTAAAAAATGTTTAGTCCATTGGTCACATGACCAAATACATTCTTTCTGCAAATTCTGTGAAGCCTCTACATTTAGAGGAACATTTATTTTTAGCAGGACAGGTTTTGAAAGGCTGTTGAATAATGTAAGCACTGTAATTAGACAATCTGTGGGAAACTTACAAATAATACAAGAAACGGAATGCACAAAGTGCCCATTGAAAGACATCACACAAAAGAAAATTGCTTGTACATATAAAGATAAAGTGATGCCAAATGACAAGTCTTAATCAGATTGATCCATCAACTTCTATGTTGTCTCATTTATTCATCAGCTCTTCCAGTCCCAGGCAGTTGTTACTTTTACTCACTGTAGCGGACATTGTGACTTTAAGCTAATAAATACTGTGTCCCAAGACTTCAAATAGTAGCATTATGGAAATGAAGGAGTTAAAGTAACAATTGACATAGAGTAGATTAATGTAATAAATGGATGAGACAAGCAGCTAAGACAAACATATCATGCAAGGAGTTACTAATAAACGCATGGTGAGACGCTTGGTACTGAATGAATTAAATCTGTCGAAAGGCTGGTGTTGAAGCCATGTGATCATGTCCCCTATTCTCAGCAACTCTTTTCATCTCAACAAAAGTCTGTGCCCCAGTATCTTTGCATGCTTGTGTGGAAGTAATATTTCCTAGGACATCCTAATTTTCTCTTGCCCTCCAGAATTTGTTTTTATAACAACTTAGAAACATGAAAGAACCTTGAAAAGATGGCAATGGTCACAAGAGCTTAAGGTGAGATGTTTAGGGGCCTATGTTCCTTGGTTAGACGGACACAAATATATTTTTCAAAAATGCTTACCAAAATTATCTGGTCACCTTCTGCAAGTCCTTCTCTTTCTCCTGCACTCCCAGGTTGAACACTGGCAATAAAGATCCCTGTGGCATTTCCACCTGCAAGCCTTAAACCAAGTCCAGTCTGCTTGTCCTTAGGAAAGGTCACACTGCGAGGATCTAAACTGTTCAGAAAAACAGAAAACATAAGCAGGTCACAATACAGTTGATACAACGGGACTGGACTCAGTTAACATTTGGATTAAAATGTGATGTTATGGCATGTGACAAGCAGGTCTGGAATATTGTCTCCTGTGCATTAGTTTGATGTATTTATCAATATCTTTTAAAGTGTTACAGAATCTCTTATTCTTCAACAAATGTAAAAACCTCTGGATGAATTCAGAGATAGAAAAATAAAACTTTATTGCACTGATGGCGTTTACAATACTATGGAACAAATTACGCAAGTAGAATAACCATCACACAAAGTCAGTAAGGACTGGATTCTACGATTGTAAAATCTCATTTGGATGCCATAAGTTACCACAGTTCACCAGCGAAGGGGCCATAAAGGTGTCAATAATAACCATCATTTAGGCATCATAAACGTAGAAATGTACCCATGATATAATACGTCTCCAAGGACTTCCAGACTGAAATGAGACTTGTAGCCTGACACATGTGTGATCTTACCAACATCTGGCAGAAACCACTTGCCCTGACACCATATTTGCACAATGCATTCAATTGCTGGCAAAGACGAAAATCAAGCGTAAATACTGAGATATTTTTACTTGACTGGCACCTTACCGTCTTGACAGACAATAGTTTGTAAAATGGAGTTATACCTCTCCATAACACAAAGCCTGGGCTGAATTTAGAGACCATGTGTTGCCCATGCAGCATGATCCCTCTCTCTGCCTGTCTAGTGTACTCCGGAGGAAAGGTAACACCAATACGTCTGCAACAAGACAAGCTGCAGAAGCTGCGAGATCAGCACAGCAATGCTCTAACTGTCCGCCTGTCGAAATACTGAGATTACATATTGGGAAAAGCATGTTTCGGATGCATGGTGTAGGCCGGTCATAAGATAAGCAACAGGTAAAACTGAGTTTATAGTGAGATTTAGGGTGGAGCTAAGAAATACTGGAAAGGGAAGCCTACAATGTGAAAAGGAGAGACGAAAAAATTACAATGGCAGAGGGGGTGAAAACAGTATATAAATACTAGGCTTTGCAAACAGCACTCAGACTATTAGCCTAACAGGGAAGCCTTCCTTACCACATTCTCATTTTGCCCAACTTTCATATATATATATATATATATATATATATATATATATATATATATATATATATATATATATATATATATATATCAAACTATCATCTGTCAAGAAGGAAAGGTGCCAATTAATGATATATATATATATTACCATTAGTGTCTTCTGTTCAGAGGGCCTACTTTCATTTTCTGTAAACGTTTATTCTTATGAGGAGTGGCTAGAATGCCGGATTCTCCTTTGGAAGACCCGGGTTCGAATCCTCGCTAATGTGTGGATTTTTTCTGTCGGGGACGAAAGGAAAACCCTAACCTGCACAGTTCATGATGACTGCACTAGCCAGGGGTCTTAATTCCTCAGGCTCAAGACCCCCTTGCCATACACCGCAAGGTACCATATAGGCAGTAAATGACCGTTTTTGTGTGTGGAGTTTATTCTTCAAAACCTCAAGCATGTGGTTTGTCTCTGTTACTTCTTTTTCCTTAGCTGTCACTGTGAAAACTGTATTCACATTGGTGTACTTTTATAATTTAAAGAAATTAAACACTATCAAAGCCAGGGGAGTGCTTAGTCTATTCACGTACAGGATAGACATTGAGTATCATATCTACATTAGGTTGACGCACATAGGAGACTGACCACTCAGGAGAAAGCCCTGAGGGTACGCAGTCTATTGAAAACTGTCCAAAATAACATTGATTATTCAGACCAACAAAGCCTGAATACCTACCAACATTAGAGTAAAACCACTGAAAGGGAAAATAATGTCACCAGTTCATCTCGTCTGCATGATGATAGACAGAAGACTTGGGACAATTCATTCATCATGAAAGGACAGGAGAAGTACAGGAGAAGTAAGGCATTTGATATTTGACAGGGATGTTTGACTAAGGCCTTTCAGACCGACAGTGTGTGACAGAAAGAAAGAGAGAGAGAGAGAGAGAGAGAGAGAGAGAGAGAGAGAGAGAGAGAGAGAGAGAGAGAGAGAGAGAGAGAGAGAGAGAGAGAGAGAGAGAGAGAGAGAGAGAGAGAGAGAGAGAGAGAGAGAGAGAGAGAGAGAGAGAGAGAGAGAGAGAGAGAGAGAGACAGAGAGAGAGAGAGAATAAAATGAGGTGAACTTAGTTGAGGGACACTGAGGTATATTCCTATGACATGTGTTTATGTTCTGAGATGTGTAGATAGATAGAAACTACACATCCCATTTTGTCTCATTACAACTCTTATATGAGAATAAAGACGAGGGGAAAAGATATTGAGAAAATCTCACAATAGTATAGCCAGACAGTCCTTTGCCTAGACCCACTGGATGAATGAAACAGACGGAGATCAAATAACATATGAAGAAGAGAATTAGAGACAAAGATTAATAATATGTGGAGAACATGGATGGAGTTACACAACATAGTAAAATGATAAGATGTCTTGAAGTGAGTAAGTCAAGAGACTATGCTCCAATGGAGGATAATGGGTTGAAACAGAAGTTTTTAAAACTAAATGCAACAATTATACAGGCACACCGACTATCATTACAATCATGCATGATTATATGATCAGTTCAACAGTTAAACCAAAAATAGTTACAATAATAAACACCACAACACTATTCAGGGTGGTCCAATAGTTTCCAAATATGGGATCGACAGACGCCAAGATAGAGCATGCAAAAAATTAGTTATTGCTGAATAGCCTTTCCCCTTCTGCTCCAGGATATTTAGGAACCTTACAATGATGTTTAGGCTTTCATCTTCTGGATCCCCTTCGGTTACATGTATATGGGCCAAAGATTTCTGACATGTAAAAGATTTCTATTTGGCTGTACACTACTTTCTACAGCGAGGCACTGTTGCCATTTTGAGGCAAATCCCGGTAAAGCTACTAAAGTTTTAAATTGTTATGTTGTCTAGTATGTCCTCTCTACTTCTTTCCTGTACTTCCTTGAATGCCGATCAATGCATGTTATTTACTATTCACACTATTTTAATGCCCACAATAACCGGTATTTCTGTGTATGACGTAAACCCCCACAGAACTGACCAATCAGTCTCTTCTTGAAATGTTCACTAATATACTAGTCCCAATGCATTTGTGTGTTTGTTTTTTAACCTATGCTTGGTTCATATAAATTTCTTAAACTTATGGTGCTATATCAATGGCTAAATGTGAATTCTGCCCAAATTCCATCATAGTTGTGGGCTCATGTTGATTACAAATCTGGCTAATAATGACACCCGTTTAGAGGTGTCAAGCTAGCCATGTGTTGAAGTACCTACAGCAAGGTTGTCATTTGAAGGCAACCAGTTTGAATCCTAGTATGGTCTCCACAGCTTTCAGTTTTTATATTGTCTAATGTGTCCCCTCAACCCTACTTCTTTCCTCCACTTCTATGAGTGCCAATCAATACCTGTTTATTAATTCCATTGTTCCTAATGGAACTTGTTCGTAATTGGTTGGATTTTGCAGCTAGTTTTTTCATGGGATGTAGTAGATATTTGTATACCAATCCTCCTTAGTCAGCTCTTACGACATGCATGATAGGTTGCAGTGCTACTATTCTTTGTTTTCCTTATGGGTCCCAATAACATAATGGCAATAGAGTATCCTCTGGTCTTGTTTAATATTGGTACATTGTTTTGTTTCGCTGAAGAAAGGCAAGTGGCCAATGAAATATATTGTGGGACGAATGTGACTGCTTGTTTTTAAAATGTATAACTTCCCTCTATATGGAAACTTTGCACCACCCTTAATGAAAGCAAACCAAGCTAGTCATTATATAGCGCAAAGAGTTCCAAACAGGCACACAAATTCCACGTTACCACATTCACAGATAACTGATATTAAATAATATAATCTAGGAAGTCAGGCACTTAATGGCAGCAAAACAATGAGAATTAGTTCATCATCATCATCATCAAGTGCCCTGCCAGCTGGTGTAGGAGTTCATGGCTCTCCACAGATCTCATTCTTTGGCGTTCTGGATCAACTCTGCTGATGATATTCCTCCATGCCACTGTTTTAGTCCATTCAGAATAATTTCTCTTGGTCTGCCTCTGCCTCTTTTCCCCTCGATCTTTCCAGTTGTCACGATGTTCTCCAATGCCTCTCTTCTCATCACATGACCAAAGAAAGCTATTTGTTTCTTTCGTCTCTTTCAGGCAATCATTGTTAGTTACTCTGGCAGTCCAATGATTAGTTAGAGAATTAGTTAGTATGAATATATTAATCAGACACACACAATATAATTTTTTTAATTTTTGTAATTCTTGTTCTACTCTAAGATGAAGAGTTACATCATGTATGTTTAAATGGGGGAAAAAAAACATATCTAAACCACATAAGCAACTGAAGGAATGCAGGAGCAAAATCTTGTGGGCAGATATGTCCACTAATGAAGTCCAACAACAAAGCACAGGTGCTGACACTTGACAAGTCAAGAGCATGCTTCAATATTTGTAAAAAGTCCAACCATGGTCTTGATGGTGTAAATAAAGCTCAAGATGAATAAACAACTGAAGAGGATAACAGATGAACCACAATTCAAGAACAAGATGAGAAGTGTGAAAAAAATAAGAATTAGAAGCCAGTAGTCAAACAGAAACTTGCAACAAAAGCCAAAACGTCTCGGCCGCCAGTTAAAAAACCAAATCAGAACCAAAACCAATAGTAGAAGAAATACTGCTTGCGGAATAGATATACAGAGAAATAAATAAAATATGAAAGTAACCAGGACAGGAGTCAGCCACTGTGATGTGTGATTTTAAGGACTACATTCATAAAGCACAACATACACATGAGAACAAATGCAGAAAACATGCAGTGTAAAGTGGACAGCACCAAGTCTACAGTGGATTCTTTTAAGGACTAGCGTTTTCAAGATTAACACATGAATAGCTAAAGAAAAAAACTGTGTAAACAATCCTAACTAACCAAAGGAAGAACAAAAGTATCAGAAAACAGAAAAGAAAAGCAGCAACTTAACACCCCCCCCCCCCCTTTCCTCCCCAAACACACACACACAAAATAAATAAATAAATAAAAAATAAAGATACTAAAATGACTAACAAAATATATTTTTTTTAAAAGCAACACAAAGACTGAAATATAACCAATGCTCCAGAAGAGTATGAATGAGGTATATTCTTGTTTTCAGTTAAGTGAAGGATCTCACTGACATTATGTACAGTTCCAGAAAGAGTATGAATGAGGTATATTCTTGCTTTCAGAATTTGAAACTCAGAGAAGGATTGAACTAACATTATGTACAGCTTGGCAAGTCTGAATGAAATGAGGACTATCAACTGGATTAATCATCATAATACTGAGAATATGGGCATTTGGGAATGAAGATCAACATGGTCAGAAAGGAGAAGCACACAAGTCAGTCGTTGTAAATAACAGATTTACTACGGTGGTGCTGGAGCACCTATGGACATGTCTGGATGGCAGTGATGATAATCCAACCTAACCTAAACTAACCTGAACTGAAATAGATTATGATGCATAGCATTGAAAATGGCTGAACTCTCAGACTCTGACATTGCTAATGACACACTACAGTGACCATGTGGGTAATGGGTGAAAACAGCATTTGTTGGTCAGTTAATGGTATGGAGTTTAACTATCATAGGCATAATACTTCATATGTAATCATCAAACATAAAAGCAACACTGTTAGATACCACAACAAATCTAGGAACAAAGTGCTAAGGCCGAAGTATAGAAGCATTTAACAATAACATTTACACCTTGACAAATCAAATAACATACTTTTCAATTTGTTTGCATATCCTTTACAGGACACTGCTGTCAACATCAGCATCTTTCAGCTGATTGTTGATTTCTTGGCAAGATTACGCTCAGTAGTTTGCCATTGCTTTCTGAGCAGCCGGCTCACATACCCCGTAAGTTACTGACGCAATTCGAACCACTGTTGATTCTCACTGTCGTCATGTTACTTACGAGAGTATACGCGATTACGGAGAAAAGTCACTAACCTCCAGGCCAGGAAGCCGGCTTACTTTTCAATACATTTAAAAAAACGATTTGCAGACTCTAAAAGTCAACAGATAAAGAGGCATCATGTTTTAACATATTGACAATCTTTATGATTAAAATGCTTGTCCTCACACATTTAAACATAATGGTTCAGGGAATAAGAGACCACTCTGAAATTATACCTGGTCTATATGTACTTCAAAAGAAAAGGTAAAGCACTCTATTTCCATTTCACCATGGCACACTTTGTACATTAAGCTATTTTAATTTTAAAAGGCCACAGAGCCATCTAGTTAAAAAAAAAATCCCATCCCGGGGAATTTCCACAAAGGACCAGTATGGTACTGAAACTGCAACCTTAAGAACCTAATATAGGCAACAAGAAATGGACAACAATCAAAATCATGCACAAGGTTTTAAAAAAACACAATCCGTCACGCACTAAACAGACAACATCAATTTATTACCAAATATCTCTTTGCATGTCAACATAACGCCTGGAAAAAAAATTGAACGACAACAGATGGTGGTTGTAAAATGTATTTATAAATGTATTAACATGTTATGACTGTTGCTGAAGATTGTAAAGTGCATTCAGAAACTTTAAAATATAGTGACAGTAGAACTTATGAAGTGTATTAATAAATGCGTTAAAATGTAATGACAGTAACTGGTCCCTGTATGTATTAAAAAACATTAAATTGTAATGGCAGTGGTTGGCAAGTGTGCAGTGTATACAAAAACATTAAAATGGCAGTGGTTGGTGAGTGTGAAGTGTATACAAAAACATTAAAATGTCAGTGGTTGGCAAGTGTGCAGTGTATACAAAAACATTAAAATGACAGTGGTTGGTGAGTGTGAAGTGTATACAAAAACATTAAAATGTCAGTAGTTGGTGAGTGTGAAGTGTATACAAAAACATTAAAATGGCAGTGGTTGGTGAGTGTGAAGTGTATACAAAAACATTAAAATGTCAGTGGTTGGCAAGAGTGCAGTGTATACAAAAACATTAAAATGTCAGTGGTTGGTGAGTGTGAAGTGTATACAAAAACATTAAAATGTCAGTGGTTGGTGAGTGTGAAGTGTATACAAAAACATTAAAATGTCAGTGGTTGGCAAGTGTGCAGTGTATACAAAAACATTAAAATGACAGTGGTTGGTGAGTGTGAAGTGTATACAAAAACATTAAAATGTCAGTGGTTGGTGAGTGTGAAGTGTATACAAAAACATTAAAATGTCAGTGGTTGGTGAGTGTGAAGTGTATACAAAAACATTAAAATGTCAGTGGTTGGTGAGTGTGAAGTGTATACAAAAACATTAAAATGGCAGTGGTTGGTGAGTGTGAAGTGTATACAAAAACATTAAAATGTCAGTGGTTGGTGAGTGTGAAGTGTATACAAAAACATTAAAATGGCAGTGGTTGGTGAGTGTGAAGTGTATACAAAAACATTAAACTGAGTATTTGGTGAGTGTGATGTGTATACAAAATGTTTGCATATCCTTTACAGGACATCGCTATCAACATCAGCATCTTTCAACTGATTGTTGATTTCTTGGCAAGATTACGCTCAGTAGTTTGCCATTGCTTTCTGAGCAGCCGGCTCACATACCCCGTAAGTTACCGACGCGATTCGAACCACTGCTGATTCTCACTGTCATCACGTTGCCTACGAGAGTATACGAGATTACGGAGAAAAGTCGCTAACCTCTAGGCCAGGAAGCTGGCGATGTGTATACATAAACATTTAAATGGCAGTGGTTGGTGAGTGTGAAGTGTATACAAAAACATTAAAATGGCAGTGGTTGGTGAGTGTGAAGTGTATACAAAAACATTAAAGTCAATATTTGGTGAGTATGATGTGTACACAGGAACATTTAAATGGTAGTCATTGGTGAGTGTGACGTGTATTGAGAAAATTAATAAGACAGTGGTTGGTGAGTGTGAAGTGTATATAAAAACATTTAAATGTCAGTGGTTGGTGAGTGTGAAGTGTATACAAAAACATTAAAATGGCAGTGGTTGGTGAGTGTGAAGTGTATACAAAAACATTAAAGTGAATATTTGGTGAATATGATGTGTATACAGAAACATTTAAATGGTTGTCATTAGTGAGTGTGATGTGTATTCAGAAAATTAATAAGACAGTGGTTGGTGAGTGTGAAGTGTGTTCAGGACAATGAAAAAGACTGTGGTTGGTGAGTGTGAAGTTTATTCAGAAACATTATAATTTTCCTTCAATTTCGTCAGAACTTGAACAAATACCCAACCTGTTTGCTGGACCCGTCGTAGGGTTCATACAATTAACTAACTATCTGAAATAATAATGGACTCTATTATAACCCAAAACAGTTAACAGGAAATAACCTTTTATTTTATCAACATGTTTTTTTTTTTTAAATTTATAATTACATTTCTAGTGTTTTTCTTTTTCTTTTCTTAGTGAGATTTTCCTAAATTTGGCTGCTTAAACAATTTTGTTGTAATCATTGTCTGCTTACATTTCTAACCTATAGTAACTTCTGTTTAATTATATTTAAACAAATGTTTGCCTAAACACACTTTTAATATGTGCATCTCTATTGAATACTTTCATCTTTTCTTTAAAACGTTCTTGCCTATTGTGATTAAATAAATTGCCTCTGAAATAACCTAATTTCTTCTAAAGCATTTTCTGTTTTTTTTTTTTTAATGAGATCAATTATTTATTCCTGCTGCACTAAATTACTCATCTGTCATGAACATTCAGAACAAGAAAAAAAAAAAAAACATAAGCAAATGCCTGCACCAACCATGGGAAATCCCTTGCATTCTTTATTGTAATAACAGACACAACAAGACTCTCAAATGAATGCTATAAAACGCTGTTCTTACAATAAAGAGTTATTGTTGTATAGTGGTTAATGTGCTGGATTATCAACACAGTAAACTGGGATCAATCACCACATATGACAGGATTTCTCCCTCCTCACCTTCCCTCTGCAAACACAGCCACTGTTGAAACACACAAGGTCACTGATTTCAAGTGCCGACTCAAGCTCCTCCCCCTGTGTGTTGGAAGAAATGTTACCCCATGATTTGCCCTTAATGTTGAAATCTCCACAGAAAATGACATTCCTCTCGTGATATAATATGTCACTCAAACACTGCCATCTATAGGTATCCATAGTCGCGTTACAGGCATAAACATTCACCAACACGAATGGTAGACCGGATTGAACTCTAACAGCCTGTAATTGTATCTCGTCACTGTCCCACCAGGACATGTCCAGCTCTGAAACCACTATACTGTCTCGAATCAGAATCGCCATTCCCAGATGTCGACTGTTATAAAAGCATTTGAAGCTGGCTATATGGAGTGTATTATTCACGCCCAGTCTCGTTTCCTGAAGTGCAGCTATATCGTTCCTGTATGCCAGACTTTCCAAGATAGGGCCACGTTGTTTAGCGCTAGTACAATTCTAATATAGAATATGCGTGTACTTGAGGCCCAGTCGGCCGCATTTGCATATGAGGTGTCTGGGACCATCCTGTCTACTTTGTCTCTTACACCATGGACTGCGCCTTAAAAGTCGAAACGGTTTGTTTACCTTATGTACGGGGCATATACGCTCGTCCGCCATTTTAAAGAATCCAGACAACAACACAGTAACCCAACACGCTACGGAAAACACGCAAAGATTGATTCGCTCAGATGCACGAACTCCGTAGCACCGGCAAAAATCTTGAGAAGAAACTTCTGTTTTATATCCTAGCGCAAAAATCACACACACGAGATAAACTTATCCACCGTCTACATGAAAAATGGAGCAGTGTCAACACCACACAACCACCCGCCGCCATCGTGACCGGAAGTTTTTCACATGTGTGAAAATACTGTCCTAATAGTTATCCTTCTTTCTATGCTGAATTAAGATCATAACAAAACATAATAATTTTATAATCCATCATCCAGATGTTCTAGTATATTCTTTTCTTAATGATAAACTACTGGGTTCATAAAATCTATATGTTCTTTCCATCATCTGGGACTGCCAGCCTTTAATGACAACTGCATTTAATGGCAGTGTAATGGTTAGTACACTGGATCATCAATACAGTGATATGGGGTTGAATTCTTTGTCAGCGGCAGGATTAGATTTTATTTTATCACACTCATTATGACCTCCTTATAGTCAGCCTGGCCTCAAATAGGACATATTTTTCTAGGAAAGAAAGGTAGCAGGAAAAGAAGTCAGTAACCTCACTTCATGATGGCCTGACACTTCACAACACAACTGTGACAATATGCCATGTAATTACTATTTACCATTACTACAACTTTTCCAGTATCTACTTATTACTTAATTTAAACCTGGCAAGCAACTAAAAAATAAACTCAAAGACACAGATGCTTTTAATTGCCTGCCACCAACCAATGACAGAGAAACACAACAAAAAACCAGTGGTGCAGAAATAGAAGTACACAGTATGCCAGCCACCTCAGTAAAGTCCTACTAAAACAAACAGGCAACAAGAGAATGGTGACAAAATGAGCTTTTAAAACAACCTTCAGAGGCTTCAGATTGGTCATCATATTAACCACTACTGTCACTTCTGATGTGAAGATTCCCTATAATATATCAATATGTTATTAAAATATATTAAAGCATTGATGATTTATACTTTGTAAAGAAAAGCACCCGTTCAACCCCTTGCTGGATGGCAATTTGGTCACAGTTCAATGTGCTGAAACTAATACAAATGGTTCCAGACACTTGTTATAGCATCCACTTGCTCTAGCATAAAGTGAAAGTATTTAAGGATAATCTGTTATAGTCCTACACAACCAAAGCAGCTATTTAAGCAGAAAAATCAGAATACAAACTATAGGTGCAAAAACTAATATATAATTAATTTATTTAACTCGTACACGCTGTGCATATACATTTTTAAAGCATAAACAATCCTTTCCTTACTGAAAACTATTAATAAACCTTCCCTAATTTAAAAAAAAAGAAAAAAAAAAACTTCAACAATATAATGTGTATGAAAAGCAATACAATCTCAACCCTACAGATTATCCTTAAACTATCAGTGCATCTTATGCATATGAAAAGATAACTTTCACTAATAAAAATAATTTTTAAAATCACACAGAGGAGAAAAGTCTTAATTGCTGCTCATCTTGGATGACTACCTCACAGGAGGTTCATCTGTTATGATTGTAATGGACTCATATGTTAAGAAGGGTGAATAGGCATGCTTCAAGCAGAGTGGCATGCTTCAAATAAAAAATCAAAGTTAGGGAGCATACTTTAGATAACTTCCCTAGGCATGCTATTGTGTTTGGGAAACGAGCAGACGGACAAATGAGCTTGCTCTGCACCATTGGGTGGGGTATTGGTGCATGATGAGGCAGATGTGATCAGGGCCCTTTAGGATCATGTGTGGAATACCACATATGCAATAATTTCCTGCAGAAAATGGTGAGACAGGGAACAAACGAACGAACAAACAGACTTTATTTTCAAAGGGTAAGGAGTGACCAGAAGGTCTGGTCAACACTCTGTGCACCGAGAAAAGGCCAGATGAACACATAATCAGACAGCCCAGTTAGCACTGGGGCTTATTGCTGGTTGTTGAAGGACGAAGCGGATTTGGGAATGTTCTGAATGCTGTGATGTACGTTCCTTTGGCCAAATTAAATGCTGCAGTGGTTTAGAAAATGCAAAGAATACCATGTACAGACAGAAAGACCAATGACCAAGTCCTACAAAAACAAATGAAAATCGTAAACTGATTAGAGAGATTAGATGTAGACAGTCAAAATTTTGTGGGCATGTTATGAGAAGAAATAAATTGGAAAACTTGGTGACAACTGGCATGATCGAGGGGAAGAGAACAAGAGGAAGACAGAGAAGTAAATACCTGGATGGCTTGGACACGTGGTATAGTCAAGACAAAAACACTGAGCTGATCTATGACTCTGGTGATTTAGTGAAATGGCAAATCATGACCGCCCACGCTTATCAGCATGGCACATGATGGATGGATGGTTTAGAAAGAACTAATTAATGGCATGGTTCCTGGAAGAAGAGTAGTCTTTCCAGCAGGCTGTAATGGGAGTAGCATTCTGCAAATGGCCTGCTACATAATGATGATGGAATGGAAATTAGCAAAGGCAAAACAAGCAAGATACTGATGAATAGCTACAGGGATTGATGGATGAATTGACTGATTTGAGAATCAATCACACACTAGGCAAACCCTCAGATGCTCCGACTCCAGCAATTGCCGTAAGATGAAGATGCTGACAATTCCAGCAGAACACTAGTTTTAAACACATCATATTCCTCTCATGCATCCCTGCTTACCAGAACCATGCTTAATTGGAAATTCATGCATCTGTTATTGCATCTTCAACTAGCATTCATTCATAGTCTTTAAAATGTATGCATTATCCATTGTGAATGTTCCAACTACTGGCACTCTAGTCAATAACAAATTTGCTCTCTTGTTACCTCACATTTCTGCATTACCTAGACACTAAGCAATACATATTGAGAATTAGACAATATGAGTGCTCTGGTAACTCTATTACCAGCTTTCCACCTCAAAGCTTGTGTGATAGCTACAAGGAATACAGGACAACCAATAACAAAATAAATGTACAAATGCTAGAAGAGGTGAACACTTTTAAATATCTGGAGTCCACTAAATGCAGTAATGGTAGTTCAAGTAAAGAGATCAAGACAAGACTAGATGGTCTCATCTACCATAGCAAGAGTGAATCCTATATGGAAAAGCAGAAGTTTTTCTGTCAAGATCAAATCATCCTAGTCACTCGTGGTGTCCTGACATTTATTGAGGTGTGAGTTGGAATCTCACTGCAGAAACATTATGGAGGATGAAGGCATTACAATGCAAATGCTTTAGGAAAATGTGGTGCGTATGGGATGGGTAGTACGAAACAAAGGCCATCAGCACCACGATTTAAAAGCATAAACAGGATGTAGTATTTCTACATTTGTGGACTTTGTTAAAGACAGAGGGTGATGGAGAACTCTGATTACTGATGCTTCCATCATGATACCCTACAACCCACATCTGGGGTTACAGGATGAGATGATGATAAGTCATGAAAAGCAAAAAGACTGATAGTATACCTTCACTTGTTTTTTGTTTTTTTTAAATCAGGTTTAGTGAAGTATTCATCCTGAATTTTTATTTTAGTTTAAAACCTTTGTCAGATTATTTCTCTTCTTGTGATGAAGTGATGACTAGATAGCTATGAAAACATCACGGCAACTAAAGTAGCGCTGATGTACAAACTAAATTGTCATCCAAGTATAGTGTCATAATAGCAAATAATGACGGTATGTGGCACCATTGATGATGTTGATGGTACAGCAGCAGTAGGGACGGCATTTATTACCACGTCATATAGTGAAGTTGACGTATTTTGCGCTTCCCAGCCTTCAAACCATCTTGCCCTATAAAGTCAATTTGACTGGGAATATAGTTTTAACTTCACCACTGGGTCCTAGAGTAAAATGTGATATGCAATTAGTATGATAGCACCAGAGATAGAGACTATCAACTTCCGTCTGCATCACAGATAAAGCACAGATGAAGACAAGCAGTCCTGCTACGAATCAGGTCCAATCCTTGCTAGATTAACCTTCATGAGCCAAATACTGCACAAACCTGGGGTGAGTGAGTGATAAAGATTAGATAATAATGATGGGTGGACGGAATTATATTCCGGTATTGGGAAACCACAGAATTTATTCAGATAATGTGCAACTATGGGCCACGGGGATGTAAGATAGGAGACACTGAGAGTTTTTAAAAACATGTGGTACCTATATTTTAATCACCATAAAGATTATTATGATGCGCATTTTGTGAATGTACCTATGTATATGTTTTGAAAGCATGAAGAGCATATGTAATGATTTCAACCATGTGGAAAGTTGGAAAACAAAAGCCCGACAAGTGCCTGAATAGAGTGGTAGAAGAAACATGTGGAACATGATTTTCACATGCAGACAATATTATCAGGCGATTTATATTCAAATATAAATTTACTTAACCATCATCCAATGCCATGCCAAAAGGCGTGACATTGAGTGTCAGGAGAACTCATAAACCAGGTGTTGGGGAAACTGAATTTGGGGAGTAAAGAATTCAAAGGGGATAACCAAGACATCCTAAAGCAAGACTTCTTGAATGCCTCAGCCACCTTGCTTGATTGCCTTATTCTTACGTACGAGCTCCTATATTCTTTGGGATACACTTCATGGTTCCTTGGCAACAATCGATTGCTCTACATCTAATGCTTGATGTGTGAGTTGCCTGCATTATTGTTCACCTCTTCTTAGGTATCTAGGGAACCATCCTGGAGGCCCATGACTTCCCCATAATGTTATTACTAAGGAAATATATGCTGGTAATTAACCCACCTGAGTCACACCAAGTTTGTAACCATGTACATTTTGTAATGTCATTTTCACACAAAACTTTGTATACATGTTTTAATCCGACTGACCAATTATTGTTGGATGTATTCACTTTTGGAACCTTTTAACATTATACCTTGTATCAGCTTGACATACAATGTATCTCCAAGGCATATATGGAATCATCATTTTAAATTAAATCCTAGCAAATAGTAACCATATCTATTGTTCCTACAGCAACCTCTGATAATGCCACACAGACAGACACACATGAAACCAGACCTCAGCCACTTGATCATAACCACGATTCTGAAGGGTATGCAACTGTTTTTTTTTTCATTTATAGAGCCTTGCTGATGCTACAGAACAGCTGATTTGCTATCTAGTAGAGAGTGAATGCAGAACCAGGAGGAGCATCGAGTACCTGTTTTTATTTTGACACACATACCTAAACAGGGGGGATTAAGTAAGTTAGCTCTAGCCCTAGACGAGATCAAAACACCCCAGTTGAATGTGTCAACCTATCATCTACGAGTGCATTTATCTGTGTGTGTTTATCTACATAGATAGGCATTGTAGTTCATTTTGTATTCATCTAATTTTCCTTTGTCCTAGTTCACTGGTTGAACTAAGAATCTTGTTATAACTTTTTTTATTATCTTCTTCGTTCATCCGGAGTTTTTTTTCGGACGTGATTGCGTTGTGCCTGTTTACAGCAGAGCTGCGTTCTTGCGCCGTTAGGCCGACACATCCGACTTCTGCGGGCATTTGTTGACCGGGTTAACCTTCCCGGACTTTTTGTATTAAAAGAGTATTAATTGTTTTGTAACTGCACCCACATACTCCAATCTTGATTTTTTTAATGCAAGATGTGCGAGTGAGTGTGATGAAAGTGTAGTACATAACAGGCGGCTAAAATATCTGACAAGCCCACCCAGCCAGATAAACTAGACATTCATGTTAGGACCTCCTACAAACACGACTGTTCACCGTGTCTCCCAAGTGAATCCCAGTCTCTTCTATTGGGACCATCCCTTAAGGCATCATTCTTAAAACGAGCCAAAAATTTCAGAGACTGTCTGCCAACTCTTGGGTAGGGATTTCTCCCTATGATGTTGGTTCTAAAATTACCTACATTGTACTGTAATAAAAATAACTTTAACAAAAGCAACGTCAAACAACAGCTCTATTTTACAGCTAGTTATGGTATTCCATTTCTTCTACTTCGTTCATCCAAAGTTTTTTTTGTGGATGTGATTGCGTTGTGCCTGTTTACAGCAAAGCTGCGTTCTTGCGCCGTTAGGCCGACACATCCGACTTCTGCGGGCATTTGTTGACCGGGTTAACCATCCCGGTGGTACTCCATTTAAGAAGTTAAGTTTTCTCATGTTAATGCTTGGATTGAGAGGATCCACAGTTGGATTGAGAGGATCCGCAGGTAAACTAAACAAAAAAAACAAAAAAACACCACATACGCACACAAATTGAAACTTACTCATGAATTGTCCTGCTAGGGAAGGATTCATCAACATAATCCCCAGACTTCTGCCAAGGTGGAATTTCTACCTGGCTTTGCCATGCAACGCCTTGATCGGTATAGTAACCATCTTGGCTAACATGTGGGAGCGATTTCATATTGTCTTGCTGGTGGAGGACACCTGAACAATGATACATGAGTAGAATTCATAGTATAATTGAGACATTTTTATTGTTTATCAATTTTGTTTTCCTTTTCATTTTTCCTCATCTGCCCTCAAAATATGGCTTAGTTCCCTTTTTCTATTTTAAGGAAAGAAACATTCTACTCTTCACTCTTATGTTCATCATATACAAGAAGAGAATCTAAATCGACTATTCTGTCTTGTTCATATTTTTAATACACAATCTACAAAAAATAAATATAAATTTATTTGTTGTATGAAATAATGGCACAAAAACAAGTAATGTAAGCCATTTGGCAGACACTGCTATCAGGGTGAAAACTGATGAAACGCCAAAGATAGTTCATGATTGTCATATAAATTTATGTGGGTAAAAGGTTAAAGTTGTAAAATGTCACTCAAGCTGATTACCATCAGTTCTACTGTGATATGACAAGAAAGTCTGGTGGGTTCCAGAAAGTACAATGTGTTGTCTCCAATCTTCCACCAATTTGGGTTGTTCAACTAGTGAGTTTGGCATTCTATAAAAGATTTCTACAATGTAAAATACAGTGTGTTCAAGTCTGGTGTATTAAACAATCAGTAATGATCAACACAAGTTTGTGCCCTAATTGTTTCATGCCACACCTGTCCAGTGCTTGCCCAGTGTGGGCGCATCGTTCCTTACTGTCGACAGAGCTAGTATCATCTCATGCAGCAGATGACATTGTGAGAATAGTTCTAAGTTTATAACACCTGGAATAATCACAGGACATCATTATCTTTCATCATGATACAATACAAGGTTGCAGGGCACGCGCCTACCTCAGAATTAACGCAAACACACAACATCCACTGCATAGTGAAATTAGGAAGGTGAAGGGCAGCAGGTTAAAAAGAGGACGGTCGTGGATGGGTCAAGCCGAAGACATTCTTCAACAGGTGTGTTCACTTGAGGACTTAGAACCTGGCGAGGAGTGGGTGCAAGTGCCAACAGACTTCTGCACATCCTTTTCAGTTTGCATCCAACTAGATAGAAAATGCAGACAAGAAAATCTGGCTGCTGTTGAGGCTGAAGTACAAGCGTTGATTTTCGAGAATTCGCTAGACGGTGATGCGGTCATCTACAGATGGGTCGGTCGTCCGACATGTGAGAAGCTCATGGGCCTTTACAGCTCGGGCCGGAGGGAGAATTGTGAAGGAGGACTCTGGTGCTTTCACTGAAACCACAAGTAGCCTGACCATGGAAGTCATGGCAGTAAGTAAAGCAATAACATGGCTCGAGACACAGACATTCACTAGGGCTTGTTTCCTCAGCGACTCAATGAACATGATCAAGAGGATAGAGGAGGGGTCAATCCGAAGAGAATGGTTGCTGCCTCTGGAGCGGTCTCGACTGGCAAAGATTAGTTTCATCTTCATGCCAGGGCATGCGGGAGTACAAGGAAATGAGCGGGCTGACAAGCTCGCAGGTGAGGCTACTATGGACCAGGCCGACATTCTGAATGCTCTACGAGAAGTAAGACTTTTGCGAGAGCCAAGTGATGACTGTGAATCTACAACAATGGCCAGACTGCGAGAGCAGCAAATTAAAAGAGGGGTGGCCAAACAAGAACACTACGCAGGAAGCCAAAGAAGATTGATAAACCAACACAGAACTGGCGTCGTTAGCCGTTACACGTTGCGGGATTTGCTGAGGAGGGGATCCGAGCACTTATGGACTGAATGGTTCGATGTGCAATGAGGATGATCTGTCGACTAACTAACTAACTAACTATCTTTCATCAAGGTCAATATAATGTTGTAATCCATCAATTGTCCTAGAAGTCAATTAACCATCATCATGCTATCAGAAAAGGACAACCAATAACAAAATAAATGTATAAATGCTAGAAGAGGTGGTGCAGATATCTATTCTGTACAGTAATGGTGTATTTCTTATGTGCAATGATACCAAGCAATATATATTTGTGTTTGTGCACACATAAAGTGAGCATTTTATTGATTATATATTAACTGGTTTTTTTTCTTTGCATATCCTATTACAGGACATCGTTGTCAACACCAGCATTTTACCGCTGTTGTTGATTTCTTAGCAAGATAACACTCAGTAGTTTGCCATTGCTTTCTGAGTGGCCAGCTCACATATCCCGTAACGGGTGCGGGGAGAACCGCTACCAAATCTTGCGCATCTGCGCTTTGCTCAGGTGGATAAACAGCATTACGGAGAAAGTCGCTAACCCCTGGGCCAGGGATACCTGCATATTAAGTGTACATACAGTAAAACCTCGGTTTTTGTTGCCTTCAGTTTTCATCCATTTCGGTTTTTATAGATGTTTTCCGCAAAAAATGGGTCTCAGTTTTCGCCGGTTGCCTCGGATTTCGTCAGCATTCCCACATGACCTTACTGCTAATTTTGCAAAAACAAAGGTACCCAGGCATTCTTCTGCTCAGTTTGGCGTTGTTTTTCATTATGTGAGCTCACTTGTTAATAATAAAATACGAGAACCGCATTAACATTGCACGCACGGGAAGTCACTAACTACGATTAAGTTCCATTGTGGCGAAAAAGGAAGCGAATGAAGTGAAAGACATGAAAACAGAGATCGCAAACAATTGAAGATGTTGAACAGTTATTTTTAATTTGGATAAATCATAACCAGTTACCAGGGAAGGTTAACCCGGTCAACAAATGCCTGCAGAAGTCGGATGTGTCGGCCTAACGGCGCAAGAACGCAGCTCTGCTGTAAACAGGCACAACGCAATCACATCCGAAAAAAAAAACTCAGGATGAACGAAGAAGAAGATAACCAGTTAAATGGCGATTCTGTTTCGGAGGCAGTCATATGTGAAAAGACCAGACTGTTGTATGCTGATCTAATTAAGAAAATGCCTGGGATGAATGCTAGTGTACTTTCTGATATTAAAGCCAGCAAAGGATGGTTTGAAAAATGCAAGAGGCACATTGACATAGTGTTACTAGGCACTGCGAAGGTGCGAGTTCTGACAAGTCTGTGGCCGAAAAATAGTATTAAACACTATATTTATTTCTCTATAAAATGTGTTTTTGGTATAGATTTTGGAGTGTTTGGAACGAATTAATTGAATTTATATGGCAATGATTGCCTCGGTTTTCATCGGTTTCGGATTCTGCCGATTGTTTTTGGATGGATTATCGACGAAAACTAAGGTTTTACTGTATCTGTAGTGCTTTAAAGGAGAGGCAAATATGCTCATATTCCCAGTTTTGTGCAGATGTGCATGGTTGATGGTGGCAGTTTGTGTGTGTGTGTGTGTGTGTGTGTGTGTGTGTGTGTGTGTGTGTGTGTGTGTTAAAGAACATGAGGGAAAGAACAGTCTTGTCACAACCAAAAGGCATTCCATTTTTTTTTTCATGCAATAACAAGAGTAATGTTTATACATCCTTCAGTTTCTGCTTACAGATGTGCAGCACTTGTAAGTAGTTGCAGTTAACCCTTTACTGGGCAAATCGCCCGAATGCGTCTTTACCCTGGAACGAGCGAACCGTCTGAATGCGTCCCGAGCTACTACTAGCATTGTACAAACGCGATTTCGTGGCTTTCGGAGATTTCTGATTGTCTACTTTCGGTTTCACCAATAGCTTGACAACATGGCAGCCATTTGCAAGCGTGTACTATGAATTTGAATGGATTTAAAAAATAGTTTTTGGGGTTTTTACACTTAGTTTTTAAAAATGAATTTCGACGATTCTTCAAGTGATAGTGGAGATTTCGCTGGGTTCAATTTAAGTGCACGAATTTGACTGAATCAGAGCTAGATATCAGAGATCAGCGTTACTTTGTGTTAGCAGTCATGAGTCGGACTTTAAAGAAAGTGATTCTGATTCTGAAAATGTGTTTGTAAATTGCCGTATAAATGACTGACAATCACAAACAATATGATGTATTTTGTAAATTTTTGTGTTCATGTGTGGATTACCAGAACATTCATGTGAGCAAAATACTCTGCATGCTTTTTACATCATATTGTTTTTTATTTAAGTAAAATCGGTTGACTAACACCTTTTATGTGATGATTTTACTAACATAACCCAAAATTTTACCGAACCTCAAAATTCTTCTTGCCTGTTCAGGGTTCAGGGCTACAAAACAGACAAACGTCTGCCCTGTAAACGGTTAATAGTGTGCCATTGCAGCTCTGAAATGGCTTGCCAAATTCTTCACTTAAAATATGATTATTGTTCCTGACCCTCAATCCATGCTTTGGACAGTTCAGGCATGAGTAGCCAACATTTCTGAAGGCCTTTAACCTGTGAAGATCTATTGTCCAGGTCATGCAGGGGTGCATGGAAACAAGAGATCTGATATTCTAGCTTCAAAAGTAAGCATCACTAAGATACTAAATATGGACCCTGGGCAATGTAGCACAGCATAGTATACATCTCTTGATTAATCTTCTGGAATTTGGCTAGTTAGAGTGGGAAATGGACTGTGGAACTGGTTAAAATTACAGCAGGCAAGGATAAGTGTGTTGCTAATCACATCTCAAGAGGGACAATCAGCATTGACACTCTTTAACTTCTGCTGCTGGGAGAGACTGAGTATTTATGGGCATGTCCCAAGTGCAACAATGATTCATTCTGAACATAATCATAAGAAGCAACCAGGATCTTTCTTTACCATCTTCCATATTCCCAGAAATCTGCAGTACTCTATTTAAGAATTAGGTCACACTCACTGGTTTCAAAACTTCGAGGCAAGGTTGCCACTGTCGGAAAGTCATTATCCAAAACATAGTGGCCATCATATCTTGTGTTCTCGGAGTTTGGATAGGCACCGGGCGGAACAACATGTTGCACTCCAGATGATGGCTCTTTCACAAACAACTCTTCCTCTGAACGTGTCCCTGTCCGGTAGATGTTGACATCAGCCTTATCTGATGGGAAATAAAATCAGATAAACATCAGCATTTGTGTGTGTAAAAGTGAAAATGAAATGATAAAGCATATCTCATGGCCTAATATATATGCCTAATACTTCTCACCACAGCTGCAGTATCGGTAAAGAAACTTTACCATGACAGTTCTGTAAAGGATATCATCATCATCAAGTGCCATGCCGACTGACGTAAGCGTTCATGACTCTCCACAGATCTTAGTCTTTGGTTTTCTGGATCAACTCTACCGTTGATTTTCCTCCATGCCACGATTGCAATCCATACAGCATCATTTCTCTTGGTCTGCTTCTGCCTCTCTTCCCCTCGATATTTCTAGTTGTCACAATGTTCTCCCTTCTCATCACATGACCAAAAAAAGTTGTTTGCCTCTTTCTTATCGTTGTATATAATGTTCTAGTTTCATTAGTCTCTTTCAGGCATTCATTGTTAGTTACTTTGGCAGTCCAAGGAATTTGCAACATTCGTCTCAGGAACCACATCTCTGTTGCTTCCAATCTTTTCCTAATTTGTTCATTTACATTCCTAGATTCACAGCCATACAGGAAAACATGTTTTATATAGCACCTTAGCACTCTCTTTCTTACATTCAATGATATTGACTTATTGCATAAGATATTCTTCATTTTCTGAAATGCAGCCTTTGCTTGCCCTATTCTGCTCTTAATCTTTGTAGTGCATCTTCCATCTGATGTGATAAATGTCCCTAGATATTTAAAACTATCCACTTGGTGAAGAATTTTCCCTTCTATCTCTAGTTCACATTTGGGTGTTACCTGTTTCTTTAATATCACCATTGTTACTGTTTTCTTGATATTCAAGGAGAATCCTTTCTTTGCACTTTCTGATACTACAATGTCCAACAGTTGTAGATCTTTTGCATTATCCGCCAACAATACTGTGTCATCTGCATAGCGTATATTATTTATATTATAACCTCCGGATATTATTCCTGGCTTTTCTTTGATCTCTCTTATTATTACTTATGGTCGTCACTAGGAAGGAAGAAGTGCCACAATGTAATATACAAGTAAATGGAAATATTCTTCAACAAGTGAATCGGTACAATTATCTTGGAACAGTCATAACATCTGATGGGAGATGCCTTGAAGAGATTAGAACAAGAATCGCCATGGCGAAAGTAGCCTTTAGCAAGATGAAAAACATTCTGACCAATAAAAAGATGTCAATTGAAACGAGAAAAAGAGTGTTGAGGGGATACATAGAGCCTGTTATTTTGTATGGAAAAGTTTTGTGAAACTTGGACAATGAGCAGTCAAGCTGAAAAGCATCTGATGGCTGCAGAAATGTGGTTTCTGAGGAAAATGCAAAGAATACCATGGACAGACAGAAAAACCAATGACCAAGTACTACAGGAGACAAATGAACATCGTAAACTGATTAGAGAAATTAGACGTAGACAGTCAAAATTTTTTGGACATGTTATGAGAAGAAATGGATTGGAGAACTTAGTGACAACTGGCAAGATCGAAGGGAACAGACCAAGAGGAAGACCGAGAGGAAAATACCTGGATGGCTTGGCCACATGGCATGGACGAGACAGGAACACTGAGCTGATCCACGACACTGGTGATCGAGTGAAATGGCGAGTCATGACCGCCCACGCTTTCCGGCATGGCACATGATTGATTGATTATTACTTCGCTACAAAGGGAGAAGAGATCCGGTGACAAAATACATCCCTGTCTTACTCCCAGCTTTATGTGTTCATAATTTTCTTCTTTACTTCCATTTTAATTGCTGCTATTTGGTTCCAGTAAATATTTTTTATTATTCTGAGATCCTTCCCATTAATATTAATATCTTCCAACATTTTAATCATTTCATCATGTTTTACTTTATCAAATGCCTTAGTATAATCTATGAAGCACAAATATGTCTTTCTTTGTCTCTATTGATCTTTCTAATAGTGTCCATAATGTATATATTACATTGTTTGTGCCCTTTCCCTCCACAAATCCATACTGTTCTTCACCAATTTTCATTTTTATTTTCTTTCTTGTTCTTCTCATTATAATTCTGAGTAGAAGCTCAGTGACATGATTTATGAGGTTAATCGTATGAAAATCTTCGCATTCAATTGCTCCTGGTCTTTTTGGTATAGTTATAAACACAGATTTCAACATATCGCTTGGTATATATCCACTGCAGTAAATATCATTCAACATTTTGGTTAACATATCTACTCCAAATTCTGATTGTCAAAAGGATATGCAACTCTCTCTCTCTCTCTTTGTGCGTGCGTGTGTGCATGTTTTTTGGGGGGTTTTGTTTAATTAGTCAAGGTTCCAACTTCACAGCAAAGGGTTGCCCCATAATGCTCCATTCTTGTGCCAGTGAGTATCACATAAAATATCACAAAGGACTTTGTCTGGATAACAGAAAAGCAGAAATAATGGCTACTGCAAAAAAAAATTGTACACCCAAGTACAACATCAAAATGCATGGAACTAATCTTAAACAAGTCAATGTGTTTAATTATTCAAGTACTTAATAACAGCAGATGAAATATGTATTAAGGAAGTTACATGTAGAATAGCCCAAGCAAAGGGCTTGGCTTCACAAGATGAAGAACATTCTCTGCAAGAGTTCTTAAGAGCTATATTGAGCCAATTCTATTGTATGGTAGCGAATCATGGACAATTAGCAGACAAGTTATCTACGTATGTATCTTATATTGTGCTGTGTGCGTGCGTGCGTGCCATATGATTACATGGCTGTGGTGATCTGGTTGTACAGAAGACCGAAGAGAACACCTTGGATATATGAAAGAGCAATGAAAATATCTTGAAAAAAGTTAACTCAAAAAGAGAATTGGTTGCTCACACCAGAACTCTTTGGGCATGTTACGAGAAGGAGAGAACTGGAGTTGGTCACTGCAACAGGAAAGGTGGAGGGGAAGAGAGACGGGGGAGATCAAGAAAGATGCTGGACAGTTGGAAATCATGACATGGTGGAACATCAGTATCAGAAATGATTGGCAGCATACGAAAACAGACAGATGTGGGCAGACATGATCGCCATGGTTTAGGACCTTCAGAAAAAGAAGAAGAATGGTGTAATTATTATAATAAAAATCATGATAATTATCCTATGATAGTCATTTAGAAGTTAATTAAAAGCTATGAAAATCATCAAGATAACCTATGATGACAATGATGATGCTCATGACAAAGATGACAACAATAATTTAGTACCAACAAATGATACTTACCAGCATCATTAGCCACTGCAGCAAAGGAACCCACTGAAGAACTGGGATAATCTCTCTCTTGTTTGACAACCAGCTGAAGTTTGTCGCGGCTTTTATCTATGAGTTTCTTTGCCTCCACCAAGGAGAGATTTTCTACAGATGTATTATTGATCTGTGAATATTAATTATATATTTATATTCAAACTTCTGCTCCAGCCAATTTTTACAATAACCCACTTGTTCCTGATTAATTTTACTCCAGCCCTAGTTATTAAATAAGCTTTTTCTGTCTCAGACAATTGTTACATTTTCCCACTTAGCACTGGCCATGTAATTCTTTCTTTCACAGCCAATCGTCACATTGATTGTATGAGACGGAAGAAGTTAAAGAAACGAAATAACAACAAAAAACATATAGAAAAAATGCTTGGTGGTATATTTAGGTGCCTTTTGTTGGGTTACTACATACACTTTTATGAATATATAGCTCTGAAAATATAGGATTATGTGGCAATAAAAGGGTGATTGGCAGGCTTGTTGTACCTCTTGAATATATACCTTTTGTTGTTTAGACTCCTTTAGCATTTGCCACTATTGGTCTATCCTGTCTATTTTTTTCTATTGTAATGTTTCTATTCTGTACAGTAATGGTGTATTTATCACTTATTTCCTGTTCTGATTCAAGTATTGTCAAATCTAGCTTGATATTTCTTGGAGCCCTCTTTAATTTCTTCAGTTTTATACTTAGTTTTTCAATTGCCGGTGCATAGTAATTGCTTAAAATACTGGTGGTCTTACTTTCTACTGACAGCTAACTGTTTTGAAATTGTTTATTAAAAATAATCAGTCTGATTTTTAAAATTGTTGCCTGGATTTTTTCATGTCCAAAGGCGTCTATGAAGTTGCTGAAAGATGATGTTTCCAATGACCACATTAAGTGCCATTGCCTAGTTCCCCCCCCCCCCCCCCTCTCATTCCTCTCTCAAAAGCCTTATATCCCAATAACACCTTCATCTCTTTCTTCAGCAACTTTTCTATTGAAGTTGCCTTGCTTGTACTAGTTGTTTCACAGTTTAAAAACTGTGATATGGTCATGTTAAGTTGTTCATAAAAGTTATCATTTTCTTCTTCTGTGCTGTCTGCAGCTGGTGAAGACCCCCCCCCCCCCCAATTTGACTAACAGAACTCAATCTGATATGGGCATATATCCTTTTACTGTCTTCACTCTTTCTCTGTCCAAGATTATACACATACCCCTTTCATGTTTATCTGAGTAGATTTCTCCTGCTCCATCTTGTTTCTCAAGATATTAACATTAATTCTTTTTGTTTTGCTGTATAGTAATGAAGCAGTATGCATCTATTTTTGTGAGATCAAACTGAAGTGACCTTGTTCCTCGGGTAAGTTTTTTGAGTTTTACTTTTACATCTGTTTCTAATAACTGATGATCTGTATCACAGTCTCCACTTCATAGGGGTTTTGCTGATGTTATGCTTGATCTCCATCTTCTTTGTATTAAAATATAATCTGGTGTTTGGTAGTACTGTCCAGGGACTACCTTGTGAAGAATCTTCTTGGGTTTTGTTTAAAAAGTGTGTTGGCTATCATTAACTCATTTTCTGTGCAAAATTCAATTAATTTGTCACCTGCATTATTTCTATTTCCCAATCTACATTTTCCTAAAATTTGCCTGTAATTTTCAGCTCTTCCTGTACCTCATTTTGCATTAAAATCTCCCATTATTATTGTATTTGTTTGCAATGGCAAAATACTGGACGTAAACTTGTCAAGAAATCATGAACACTCAAAAAATGCTGGGGTTGACTGCAATGTCTTGTAAAGGAATGCAACAAACATTTTTTGTAAAAAAAATATTTGTATTATCCCTTAATGGCTTTAATAAATTATAATTGAAACAGAGACACTATATGTATACTGAATTCACTTGGTCATCAGGAAAACGATTGACAAAATTCTTTTTTTTTTTTTTCAAATCATGTAGTCACTGCCATAACTTTATTCAGAAAATGTTATAACTATAGGATTATATTCGTATTATATTTCTTACTGTTGTCACCTTCATCCTCAAAAATATATCATAAAGACACTAGTCTCTTCCTTAAAAATATGCCTCCTTTCAAAGATTCCTGGGAAGCTAATGGACAGTGCAATCACAAAAATTCAAATCTCTTACCTTTAAAATAACGTGTCCTTCTTTCAAAGAAGATTCCTGGGAAGCTAATGACTGTTGAACTATCTCCTTAATGAATAGTTTGCATCCCAGCACAATACCAAATTCTGAGAATTTAAAAAAACAAAAGTCTATCCTAGAACTTGACTGGTTTTCTCAGATTTCCAGTTATGTGTACCTCTTCTATTGCAACATGAGACATAAATTCAGTGTTGATTAGTGTCAGTGATGCAGATGTTAAATACCTAGATAAATACCTGGATGTAATGCCACATGGCATAATTAGGACAAGAACAGAGACCTGGTCCAAGATTCTGGTGAGATATTTAACATGGCACCTGATGATGATGATGAAGCTGTATTGTGATGGTGGGTTGTTTGGTAAGATGCTGAGAGGTGTGTTGAGGACGTGGCACATGAAGATAGTTCTAGTGACAAGTACATGCCAGGAAAGTCTCACAGAATACTATCACACTTGTGTGTCTAATTACTAGCATTATCACAATGAACAACCAGACACATCTCACTGCTGGTTCTTTAATCTCACATAAAATGTGTGGACATGCCTGCTGACATATAGTTAAGTCAATCTAACCAGTGTGGGCCTTGCCTCTCGTGAAAGATGATCATTGTCCTATACAATCACCAGGCGAAGTCTCATCCTAGCCACCAGATCAAAAGCTCCATAGGTATAACTAATAGGAAATTTAAAAAGCCCGGGGGGGAAAATTTAAAAAAAAAAATTCCTTTTTGGCCAAATTTTGGTTTGGAATTTTAGGGTCCCCAAATTTTTTTAAAAAAACACCCCTTTTGTTTTGGGGGGGGGGAAAGAGGGATTAAATTTTCACGTGGAAAAAAAACTTTGGGGGGGGGGGGGGGGGGGGGGGGGGGGGGGGGGGGGTTTTTTTTTTTTTTTTTTTTTTTTTTTTTTTTTTTTTTTTTTGGGGTTTTGCCCAAAAAAATTTAAAAAAACCTCCTTTTATTTTGTTTTGTGACCAGCTAGGGAGGACTTGAAATTATGCTTTAGTCAGAGTGCCAGGGCACGGCAGCGCCTAGTGGAAATAATATCTACCGTGTGTTAATTAGTGACTTAATTTTACACGTGCCTATAATGGCAGATGTAGATATGATTGATAGGACTGCAGTGGTGCCATTTAAGGTATAACCTATTATAATATATTCGTTATAATTACTTTAGGCAGTAGCCTTGTTAAACTATAGTGTGATGATTAGCACTGTTAGTGGAAACTAGCTAGAGTAGGGAAGTGATACTTGACTCTGTTAGCTAGAATAGATTAGTGAAGTGTTGATAAGCTTTACTAGTTGAGAATTGAGTAATGAGGGATAATTGGGATTTCCCGTAAGTGTCCCTTGTGGGAGGGGTTCCACATTCTGTTTGCTGATTTTTTCTTTGTCATAACCTGATTCGATTCTAGGTGGGTAGCTAATCTACTCTATGACTAAGTCTAGTTAGCTAACGATCATTAGGCAAGGTGATAGGCTTACACTCAGCCGAAAGAATCATGAACTAGTACTATCACCAGGTGTGTTGTTTCTATCCTAGGTTCCCTACCAGATCCAAGGAAGCTCAATAAAGTTTTGGGAAGGAAGAAAATCCCAGTCTGAAGAACACCAGTTCGGCAATCAATAAAGATAGCTTACAGACGTGATTAAAAGCTAGAGGGAGGTTGATTCACCCAACATAGTGAAGATTACAGTTGCACCATACAGCATTAAACAGTGGTAACGAACCGAGAACCGGTTAAGAGTAACTAGTGTTAGTACAGTAACAATTAACATTAGTAATTAGCACTTGCGGACTGAATGGTTCGATGTGCAACGAGGATGATCTGTCGACTAACACTTAACTTTACTAACTGTGTAAACACTAGAAAAGAACTTGTGCAGTTGGTTAGAGAACATTAGGAACGGACATGGTGTAGAGTGAATCCGGTCCATAAGTAACTGTTCATACCACCGGTGTCTATTTCTCATGTTCATGAAATGGGATTACCAGAGGTCTACAGAAGCAAAGCAGTATCCGGCAGGATGGTTCCGGCAACGGGTGAGACGTACTTGTTCTGACGTAACGTGCTGTGGTCTATCTTTGCTGTGATCAGCGGACTGAGCTGATGTCTGAGAGTCAGATTCTCTACACTGTATAGAACACGTCACACATTTTCTTCGCATACACGTCTCATACACGTTACACTTTTATTTTAATAAATTAATCTGTATTAATTTCTAGAAGTAAGAGTTGTTGAGTATGTTGCGTTGGGGAAGTATGAGAAGGGGGCATAGTACGACAGTGTGAGAGTGATAGGAAAAGGTGTCCATAGGCTGATGGAGTGTGTTGGACGGAAGCTGGTGGATTCTCCAGAATATTGAGGGGGAAAAAATAATATTATAATGTGGGTGTCGGATCTCCTCACTCCAGGGACGACACTTTAAAGGAGGACACGACATTGTACCTCATTTTGCATTAAAATCTCCCATTATTATTGTATTTGTTTGCAATGGCAAAATACTGGACGTAAACTTGTCAAGAAATCATGAACACTCAAAAAATGCTGGGGTTGACTGCAATGTCTTGTAAAGGAATGCAACAAACATTTTTTGTAAAAAAAATATTTGTATTATCCCTTAATGGCTTTAATAAATTATAATTGAAACAGAGACACTATATGTCTACTGAATTCACTTGGTCATCAGGAAAACGATTGACAAAATTCTTTTTTTTTTTTTTTCAAATCATGTAGTCACTGCCATAACTTTATTCAGAAAATGTTATAACTATAGAATTATATTCGTATTATATTTCTTACTGTTGTCACCTTCATCCTCAAAATATATCATAAAGACACTAGTCTCTTCCTTAAAAATATGCCTCCTTTCAAAGATTCCTGGGAAGCTAATGGACAGTGCAATCACAAAAATTCAAATCTCTTACCTTTAAAATAACGTGTCCTTCTTTCAAAGAAGATTCCTGGGAAGCTAATGACTGTTGAACTATCTCCTTAATGAATAGTTTGCATCCCAGCACAATACCAAATTCTGAGAATTTTAAAAAAAAAAAAGTCTATCCTAGAACTTGACTGGTTTTCTAAGGTTTCCAGTTATGTGTACTTCTATTGAAACATGAGACATAAAATTTAGTGTTGATTAGTGTCAGTGATGCAGATGTTAAATACCTAGATAAATACCTGGATGTACTGCCACATGGTTAATTTGGACAAGAACAGAGACCTGGTCCAAGATTCTGGTGAGATATTTAACATGGCACCTGATGATGATGATGAAGCTGTATTGTGATGGTGGGTTTTTTGGTAAGATGCTGAGAGGTGTGTTGAGGACGTGGCACATGAAGATAGTTCTAGTGACAAGTACATGCCAACTTACATATTTTTAACAATTTCTCCCTTTGCCCTTTCCCCACTGGGGCATACACCCTCAACCAACTGACACCAATCCATCTGATCTTTTTTGTTTCTTTCAGCTCCTTCAATGTCCTCCCCAGATTAATCATCTTGTCTTAATTCTCTTTTCCATATGGTATTAGGCCTCCCCTATTTAGTTCACCTTGTGGGTTTGAGACAAGGTTTTCTCAATGTGTGTCGTCACCAGCGCTTTTACATTGTCTTGAATCAATGGAATTTATTTAGTTCTCCTAGTGAACTCTACATTGGTGATTCTGTCATACCACTTTTGTCCCACTATTCTGTGCAGACACCAATTAATAAATGATTATAGTTTATTAGGAATTCTGTTTCTTATCCATACAGTAGTGCCGCTTTCACATTGAAGTTAAATATTCTAAATTTGGTGCCAAGTTTAATTTCCTTCGACTGCCACAATTTTCCTGATGTGAAGCTCCTGCTGTGGTTTTATTGTTCAGTCTTTTTTTTCCACAACTTATGCAGTCCTGTTTGCTTCGCAAGTGACTACACCCTTGTGTAATGATGTACAACATGAATTTTGATCTTTGGCAGCAGCCTTCCATGTGTCATGATGAATTCCAAAAGCTTTGAGCGAAATCTTCAGTGTTTTTAAAGTGTTTCCTATGGCCGCCTTAGAAAAATTTGTTTAGGGAGCCTGTGTTCTGGCATGCGAGTCAGATGACCAGCCTAGTGAATATGATTCAATAATAGCGGTCTATGACCCCATATCACCAAGCATAGTTCCCCACCTCAGTGCAGATGGGGGAACATTGGTCACCAACAAGACAAAATTCCTCCAATGTTGGGCAGGGACATTATAGCAGCATTCTAAATGCAATCTCTACCATCAATGACAAAACCATCAACTGCCTTCCCTAAGTCCCCACTAACGATACTCTGGCTGACTTACCAACCATAGTATAAATTAACAAAGCTATCAGTCAACTTTCCAGTGGTAAGGTCCCTGGTCCTGACTTAATCCCAGCAGAGATTTACAAAGCAGGTGGACCAATTCTGTTAAAGCAGCTTCACCAAGTCTTTACAAACATACGGGTGAATGAGACTATGCCAAAAGATTTTAATTTGACATGTCAATAGTCCACCTTTACAAACATAAAGGAAACCGCAAATCCTGTGACAACCACTGAGGCAACTCCTTGCTCTCAATTGCAGGGAAGATACTTGCCAGAATTCCACTCAATCACCTCACAGGCCATCTTGACCAAGGTCTTCTTCATGAGAGGCAATGTGGCTTTAGAGAAGAACAGGCAACTATTGACATGATTTTCGCTGCAAGGCAGTTGCAAGAGAAATGTCAGAAACAGAACTCTGAATTGTTCTCCACTTTAATTGACCTTACCAAGGCTTTTGATAGTTAGTAGAGGAGGGCTGTGAAAGATTATGGCGAAATGTGGCTGAACACGAAAGTTTGTCCAAATAATGTGGCTACTTCATGATGGTATGCAGGCAAGAGTCAAGGAATATGATGAATTGTCTGAGCCCTTTCCTATCACCAATGGAGTGAAGCTAGGATGTGTCCTGGCACCAACGCTGTTCAGCCTCATGTTGACCAATGCCTTCAAAAACAACGACACTGGAATAGACATCAACTACAGCATGGATGGAAAGTTGTTCAATCTCAGAAGGCTGAAAGTTAAAACCAAAACTATCAGTGACACCACAAGAGAGCTCCTGTTTGCTGATGATTGTGTTCTATATGCTAACTCAGAGGCAGACATGCAACACATTTCAGATTTCTCGTATGACATATTTTACATTGCCATGTAATCTAAATTGTCCAAGATTATTCTTTCTCTTCCTCCTCATTCACACTCAGATCTCCCCATTAATGTCTCTAGTAATCACTGTTGTTAGTTCCAGATTCATTACATTCCAGCACAGATTTTGGTGGAATTAAGTTTGTTGATGCCATAATTATGTAGATTCATATCTTTCTGACCACATAACCATGATATACCTCTCAGAATATCCTTAATCACCCAAAAAAACGAGAAGTAGATTGTGAGCTTTACTAAAACACGACTACAAGACACAAATTGGTCGTTGCGACCAATGCCTTCGTCAGCACAGGACAAACAAACACAAACCTACATGAAACACACTATGACAATATTAAACTAATTAAAGGTACTCATCTGAATCTGTATTCTTGCTAGGAAAGCCTGACTCGCGTAGGGCTGTCAGTGGATTAAGAGGCCGGATGTATGGTACATGGGTCAAAGGTCAAGCGGGAGGGGAGTGGGGTGGAGAAGTGCCCATGTGGGCGAAAAAGTGAAAATTAGGGCCGGCAAAGATGTTGTGGCTCATGTATTTGTTTCGTAACAAAGAAAGGTTTTTATGAAACAAATGAGATAACTGGAATATCTCTCTTTAACAATTTGTTTGCTGACAACTGTACTTATGATGGTGATGTTGACTCATAGGAGCAATATTTTGTCTACATATCTTAATGATGTATACATAATTTACACAATACAGATATCTGATGAATACTTGTGTAGTATTCAGTTGTTCCACATATCAAAATAGTAGCTAGATTTGCATGGTCAATTTTGAGATTTACCCCGAGGTAGACCAAGAAGGCGGTGGAGAGATAATATACATACAGACCTACAAGCACTTGGAATCAACGACTGGCAAGAGAAGGTCCACCAGAGAGACGAATGGAGACAGATTGTATTTGCAGCAAAGAACCTCAATGGCTCGGAATGCTGAAGAAGAAGAGAAGAAAGATGTTGTGGGCGCAGTACAAAATTAGCAATTCTCGTTATGCACTCGAAACACAGCTGCGGAAGATTACATTGTGTTGGTCCTCACAGAGGGGCATGAGTCACGGTCGTTCAGAAAACGATGGCAAAACACTGAACGCAAACCTGCCAAGAAAGTTGACTGCGACGTCCTATAAAGGACCTGCACGTACCTAGATGGTGGACTGTAAACTAGGGGGTGGGGTTAGGAAGTTAAATGAAACTGTGTTGGACATTGAGGCCGTGAGGGCCCAACTGGAAGATGAGACGGTGTTCCAATGTCTTCATATCCCGTTCGTTGGATGCGCATGATTTGATGGTCGTGACCTTATGTCGGCCACAGCCACGGTGGTCAGGACTGTTGAAATGCATGGATACTGGTTTGTGGGCGCCACTGGTGATATCAGAAAGATGTTGTCTAAATCTGTCACCAAGACGTACGCCTGTCTCACCGACATATCTCATGTCGCATCGTGTGCAGGTAATCGCATAGATGACGTTGCGACTGATGCATGAGAAACCCTCACGGATGTGGAAAGTTGTCTTAGGGAATGTCAGACTCTGGATTTGAAGTACGTGTGGGCAGGTCTTGCAACGCGATCGAAGACAAGCCACCGTGCCAGGAAGAGACTTGTGAGGTTGGGGTAGACTGCTATGGACCAGCACATCCTTGAGGTTACGATCCCGCCTATACGCCACCAGAGGGGCCTCTGAGAAGACATCATGAGTGGTCGGGTCCGCCCGGAGAATGGATAGATGTCTCAAGAGGATATTCTTGGCAGCAATATTGTGGGGATGGTAAGTAAGTGAGAGGACAGGTCTATTATTTCGTGGTTACAGCCTGGAGGAGAGAGCCTCAGTGCGACTGATAGACTGGCAGCGGTGAAGAGATGTAGATAGAACATTCTCAGGATAACCTCGAAGGCGAAAGAAATCAAGCATTTTGTGGGCTTTTTGATGGAAGTCATTGTTATCCTGGCAAAGCCATCGGAGACGTAACAGTTGGGAGAAAGGAATATAACGTTTGCACGAGGGAGGGTGGGATGAGGTATAGAGAAGGAATGAGTGCGAGTCAGTTGGTTTATAATAAACCATCGTGCATAGACCCGCGGAACCTAAAGAGACTGTGAGGTCTAAGAAGTTAATGGCCAACGAAGAAATGGTGGAGGTAAGTTTGATGCTGGGATGGAATTCGGAGAAAAAGGTAATGAAGTTCTGGAGGTCAGGCAAGGGCATGTCAGAGACACCAAAGCAGTCATCAGTGTACCTCCTGTAAAGCTCTAGGAGCCTACCGGTGTATTGACTCCATACCTGGTGTTCCAGATAGCCCATGAAGAGGCAGGCATAACTGGGACCCATCTTAGTACCCATGGCCACCCCCGCTAATCTGGTCGAAGTAGTCTCCATTGAACTCAAACGAGTTGAGGTTGAGGACTAACTCTGCAAGACGCAGCAATGGTCCTGTGGCTATTGAGGGGTTATGCCTTTTCTCCAAGAAAGATTCCAAGGCTTTAAGGCCATCAGATGAGGAATAGATGTGTAGAGTGAAGTCACATCTAAAGTGAAGATGTGGTACTGAGAAGGGTTTGTGAAACTGATGGAATCAAAGGTGGAGATAGCGTGGTTGGTGTCTTTGATATACGAAGGGAGGCTGGCAACCAATGGCTGAAACATGCTGTCTATGAACTCTGAAATCTGTTCTGTAGGGCAAGAGCAGGCCAAGACGATAGGGCTGCCTGGGTTCTCGGGTTTGTGTGTCTTAGGCAGCATATAAAAGGCGGGTTTGCCCAAGCAGCTATCGTGGATGATCAGCGAGGTGGCAGGGTTGGGCAAAAGACCTTGCTGGATGATGGTGTTAGTCATGCTTTTGACCTGGGTGTTGTTGCCGACCGTCCCATCTTGTATCTTTACAGTCATAACATTAAATAATACATTCCTCACCATCTTTTTTATTTGCTTTGCTCAAATTGATCCTGAATGGAGGGCTGGATCTTTCAACGTGTGAGCTAGGCAGCAAAACTCTTCGTTTCACAACCTATAAGCATACACATGGTATAAATATATCAGTTACTTTTACCTATATATGTTATTGCTACTGATGCAGAAATGCTCTGCAATATAAACTTCAATAACTAAAAAAATGTAAAAATACGGGAAAAGAAAGTTTTGCTTGTATGAATAGAACAAGCAAGCACATATTACACAAGATAAATAACAAAGTTGATTAACACAAGAGTACAGCAAGTCACTACCATGGCAAATACAGGTGAATGCACTAAAAAAACGTGATTAAAACAAGGGACATTAACTCTTCAAGTTACTAAACAAAAATATCACAAGATAAACAGTATACTGCCCATTGAACATATATTTTATTATATTGTCATAAAATAGCTTGTGAAGTCTCACTTCTAGATGAGTGTAAAATTGATATTATAAATCAGGGGCATATAGCAAAGTGGAGATACAGACTTTATATTACCCCCAACTAAAAAAGGTTTATCTCTCCCTCATTATCCCTTGGGTCTGCAGGCGTAAGCATGAATGATTAATTGGTAGAGGACTGGGGACTTTGTGGATGTCAGCAATGGATATTTGTTAATCACTACGAACAGTCTCAGGAAAAAAAAAAATGGATACACTGGTTTGATTTGTAAAGGATTACTTTTACTGCAAATGAATAATTTCATAGCTAGTCTTAGTTGTCAGATTATCCTCACTGCATACTGAACCATTCAATCTATAAGTGCTTGGATCCACACCTCAGTATCTCCCTTAGCGTTCAGCAGCTGATGATACCAGTTCTGTGTTGGCTGATTGCATGACAAGAGGTGAAGCCACACAAGGTGGAAATGCAGGGGGCCAAAGAATAATAAATATTCTCCTGTGGCCCCCTGCATACCCCCTTGTCTGGCCTCACCCCTCTTCCCCTTGTCTGGCCTCACCCCTCTTCCCCTTGTCTGGCCTCACCCCTCTTGCAGTTTTTTCTTGCAGATTCAGTCATCATTTGATTCACTTAATTGCTCTGCTCTCTTTATACTATATCAGCCCAGCCCATTGTTCATCCACTTTCCACAGTAGCCTGGCTTGCAAGCCTAAAAGCTTTTTCATTTTGTCTGTACCTTGTGTGGCCCAGCACTATAATGAAGCTGATTTTTGTCAGATGTGACCTCCTCAGAGACTTCCCCCACTGTCTTCAAGCCCAGCCCATCATCTAACTGATCATACTCATTATATCACTGAGAGGAAGTCACCATGGCCAAATGGATAAGAACACATGCTCTTAAACTTCTGGTGTGCTGATGCAGAGGTGGCAGGTTCAACCCCTACACCATCTCGTCCTTGACTTGGGGACGCAAATTACAAGTACCTCTGAAGTCGGAGTGGATTCGCCTGATCGTGAGGGACACTGGTAATAAGGAAAGCTAGTCCACGTGCAAAACTATGTCCAGTGCACTAGAAGCAGTAGCACGTGTATGGACTACGCTTAAATTCAAAGCGAGCAAACGCCCAAAAAACCTGAGGTAGCACATGCCTGGGTGAAAGTCTGTGTCTCCAGCCAGACTCAATTTTCAATTAGCACCTTGCCGTCTTGACAGACAATAGTTTGTTACATTGTGCTTCAAAACGGCATAATAACTACAACCCATGGCAGTAGAGGATGTGACTGATCAGACCAATTTCCGCTGTAAATATTTGTCCATGTGAACACATGGTCATTTTCACCATTATAAGAATGTATACAATTTAAATTACTGTAGGAATGTGTGTTTTGTATATTTCAACATGATGGAATTATCTTTTTGCTATAGTTTATGAGACACAGCAAAATCTATTGTTTTGTGATCTTGTGCAATCTATTGTTTGTGACTTCATTTTATTATCTTATGTTATTAATAATGAATGTCCTCTGATGGCAATTTTTCTCATAAGCTCTATATTTTTCTTATATACTGTTCAAAAAAAAAGAAACACAACATTTTTGGTGTTACTTTTATAATAGATAATCGCTGATTGGACATCAGTCAACCTATCGACTGTGTCCATCTGGTCATTAACTTCTCGTGATTACCTGAATTGTACTCACCTCATGATTCGTGATGTCATGAAAGAGGTCACGGTCAAAACAACATTTTTGACAATAACTCGTGACAGGTTCATGATAACCCTGTGAAACTTACTGAACACTAAACTCTCGGACCATTTTATTGAATGCCTATAAAAGATTGACACTCCTCGAATAAATTCAGTTGAAAATTCAATGCGCAAGTATGGCTCATCTCACTACAGACCATCATTGGATGTTTACAGGCCGGACAGTCACAAATTGTAGTAGCCAGAGAATTTAATGTGATTAGAAGCACAATTAGTCGCATTTGGAGGTGATTTCAAGAAACTGGCCAGTGGCAGAACGGCCGCGCAGTGGAAGACCCAGCATCACAACTGCTGCCAAAGACCACTTCGTACGTCTGTGTCACCTTAGGAATCGATTTGCATCTGCATTCTCTAGTCCAGTCAATGCCAGGAGCTCTTCAAATTTCAGATCAAACAGTCAGGAATCAGCTGCATGACGCTGGTCTTTGGGCTAGAAGACCCTACAGAGGTCCTGTTCTTACGGACCAGCATTGCCAGAACAAACTGCAGTGGGCGAATCAGCATCGTCTATAAAGTGTTGGTACAAGTTTGCAATTGAAACTGCAATAATGTTGCGTTTCTTTTTTTTCCTTTTTTTTTTAACAGTATAAATTAAAAAACCACCACATAAAAACAAGAGTAACCTACTATACTATATTTGAGGGAAAAAAACAGAGAAATGTACCCACAAATCTGACTAAAGTATAGAATATGTACTTACTGAATGGACTAAACCAAATGGAGTGTACTCACCAGGTTTACTATGTTTCCACAATCCCTCAGAACATGTATTGCCGTGTTGTGATCCACATTGTCTAAGGGGATCCCATTCACACTCACTATCCGATCGTTTATTCTAAATATATGATAATGAAGCCATGGAAATCAGGTTAAATAAATTCATTTTCTTTTCAGAAACAATACTGTCATCACTTACTTTTCTTAAACAATCTGGTAAACATTGACTTCTTTTTAAAACAATCTGGTAAACATTGACTTTTCTAAAACAATCTGGTATACATTGACTTTTCGAAAACAATCTGATTGTCGGAAAGACCAGGTTTAAGCAACATCCGAGAAGATTATGAAGCATTGCTTTGCTGATCCGGCAGCTTTTGCAGCTTGTCTTGTTCCACATGTATTGGTGTTACCTTTACTCTGGAGTAAACTAGGCAGGGCGAGAGAGGGATCATGCTGCATGGGCAACACATGGTCTCTATATTTCAGCCCAGGCTTTGTGCTATGGAGAGGTATAACTCCATCCATGGTCTTAACTGGTCTCGGAATCAAAGCTAGAGGTAGCAGTTACGGGTTATAAGTCCTTGTAATTTGGCATAGACATGGGGCACCACGGGTTGCCTCTGACAGGTGGGAGACACCCTCAGGTGTCACTGATCAGCTACTGCCCACCTCAAGCTGGGCAGCCCCCCGCCAATTGGGTGCTGGTCTGCCACAGCCTAGCCTGCTTTAATGGGTGCTTGGGGCTAGAACAAAATATGAATCACAGGCTGTAAAACCAATGCACCAGGTACTACTTAAAAGAAAAAAATGGAAACCTCAAGCTATGGCTTGTAACATGGAACGTAACAACCTTGTGTCCAGGATTTTCCCTGACCTGACAAATATTGACGATGTAAGAAAAACGGCTGTGATTGATGCCGGCCGAACTCAATCGTCCTAACAGTGATATGGCTGGCCTGCAGGAGACTAGCCTCGCTGAGGAAGGGTCACTCAGAGAAAAATATTACATCTTTTTTTTGGGGGGAAAGGTTGAGGGTAGGAAGTAAACAGATAACATGGAGTAGGCTTTCCAGTGAAGAATTCACTACTGGGAATGATTGAAATTCCAGCTGACGGAAATGAAAGATTATTATCCCTGCGCTTGGCAACCACTTGTGGCTTTGCCACCATTATCACTGCATATGCACCGAGACTCACTTCCTCTGATGATGTGAAGGACTTATTTTATGAAGGAGTTAGGCTGTGATCGAGGCAGTACCAAAATCTGACTACATGTATATACTCGGTGATTTTAATGCTCATGTGGGCAAGGACACAAGTTAAAATACAACTTCGGTCACATGAACAACAATGGAAAAAGGCTGCTGGAGCATTGCACCAAATGACCTATGTTTTACAAACTCCTTTTTTTTTAAAAACAAAAGAAGTGGCATAAGGTCACATGGAAACACCCAAGATCCGGCTATTGGCATCAGCTAGACTTCATTATCACATGGAGAAAACATCTGAATCAAACATCATTAACTCGAAGTTACCACAGTGCTGATTGTGATATTGATCATTCTTTATTTGCTGCAAGGGTTAGACTGAGACCAACAAGAATCTACATGACTAAACACAAGTCTAGCCCCAGGGTTAATATTATTAACACCCAAGATCCTGATAAGTGCTTTGTGCTCCAACAGCAACTTGAAGACACTTTCAATAATAAATCAGAAAATTGTACAGAAAGTGAAAAGTGGGATAAACTTAAGGAACCCTTTATAAAACAGAGATAGGGGTTTATGGCACTGTGGATAATAAGAGGCAGGACTGGTCTGTAGCAAGCAGCCTTTGATTGATAGAAAGAAGATACTCTAAAAAACAAGGAAAGAACAACGCATAACACTTCAGTCAGCTGAAGCAAGCTAGGAAGGATGTGCAAAAGATTGCCAGGCAGTGTGCAAACGACTACTGGATCAAGTTATGCGAGTACATTCAAAATGCAAGTGATAAGGGAAACATCAGAAGCATGTATGAAGGTTTAAAGAAAGCCTGTGGTCAAATGATCAAACGAAGTGCACAACTGAAAACCTTGACTGGAGAAATCATCACTGATAAGAAACAGCAGATGGACAGATGGGTAGAGCACTATGTGGAGCTTTACTCAAGTGAGACCAAAGAAGCATATGATGCCCTCAATACCATAGAGGCTCTGCTAACTCTTGACCACCTGGACCCACTGTCCACCGTAACAGAAGTTAAGACCAGAGGGAAGACCAGGTGAACTTTAGATCAGAATAGCCGTGGGAATGATTAGTAATGTGACTCTTCGCTGGCTGTTGGACGAGGGGATTGAGCCAATATGGGAATGTCCTGAATGCAGTGATGTCAGTTCTTAGCACAATTCAATCCAACTCAACAGATAAATAATTTTTAAAAAAGCCAACAGTCAGCTTTACATAAAACTTACTGCAATTTCCCCTCAGCAGGACCAGCCTTGAGAACATCAGAAATGGCTACAGATGGGTCACCATTGGCAAAATGTGGACTGTCACGCCCCCCACTGACAGCGATGCCAAACCCGAACGTTGGTGCCTGAGAACATTAGGAACATAAGCTTTATTTGAAATATCTATCAAATAAATGCTCTCTCTCTCTCTCATAAAAATGCATTCATTTTAAATCCTGACTCGAAGCAGATCTGCACAAGAGACTGGTTTCACACTTCGAAGCCACTCCTCCAGGTAAAAATTTGATGCGGTATGCGGATGGCTTTGATCTGAGCAAACTGCTGCTGAGCTACAATTAAGCAAAAAGTCAATCTGACTATGCATAAATTACTCAAGGAACAGTTTCCATTAATTCCTTGAACATCACCTTAAATGCTACCATTTCAGAACACATATTCATTTAACACATTCAATGGTCACTTTTATTTTGTGAAATATTTTTCAACAGTCTTCAAAACACATTTAAACCCATGCACACAGGCACACACCAGAACTAGCTTTGCCCAGGCAGACAATTTTTTTTTTAATGCTGCATATTCCTTGCAGGACATTGCAGCCAACACCAGCATTTTTCAGCTGCTGTTGATGTACTAGGCAAATTTTACACTCAGTAGTTTGCCATTGCATTCTGAACGACCGGCTTCCATACCAATACGTTATAACACAACGCGACACGGTCTGCTGCACAAATCGGTCATGGCTGCGTTTCGAACGCCTGGTTAGCGGCTCCCGAACCGCATTCACAAGCCTTTGGCCGCAGAGACCTGCAGGCAGCCAAATACGGTGAGCAAAATAACAAGAAAGCAGCTTTCCTTCAATAGTGTACACAGGTGCTGGCAAATAAAGCGTAGAATCCACTTTGAAACGCAGGAGCTTGCCCAGTCAGGTATCAAGTTTCATGGTGCATCAGGGACCAGAGGTGGTCAGTGGCTAAAATAATTCAGAATCAATGGTAAACTACTGGACAAGAAGCTAATCAGTTCATAAAGACAAAATACAAAGATCTGTTTGTATCAGAATTGATGACCTCCAGTTGCTGGGGAAAGATGGAGATATCAAAACAGTGTTTTCCTGTAGTGAATTTGAATAACGAAGACACAAAGAATAGATTGCACAATTTATTGCCTGGCATATTTTGCTGCATTTCGTCAGGTAAATACAGCGGAATTCACATAACGTAAAGTAAAATAACTAGATAAATCCTTCAAGCTGAAATATATACATGTGTATATTTCAGCTTGAAGGATTTATCTAGTTAATTTACTTTATGTTGTGTAAATTCTGTAGTAAACACCTGACGAGATGCAGCGAAATATGCCAGGCAATAAATTATGCAATCTATTCTTTGTGTCTTCTTTATTCAGATGGAGATTTTTTTTTTTTTTTTGCATATCCCTTACAGGACGTTGCAGTCAACATCAGCATCTTTCAGCTGCTGTTGATGTACTAGGCAAGATTACGCTCAGTAGTTTGCCAGTGCTTTCTGAGCGACCGGCTCACGTACCTCGTAAGTTACCGACGCGGAGAGAACCGCCTCCGTTTCTCACGCACATCACATCACCTCACGAGAGCATACGAGATTACGGAGAAAGTGGTGTAACCTCAGATGGAGATATGTTCAAGAAGATCAGAACATTAATAGGTGAATTTGGGCCATCATTGCATGTAACAAATTATACAAATGGCAATACTTTCATAGCAAGCAAAGATGGAAGTAGAATTGTGTGCAGAATTGTATGAAGATATGATTAAGAAGCCATATACCATAACTGAAAGTGAAGAGTGTACATGAATCGTTGTTAGAGTATAGGGTCATGATGTGACCAGCAATACAAAGTCTCAAGAATGAGAAGTCAATAGCTTGCAGTAATATATTAACTAACCCATACAGGAGGAGATGCTAGCGTCCCATCATCCTGTACTATGTATTACAATCTAGAAGTACTATTTGGCTCAAAGCATGGAAGAGATTAGACTACATTGTGCTCCCAAAGAAAGGAATATATGTCGGCCAAATATTAGCAATTCAACTGACAATAAAGAATGTGAAAATGTCACAAGTAAATAGCTTGGCTCCGTAATTAACAATGCAACTGTGTAAAAGAAGTCAGAATAAGACTGGTCATAGCATTGCAGAGATTAACTACTCTAAAAACAATCAAACAGTTATATCTTCTTCTTCAGCGTTCCGAGCCATTGAGGTTCTTTGCTGCAGATACAATCCGTCTCCATTCGTCTCGTTGATTCCAAGTGCTTGTAGGTCTGTACATGTATTATCTCTCCACCGTCTTCTTGGTCTACCTCGGGGTCTACGGTCATTTATTTCCTGAGTGTAAGCGAGTTTTGTTTCCCTATTATCTTCCATTCTTTCTATATGTCCCAGCCATTGTAGTCTATTAGCTTTCATGATACCATTGATTAGTGGGGACTTAAACAGATCATAAATGTTTTTGTTACTTCTTCTTTTCCACTCTCCACTTTGTGTATCCTTAATGGGTCCAAAGATGCGTCTTAAAACTTTGTTCTCAAAAGTTTGTAATAACGCTTCGTCTCCTTTCGTTGTACTCCAGGTTTCAGATCCATACAGCACAACTGGTCTGATTAGTGTTTTGTATATTGTGATTTTGGTGTTACGAGATAACGCATTTGATTTTAGTAGATGTTGTAGTGCATAGTATATCTTATTTCCAGAATTGATTCTAGTTTGTATTTCTTCCCTTATGATGTTGGAGCAGTTGAAGATTGTACCCAGGTATTTGTATGTTTCCGTTCTTTTAATGGTACACAGTTATACAGAAATAATAATCAATCAAGTGCATGTGCACGTACACACAATCAAGTCACACAGAACTAACTCATTTACCTTTTGCAATCTGACATTATGAGTCTCCCAAACCACATTAGGATTAGTCTGAAATCATTCAAACATAAACAGTATTGAAGGTTTGCAATAAATATGTTAAAGATGCATAATATTAAGTGTCAGTGCCATATAATCTGGATACATTATGGTAAGGAAAGAGAGATGCAGTGGCATAATGGATAGGGAACCAGTCAGCCAGTCTGTGTGTATTTGGTTTAAATCCTCTGCCACAAGTTGGATCATCTTCTGTATACTCATCATCATCACGTGCCATGCTGATAAGCGTAGGCAGTTATGGGTTGCCATCTCACACGATCACAAGTGTTGATCAGATCTTTGTTTTTGTTTTAATTATGCCATATGGCCAAGCTATATAGGTCTCCCTTTTCTCTGCCTCTACTTGACCAGAAAACAAAACATGAAATAAATACATGAAAACTCTTTTACAACCACAAGAGCATCTGTGTGTCTATGTATCTATGTGTCTCCCCTTGCTCTTTTCTCATCAATTTTGCCAGTTGTCACTATGTTTTCAAGTATATTTCTCCTTATAAGTTAATCGATAAATCATGATTCCCAAGGTGTCTATAAAAAGGCTTTCTTTCCTGGCAGTGACTATACTGATTGGCGACCATAGTCATTGTCTCTATAAATCAATTGCTTGTTAACTATAATACTAACTACCAACACTTTTTGTAATATTTAAAAATAAAATTAGTTTGTGCAATTGATACGAACAACATGGAGAGTTCCGCTAGCAGGGTAGTTCCGCTTGTGGTCTTTCATTTTTCACAATCCATGACAATATGTACTTTTCAGATGCCAGCTCATTAAGACCATGCCAATATCGGCTGAGACTAAACAAACTATTTATCCTCTGCATCGAGAATTTTAACAATATTCTCAACAGGGAATGATACTAATAAGATATTAATTTATCGCTTTGTGTGCCTGCCATGGCGTTTTTCTAATGAAGTTCATCAAGCTGCACTCTGTCAGTAAACTGTATTACTACTTCTTTTTTTCCTACTGTTGTTGCATGAAGCTCGCAGAGAAGGTAGTTGTAATTTTCTGTTTTTCGCTTGTCTTTTACTTGTGCCAGCCCAATATCGACAAATTGCATCAATAAACATTTGTGGCTTTGAACAAAAAGCTGTAGAAATTGTGAACTTTATGAAAACGAACAACATAAAAATATTGGAACTATAAGATTGCAGGAATAGAAAACAAAACATAAAATACATACATGAACACTGTTTTACAACCACAAGAGCATCGATATTGCATATCAACATGTTGGTTTGTACTTGTCTTGACAAACTAAACCACTTTTACACTAAAGGATGTGTATGTAAATGTGCAGACAGTTTTTGACAGCTACGGGCATTATTATATACTCATCAAACCCGTCAGGAAAAGAACAATCAAATTACTAGGCAAGAGAGGCAGAGAAAGAGAGATAAAGGTGTATAGCAGAGAAAGAGAGATAAAGGTGTATATGGAAAGCTTAAACAGCTAGGCAACAAATAATAATATAAGCAGCACTAACATTATCAACGCATCAAATGACAGATGATTAGAGAGTCGTGATTGGATATGTCCATTCCAAAAAATAAGAGGTACTGGCTGATGAGGCTGATGAAGAAGAGCAGGAAATGACAAAGAAGTTATAGAAGAAGAAAAAGAGCAGTAGGAGGAAGAAGAAGAGGATGATGAAGCTGGGGAGAAGTAGAAGAAGGAAAAGGACACAAAAGAAAAAGGTGGAGAAGAAAAGGGGGGGGGGGGAGGCAAAGAGGAGGGTGAAGAAGAAGAAGGTGAAGCAGTGAAGGAGGATGATGAAGAAGGTGAAGCTGAAGAGAAATAGAAGAGGAAGAGGAAGGATAAAGACAAAGAAGAGGAAGAAGAAGGATAAAGACAAAGAAGAGGAGGGAGGCGGCTGAAGAATGTGACGCAATGAGCAAATAGAAAAAGATGAAGGAAAAGCAACAGCAAGGCCACAGAGACGTGAATATAATAAACTGATACCTTCTAAACATGGGCCTGCCAACAACTGAGCGCAAAGATACAGGGCGTTTGTAAAATCTCACCATACTTTGTAAGTAGAACAAATTTGAAAAATAAAGCAAACAACGTCATCAAAAAATGTGCTCCACAGTCCATCATGAAGTAATATGCAGCGAATGGCTGTCATCTGATGGAATATTTCTTTGCACTCTAAACAGAATGGTGCGCCAATGGAAGAAAGAATAATTTTGGTTAACAAGTGTTTTGAAATGGCGATCGATACAGATGGATGGTTGTTCAAAGATTTATAGCAAGATTTCCTGATAAACAACCTCCTAATCGCATTATGGTTAGAAATTTGTTGAATAGGTTTCTTGCTACAGGAAATGTGGACGATGATCCGCGATCTAGTACGCCTGCTGTGTCTGAAGAAAAAGTTATAGATACCCAAGACAGAATCCTGAAAAGTCCAAGCAAGTCCTTGAAAATGTTGCAACAAGTGAACGTATCAGTAAGCACAGTGCACAAAATTCTTAAACAATGATTATATTTTCTTCCATACAGGATTTCTGTTGTGTCTGATCTAAAAAGAGTGCAATAATCAATCCAGATTCAAACTGCCCTATAAAGGGTTAATAGCCAAAACAATCATATTTGGAGCACTTTTAATCCAAATGCATTTCATTAAGCGCCTCTACATGATGAGAAAATTGGGGTATGGTGTGCCATCAGTAGAAAATGTTTTATTAGACCATTCTTCAACAACACTATAAATGCTGATCGGTACCATACTGACATTCTGGAACCTTTCTTAGAACAGGTAATAGAAAATGAAATTGAAGAAATGTAGTCCCAGCAAGACGGTGCAACTGCACACACAGCTAGAACATAACTGCGGTTTTTGGAAGAAATTTTTGCAAATCGCATGGAATTTTGCCTGCTCGTTCTTCAGATCAAACTCCATTAGAGTATTATCTATGAGGTTTCTTGAAAGGAAATGTTTACAAAAATAATGTACACACAATTGAGGACCTGAAAGAAGCAATCAGAACTACCATTCAAGAAATAACAACAGACATGTTGCAGAAGGTATTTGACAACATGAAGAGATGTGTACAGTCATGTCTTGAAGCCTATGGTGGACATTTCCAACACCTGTTATAATGAATACTTCACTGGTACTTTCCAGCTTCCCCAAAACAGCATGACTATTGTAACTAATTTAATGAATTGTTTAGCACATTTTTAAATGTCATGTACTTCATTCTTCACATCTGTTCTACATACAAAGTGTAGTGAGCCTTTACAAACACCCAGTACATTGGTTCAGACTAATTTTCTAGTGATTTGAATACTTGGAATTTCTGGGGAATGTTCATGACTTTTGTCAAAACTTCTCAATTTGAGCTATCTTCATTTTATGTTCAAATAAGGCAAATTATGTCATTTTATGGACATATAGTAACTAACCTAGTGTAAACACACTAATTCAGACTAATGTTCTATTGATTTAATATGTGAAATTTGTGGGAAAAGTTCATGACCACGCACGCATATGTCAATATTTCTCAATTTGAGATATGTCCAGTTTTTGCTCCGATGTGGCAAATTATGTCCTTTTATGGACATATATTAACTAACCTACTGTAAACACACTGATTTAGACTAATTGACTAGTGATTTGAATACTTGGCATTTTTTCTGGGAAAGTTCATGACTTTTGTCAAAATTTCTCAATTTAAGTTATTTTTATTTTATGGGCAAATGTGGCAAATTATGTTATTTTATGTTTTGTCACCAGATCTCTTCTCCCGCTATAGTGAAGTACCAATGAAAGAGATTAAAGAGAAGCCAGGAATAATATTTGGAGGTTATAATATAAACAATATACGCTATGCAGATGGCACAGTATTGATAGCGGATAATGCAAAAGATCTACAACAATTGTTGGACATTGTAGTAACGGAGTGTACAATTCTCCTTGAATATCAAGAAAACAGTAGCAATGGAGATATCAAAGAAAAAGGTGACACCTACATGTGAAATAGAGATAGAAGGGAACATTCTTCACCAAGTGGATAGTTTTAAATAGAGATTAAGAGCAGAATAGGGCTAGCAAAGCTGTATTTCAGAAAATGAAGAATATTTTTGCAATAAGTCAACATCAATGAATGTAAGAAAAAGAGTGCTGAATTGCTATAATAGAATCTGTTCTGCCGTATGGCTGTGAATCTTGGAATGTAAATGAACACATTAGGAAGAGAATGGAAGCAACAGATATGTGGTTCTTGAGATGAATGTTGTGAATTCCTTGGACTGCTAAAGTAACTAACAATGACTGCCTGAAAGATACTAGTGAAACAAGAACATTATATACAACAATAAGAAAGAGGCAAACAGCTGTTTTGGTCATGTGATGAGAAGAGAGTCATTGAACAACATCGTGACAACCGGAAAGATTGAGGGAAAGGGAGAAAGGGAGGCAGAGGCCGACCAAGAGAAATTATGCTGGATGGATTGAGACAGTGGCATGGAGGAATATCAACAGCGGAGTTGATCCAGAAAACCAAAGACCGAGATATGTGGAGATTCATGAATGCCTACGCCAGCTGGCATGGCACTTGATGATGATGAGTGTAAATACATTGATTCAGACTAATTTTCTAGTTATTTGAATACTTGGCCATAGTCAGGTCTTAGTCAGATATGACTGAGCTACCGTATAACAGTAGATGGTAGTACCTGCTTTCTGTTAGTGCCGAATGTTAGGCGGCGCTTACCAAACCCAACACCCCACATTGTGCCAATTGCTTCAGGCGGAAGAGCACAATTGGGAGGGTACAAGCCTTATCCTGGTGCGAGGAAATGCAACCTAAAGACAAAATGTCATGGCAGGGCAGACCAGGCCCTAAGCCTTGGTTGGCAACTGGTCTAGGATTGAAGCTCCGATAAGTGGACAGTTATAGCATTGCTTTGCTGATCCGGCAGCTTCTGCAGCATGTCTTGTTCCATATGTATTGATGTTACCATTCCTCTGGAGTGAACTAGGCAGGCAGAGAGAGAGATCATGCTGCATGGGCAATACATAGTCTCTATATTTTAGCCCAGGTTTTGTGCTATGGAGAGGTGTAACTCTATCCCTGGTCTTAATTGATTTTGAAACAAAGCGAGAGGTAGCAGTTACGGGTTATAAGTCCTTGTCAAGTGGCATAAATATGGGGCGCCATGGGTTGCCTCTGATGGTGGGAGACACCTACAGGTATCACTGATCAGCTATCGCCCGCCTCAAGCTGGGCATCCCCCAGCCAATTGGGTGCTGATCCGCCACAGCCTGCCTGCTTCAATGAGTGCTTGGGGCTAGGACAAAATCTGAATTGCAGGCTGTAAAACCAATGCACCAGGTGCTACTAAAAAGAAAAACAGAAACCTCAAGCTATGGCTTGCAACATGGAACGTAAGAGCCATGTGTCCAGGATTCTCCACTGACCTGACGAATATTAACGATGTGAGAAAACGGCTGTGATTGATGCCGAACTCAATTGTCTTATCATTGATATTGCTGGCCTGCAGGAGACTCGCCTCACTGAGGAAGGGTCACTCAGGGAAAACAATTACACCTTTATTTTGGAAGGGTAGAGGGCAGGCAGAAAAAAGGCAACACAGTGTGGGCTTTGCAGTAAAGAATTCGCTACTGGGAATGATTGATATTCCAGCTCGAGGTAATGAAAGACTATTATCCCTGCGCTTGGCAACCTCTTGTGGTTTTGCCACCATTATTACTGCATATGCACCGACATTGCTTCCTCCGATGATGTGAATATTCATTCTATGAGGAGTTAGACTCCGTGATCAAGGCAGTTCCAAAATCAGACTACATTTATATGCTCGGTGATTTCAATTCTCATGTGGGCAAGGACTTGAGTTCATGGCCAGTGTGCCTTGGAAAATTCAACATCGGTCGCATGAATGAAAATGGGCAAAGGCTGTTGGAGCATTGCACCAGAAATGACCTACGTATTACGAACTCCATTTTTAAAACAAAAGAGCTGCATAAGGTCACATGGAAACATCCAAGATCTGGCCATTGGCATCAGCTGGACTTTATCATCACACGGAGACAATATCTGAACCAAACATCATTTTCATTAACTCAAAGTTACCACAGTGGGGCTGACTGTGATATGGATCATTCTTTGGTTGTTGCAAGGGTTAGACTGAGACCAAAGAGAATCTACACAGTTAAATACACATCTAGCCCCAGGAGTAATATTATTAACACCCCCGATCCTGATAAGTTTGAGTTCCAACAGAAACTTTAACACACTTTCATCGATACATCAGAAAATTGTACAGCAAGTGAAAAGTGAGGTAAACTTAAGGAAACTCTGGAAAGCTGTACTTTGTTGGAGTCGTCTTTGCAAAATGAATTAAATAATGTAGTTAGGTGGAGCTATGCGAACCTATGCAAATTAACATCACTAAAATAAAATCTATGTTATTAACAACCAGACAACGACTTCAAACTCTAAATTCACACAGATCACTTCAAGTTCACATCGATAACATGCCAGTAGAAAGTGTAATTGAGCATAAAACATTAGGCCTCATCACTGATAGAAACCTAACCTTTAATTCCCACATTCAAGCGCTCATTAAACAAACAGCTAAAAAAGTCTACCAACTCGCCAACATTAAAAATTTCCTTGATGAAGACACAAGGAAAATATTCCTCGATACATTTTGACTACTGCTCTACAATCTGAGATGGTTGTTCCAATTCAAGCACCAAGTGACTTTACTCACTCCAGAAACGGGCAATGAGTTTAATTTATAGCAAACATTTATCTGACAATCCTAGCCTGCATAAATGCCTTCAGTTACTACCACTCTGAAAATGCCTGCTTTTCAATAACGCCAAACTAATTCACAAAATCCTACATCGGAATGCCCTAAATTACCTTTGGCCATTGTTTAAATATAATGCTAGACACAGTAAGCGATTAAATATATTACACATTCCAAAGCCTAGGATAGACTTATATAAAACAAGCTTAACATACTCAGCAGCTCAGCTGTGGAACAATCTTCCACAAGAAATCAAAGACATCACCAATCCCTATACACATAATCACAAATTATTTGAACACTATCTCAGTACAGATTACCTTCTCCCATAATAATAGAAATAATAATAAAACCCAAGCATAACAGCCAGTCCCCTTTTGATAGGCCAGTATAGTCCACATAGCTAATAACAAGTGCCACACCATTCTTTAATATTACTGAGTCTTGTAGTATTGATTTTTGCATTTTCCCCATGCCTTTATAATGCATAACTTTTATATTGTTGCTGTTCTCAGTTAGCCTTGAATGACGTGTGAATGAAATAATGTATGACAAAGAGTAATAGAAGGACGGAATACAATGGTTTTTTTTCCATATATGAATGTAACATTCACAATTGATGAATGAAATATAGTGGGACAATATCAGCCTATTAAGAGAGGTGTTAGACAGGGATGTGTAATGTCTCCAGATCTTTTTTTCCTATACGGTGAAAATATTTTCAGAAATGTAGAGTTATAAATGGAATCAGCATTGGAGGACGAAACATCAATAACATTAGATATGCAGATGATACAGTATTGATTGCAGACAATGAGCAGGATCTGCAACAATTAGTAGATGCGGTTGTTGCACACAGTGAACTAGGAATAGAATTACATTGTAAAAAGACACATATTATGGTCGTCACTAGGAAGAACGAAATACCACAATGTAATATACAAGTAAATGGAAATATTCTTCAACAAGGGAATCGGTATAATCATCTCGGAACAGTCATAACATCTGATGGGAGTGTCACATAGCGTTTCAGTTTCTCCAGCTTGCAGACGAATATAGGTGCTTTTCTGGGAAAAGAAAATTCCACGTGTGGGTGACTGGCGGTTGCCTTATATGGTAACGACTGCCAGAGTGAGATCCAGGCGGAATTTGGCACTGGGGCTCCAAATAGAATGCGAGGGAAGTTCTTCCCGGGCGAGACCAGACATAGTCACTTGAGTTTCCACCTAAGCAGATGTAATTCTAGAGGGAGCGGGCGCGGGTGCCCATTTTTGCCTCTTTGTGCTGATGGTGAGGACAATTGTTTTTTGAATAATAATATTTGTGTTATATGATAAATGTAATACATGTATGCATTTTGTTGAAGTGTGAAACTGCAACATTACTTCCGTAAGAAGACAGCCTAAAGTTCGAACTTTCCATCTCGAAGTCTATACCACAGTATCATAATTCTCTGCCTACAATCCTTATCATGCTATGATTACTGATTCATCTTCTGGTGAAGATCTGGATATATCTGCCAATTCTGTGCATTCTATGCAGAGTAAATATATCTTCACATTTCGGTTCAATATTCTCTAGAGAAGAAACTATCTTTCCTAGACTTCTAGGAAACTATTCATGTGCTAAATAGTGCATTTGTTAAGATTCATAACATGTAAGCATACATATTGAGTGTGAATCTTTACGTCATCTGTGTACGGAATATGCCGGGGAGGGGAAGTTAATTGTGTGTGTATGACAGCCTGGGGAAACAGGTGGTTAGGACACCCCATTGCTTCAGACAGTTTGGAGGGTCTTACATGTCCTGTTGGCCAAGTCCAATTCATGAGAACGACCTACATACCTACATACTCATTTCTACATGCAGTAAATCATGCAGTGGTGCTTGCCATAATACCAAGACATTGGAGCAGATATTTATAACCCCCAGACAGTTTAGTCAAAGACTCCCGGTAATGTTCTAGAACAGATTGTTGTACTCTCCTAGTGTGGGTGTTACCATGTGAGAGTATATATGTTTCGGTATCTGTGGTGTCCTGTTCATCGTATGTGTCGGAGCGTGAGGGGGATAGGGTCAAGTTAGAGACCGTCCCAAAATACCCGACTCTAGACGAATTAGTTTTCCGGGCAATGCATAGATACCCCACTCGTCAGACGAGGGTTTCCCTCATAAATTATATCTATTTGTTTTTCTCTGTGCGTCCATGAAAATGTATATTATGCCAGAATGTACAGTGCTTGTCATTTTCAATTTTACATGCATTAGAGGCAACCTAGCGAGAGACACTTGGCAGAGTCAAAAACCTTTGGCATATACCAATCTTGGCTATCCTTTTATCTATACTTATCATCAAAGAGATAGCTGTCCAACATAGGCAGTTACAAGATGGAGACGAGATATGATTTTTGGCTGGAGATGCCGCTACTTTTTAAGTGTGTGAGGAGTGACAAAAGGACGAGGGAGATAATTCTTTTAGAAGAGTGGGCTGTCCAAACCAGGCGTCACTCAGTACGTTCGTACATCGGCAGTTGCCAATTTTAGCGATGCAATCTTTTCAAGAAACTGAGGCCAATGACAAGGGAAATAATCCATTGTTATCTTTCCGGCAGCTGTGAGAAAATCAATTCAGGGTTAACCCCCTTTGTTTTTGTTATCATGTTTTACACTGCCTTAGCCAAGTGCTGTTGAAAGCATCTTATACTCATAATTTACGTCTGAGAGATGGACCCAGTATTCTTCCTGTAGTATCAGGGAAGTTATATGTTTGCAAAAGCTTACGGACTGGATTGTAAGATTCCTATGGGCGCTCATCATGACTAGATTGAGATCTACAGCCGCTACGGCTCTCTTATTTGTTTCAATGTCGCACTGAGACATTGGGGATACGTCTTTATCTTCGATGAAGCATGTTAACCTCATAATCTGCGGGAGGCCGCTTAGAGAGGTTCAACTAGCTATGACATATGCTTATGGAGAGTCTTTCCTTCACTAACAACCACCGCAACGTCGTTGATAGTCCGGGCTTCACCATTTCCAAACTTATGGATGATGGTGACCAATGGGTGAAACCCCTGTTTAGTGCAGACCTATTTTCCTCTCAAGACCTAAGCATCTTTGGTAGTATAGAATTCAAGTCCCAACATCATCATTTTTATCTAAAGTCCTGTAGGAACATTTGTGGACAGTTACAGTTGTCGGTCAACTATGTTCCACCATCAAAAGTCACATTTGTCGGTCAATTATGTTCCACCATCTAAAGTCACATTTGTCGGTCAATTATGTTCCACCATCAAATGGATTATATCAATGTCAATGATTCCATATCCACAATCACAGTGTTCGGCATCCAGAGAACCTTTTTACAGGAACACAGCACACCCGCACATCACATACACCCCTACCACGCACTATTCCCAACCCACGCACCACACACACACATATCCCTCACCAACACATCCCCACTTACACATCACACACATATCCCCCACCCAGATACCACACAATATTCCCACCCACACCCACACAGATACCCTTACCCATCCACCCCACATATCCCCACTCACACACCACAAAAATCCCCCACCCACACACACATACCTCACCCACACAATATCACCAACCAACACACCACACACCTCTCCCCACCCACACACGCATTCCCTACCCGTCCACCAACACACACTCACTCACGCATACATACAGTGGTGAGAAGCCCAGTATGGGGTGATTATACATTCTCCTGATTCAGAGGATTTGCAGTATTCAGGACTTGGTAGAGACAATGACACAATAATCCGCCAGATCCAATATTCGTGATCTGCCTTATTTACGTTA
>JACEFZ010017089.1:60000-119642 GCA_014155875.1 Cepaea nemoralis | reverse complement strand
AGAACATTAACAGACAGATAAAGGAAATAGAAAGAACTCATTTAAGAAGAAGAATAGTGGTAGACAGTTAGCAGGAATTTACTCAACGACGGAAAGTGACTTAAGTAAAATAGAAGACCTCAGAGACCTTAAGACCTGAGTACTTTAACAGGTTGACAACAGATAGTGATGATGACATAATAACTGAAAGACGGGTTAATGTATTGAAAGACAGTGAACTGTTTAATTTGGACACACTATATAACGGTTAAAGTTCCTTGGATGAAGAAGGAAAATGAAATAGTTTTGGCTTATGAGAAGAACTCCGGTTTGAGCGTATAGGTATATGAGCTGTCTAAAATAGGCAAATGAATTTTTTTGGAGTAGCATGGTACAGGGTAGGTGATAGTGGTGTTGAGGATAGGGAAGTACGGCAAATGATATTCCACGTGGATTACGTAATACAGGATATCTACTGTTTGGTTACGATGTAGAGAGAATTAGTAGAGGGTGAGAGATAAATTAAGTATGAATGTTCGTATTAGAAATAGTTTGACTCAGAGCTATGACGTGAGGTCCGAGATAGTTTTGCTTGTTGGTTTGAGAAGAAAGAATAGTATTGTTGACAGGTGAACCAAGACTGTCTGGTGAGGAGATATAGATTGAGGAGGCACTGAGTATCCTGTGTGTAAAATAGCCAGTTGAACGTGAGAATAAAAGTAATAGACTGTAGAAGTGGATGCTTGAAAAATACGAGTTACGTCGTGCTTGCGGAGAAAGAAGAAAGTTGTTGTGTATGGAGAAGCATAGAATGATAGTTACGAGATTAGTGATCTGTTGGAATGAAGTTTGTTTTGAAGAGATAGTAGATAGTGCTGTGAAAGCAATATAAGTTGCGAGATGTCATGTATAGGGTCTGACCTTCGTATAGGAGTAGAGATATAAGAAAGCAGTGAATTGAGAAAGTCCTCTGGATTAATTCGTCTGGTTATGAGTTGTTCATACGTGAGTATAACTGTAGTCAGACAGGTGTTCGTCGTGATGAAGGAAGTAGGAGAGAGGTGTGATGAAGTCGCCTAAGTGAAATACGTAGATAAAATGTAAGAGTGGCGTTAATATGTCGTGTGTCAATGTGTTTAGAGGAGATCAATACGTGTTTATATGTGGTGAATGTTGAGGTGACGTCTGAAGTGCTTTTTATAGTAATAGTAGGGACACGTTAGATTGTCGAGATGCAAGAGTAGTCGTGAGATGAGAGCGAAGTTGTGTATCATTGTCCGTGTGAATATGAGAAGAGCGGTTGATAAGTGACGTTAATAAATCGTGGAACATAGAGTATGTGAAAATCGAGAGATAGAAAGAAAATTGTAATGTCTTTTCGTAGAATATCTGACCTTGGAAGGAAATTATGGAAGTTATATTCTGAATTAACATTCTGAATGATGTTTCACAAAACTTGTTTAGTATTCTTAACAGGAACGAGGAAAGTGAGGTCCGTTGTCAGTTGTAAGTGGCGTGGCTTGCAGTTCTGAAAGAAATCCCAATAAATGGGAAGAAAATTGAAAGATACAAAGGTAAACAAGCTTAGTTAAATGAATGTTAGAGAACGTGTTACGAGGAGGGTGACCGATTTGACTATCGTCACGATGTGAGAGTGATGTGAGACGTGAAGATAGCTTAGAGTAGTGCTGGTGAGACGTTGAGAGTACAGTAGAATGAAATATTAATTGCGTCGGGTAGACGAGAAATTAGCGGTAGAATTAGTTGTTTTGGTGAGAGGTCTATAGTAAATAGACAAGTTCTTTTGATGGGAGTAGCGTGGTGGAGATACTGTAGTTAACTAGTGATGTTTGGTAACAAAGCCATGGGAAACAATTGGTGTGCCGAGCCACAGGTTAAGTAATAAGTACAAGATGGCTGGTACTTTGAAATGACGTTGAAATAATCGCCACATTGGCAATAGATTTAGTGAGTGACCTGTAGTTTACAGAGATTGCTTAAGGTATTTGTGGTGTATTAGGAGTTAGGCTGGAAAAATGTTCGACTTCCAGAAAAAGGAACGGTCAGTTGTTGAGTAGTGATTTTGGTTGAGGAGAACAAGTATTGTTCAGCGTTATGATGATCTGTAGATAACAGATATATGTATATGTAAATAAGTGTTTTGGCAAAATAGGTATGAATTGTGTTACAGTGATTAATATAGGAGGCCAATGTGGATGGGCCACTGTACGTAGTAATTTGAAGGGAGTTGTATTTTTTTTGAAAACCTTCTCTTTAGCGAGAAAACAATTGTTTTATTGCCTCATGTATAATGTTTTTTTTTGCTTGATTTGGTCCTGTAAAATGATTGTTATTATTTTAGAATAGGGTTATTGTGTCCTTAGACTTTCATCTGTAAACTACTGGTCCGTAAAAGAGACCAGTAGTATTAGGTAACAATAGAATAGGATGTATGTTGTATCATCATCACCATCATCATCACCATCATCATCATACCTTTAGTTGAGTTGAGGGGAAACATAAATGATTGTCACAAAAATTTGGGGGGGGGGGGTTTGATGTCCTGTTGTGATTTTATTTCGCTGTTTTGTGTGTTAAATAGTAGTTAATTAAGTTATGTTTAATTTACAGGGTTTTTGTCTAGAGTAAAGACAATACAGGGGGCTTTAATTAGGACCCTTCGTTCAGAAAAGAGCTACTGAGAGCTAATAGAGAGACACATTCTCTTTGTGAAGAAGAAGTTCATGGGTATTTTGTGCTGTGATAATCAGCGTAGAGAGGTTAATAGGGCTATGAAGTTACTACACAAGTAAAATGGTTATGGGAAACTTTAGAGATACACTAAAGTAAGCATTAATTAGAAATATATGGGATTAGAAGCCACATGGGAGAAGAAAAGATTAATGGATATATTCAGTGGGGTAAAGCTGAGAAAAGTTTTGAACATAGTTTCCGGGGGGTCAGAAGAGCCATGATATACACAAGATTGCTGGGTTATAGAAGAATAAGAAAATTACCCCAGACAAAGAGTAAACATGAATTGGATCCATGTTTGACTAGACACTGTGGATAACAGTACAATAATAAAGGGGTGTTAGTGTGTAAATGAGAAATGAACATAGGGGAGACATAGTGACATGGGGTGTTTGTGGGTCCGTAATAAAGGGACTGAGATAAAGTTGATTGCAAGCAGTCACAGACATGAGTGGTTATTTTTGCTGCTGTGGCTTACGGCATGAATTATGAATTGAGAGGTGGAAGATTTTAGAGAGGCATTGGGTTACATGGCCTGGGCAGGATGTAAATGTTTATCCCGTTGGGTGTATTAAGCTTCAGAGATAGAATAATAAGTGGGTTGCTAGAGTAGTGGTCAGATTACGATGTTGTGGGGAGATTTCAAGATTACTAGGTTGCTGTTGATAACGGCATAAGAGGAGGTTTTAGTAAATATGCCCATAAGAAATGGACATTAAGAGAGGTTCTGAGTGAGGTATAGTTATGTGAGGTGAGGTGTATAATGTTGGAAGAGGTCTTAAAGGATAATAGATTTTTAATTGTGTCCTCGGGATATTGTTTTGTGGTTGACATTACAATAAGAGGTAAGGTGGAAGTAAGGTTCAGAGACATAAAAGTAGTAGTGTCTGTAATATATAGACAATTGGATCTGAATAATGTCTTTGATGCTGTAGATAGCAGCGTAAACGTTTACCATAATGAGTGGTAAAGGTGTGTGATGTAGTTGAGTGTGGTTTTAGACTTTATTACATAAAGTCTCAAATGACATAGGAGGGTAAAGGAGTATGGTTTGGAAAAGGGGGTGTGTGATGTAGCTGAGTGTGGTTTTTGTGTGGAAGAGTTCTACTGCTTCTTTTAAATACCGGTGGCCACCGATTCTTTGTCTTCCTATCGTGTGAAAGTAATTTCAGGTTAGTTGAAAGTGGGGGATTAGTAGCGTTGGTGATAAAAATAAGGAGTTGGTGTTAGCGTTTGAAATTTTAAGCAGGTTACTTATGAAGAGAAGAAGGAGTATTTAAGAAGACGTGTTATGATGTTATGATGTATTATATAAAGTTGAATTTGAAATGTTATTAAAGATATGTAAATATGTTATGTTTGGTTGAAGGGCCAGGAACGAAGAAGAAGTGGGTTGACTATATAGCAGGGGAAAGAGTTAAAGAAATAGAATGTTTAATTAAATTGGAGTTGGTTTGGGGAAGATTTAGAGGAACTGTGAGAAGTAAGGAAAAAGAGGGAATAGAGTAATGGGGATTAGGAGTAAAGATTTTTCCTTTATAAGGAAAATTCTTTATTCAACATGGGGAGGTGTAACAGTAAGGGAGGAGTACTGGGGTATTATTAGAATCTAGTGGGAAACAGATACAGCACGATTGAGCATCGAGAGTGAAAGGGAGAGAGATGCTCAATCGTGACGTATTGGGTTGGCAAGGGCAGTTAAGATCCGGCCTTTGACTTGAGTGGAGAGGAACATCAGACCTTTGTCATCATGTACCAATAAACTTTGTATTATCAAGTACAACCTGACTTGCGAGTTCTTATACACTGGTATAATTCATTGGGCATATTTACATGTGAAGGGGAGTAGATAGGGAGAAGGATACAGCTTTCCATCTATGTTTCCATTGTCCCACTCTCACCCATTTGGACCCACTACTCTAATGGCCTCATCATCACTCTCTGGTAATGATGGTAAGGGCATGGTAATTTTTGGAACCAAAAGGTGATTGTATCAGCAGAGGCAAACAAACAATTTTCAAACAAACCATGAGGGAAAAAGGGGGGGGGGGCGGGTCACATGGGAGATGAGGTTATATATTCATAAAGGTAACTATAATAATAATGCAAATAAAACCAAATACATCAATAATAATGATGACAAAACATTAACCTACTAATGGTGATAAAAGTACTGATAGTAACAGCAATGATAATAATAGTTTGGTAATGATCCCACTTTCCAAGACTGTGATTCCATTTGCTAGAATGATTTTCCTAGGAATGATGTTAGCATAGCATAGCAGGTACATATAATTGCAACATGCAATCTTTAATAAATGGTAGAAGTAAAAGGAGTTGGTTATCTTTTTCTCCTTGCTTATGTTTTTTTTTTTTTTTGTAAGGGTACATTCATTTTTTCCCTTCCTTTTTTTTTTTTATTTGTAAAAAGTAAACAAGCATCTGTGCAAATCAAGCACACATTTTTACAGTCTCATTGGTTTGGTAAACATATGTCGTTTTGTATTCATTCATTCATTATTCACTCACATCTTCTTGCACTCATGTCAACTAAGTTTTAAAATCAGAAAGAAGAGTACTTGTGTTTTCTCTGGAGATATCTGTGATATTTTGTGTTTACAACATAGAATAAAGTGAATGATCAAAGTGAACATGAACACAGGATATATAATTAGACAACACAACTGATATGTGTTGTCCCAGCGGAAAGGTCGGATTGCGGACAAATTAAAATTCGAATAGCTGCTTGTAAGCTCGTCAATAGACACTAATTCGTTGATTATCCAAATTATTCGCTATATTTTATAACTCTACAAAATGTTATTTAATTTATTTTGAGAACTATTAAAGATAGTGATAAGTCCCTTCAGGTATTTAATATGCGTGTCTCGTTCCAAAGTATATTTGTAAAACAGCGTAGAATTTTTTGTCCTTTTGCAACAATCACCGTTAATTACTTAACGTAAGAATCCATCTTGTTAGTTCCCTTTGACAGCACAATAGTCTCCCCACAATTTAAAAGTATATTGTTCACAATAGCATGTTCTGTCAACCTAGCGCCAGTGTTGCCATAAAGCACCAAATTCGACCCCACCAAAAAGCACCACATTTTATTTTAAAGCACAAAAAAAAAAGCACCAACTGTTTTTATTACAAATGTAACAAGGTAGCACATTATAATTTATTATTATCACTTCATATTACAATGAAGTTTATTCCAGATCCGCCAAATCCAAATCAGAACTACTCTCGAGCCAAAATAAGCACTAAATTGCAATACTATTTTTTAGGAAAGCACTAAAACAAGCACTTGCGGTATTCATTCAAAATGTTACAAAGTAGCACATTATAATTTATTATTATCATTGAATACTGGAATGAAGCTTATCCCAGATCTGCCAAATCTCAGTCAGACAACTCCTCTTCAGTTTCTGTATCCATTTCCTGCTGTGTTTGCTCATGCGATGATGATGATGATGATGATGATGATGATGATTGAAAGAAACGTGTATATGCCTCATGTGATCCAATTTTTCGTAGAATATCCTTAGGTAGTTTATAATCATGACAGCATTTGCCATATCTTTTCATTCCATATCTAATAGTCAAAACAGCTATCAAACTCTTGATGCTCAGTTTGTTTCGCAATTTTGATTTTATAACTCCTATCTGACTGAAAATACGCTCCACGTCCGCATTAGAATGAGGTAAAATGAGCTCAATTAAAGCTAAATCTGTAAGATCTTGGAAAGGATTTTCACCGGTGGCATCCCTGTATGAGGCTATTTCTGTCCACAGTCCAAGTGTGTCAGAGGTCTGTGTCCACTGCATATGATGAAGTTGTCTCCACTGGAAATCGATGCGGGTGAGAGTAGCTGCATCTTCTACAAACATTTTAGCAAGATCCAATATACAGGGCTTCATTGGCTGTAGACATTCACTTCCACTAAGACATGACATGAACTGCAACACTCGAACGTTATCGGGCAAGCATAATCGCAGCTGTGTCAACAGCTCTATTAAAAACTTGATGCACCTTCCACGAATTTCTTTCTCATCGGGAACCTGGTAGTCTATTTCTTTCTCAAACTCATAACTTAGATTGGGATTAGGATCTAAATATTCTTGAATAGCATCACTTTCTGTTATTTTTCCCCCAGGAATAGCAATCTTTGAACTGATAGAATCAGTGAGTTCGACAAGATCGCGGAGTAGTTTTGTTGGATCCTGCATATCTACTTCGAATTTCTTATTCAGACTTAGAACTTCTCCGAGAATATGCTTGAGAAATATGAGATACACATAGTTTTTCATGTCGCTAAACATAGCGCTCGTTGAGTCTTGCTGTATCAAAATGAGTTCTGAGCTCAACCCACTGCTGCAATATTCTGACAATAGCAGATTAAATGGACATCCATCGTGTCTGGCTTAATTGAACAACCTTCAGCGGATGTTGTCCATCATTTATTGAAGCAAAAAGCTCCCTGTACTTTGCTTAACGAAGACTTGAGTGATAAAACCAGTTATATGTTTCTCTAATCATGAACTCTATGTCCCTGGACAGACAAGCAGCTGCAGCCAGTGACACTGCCAGCTAAAGGCTAAAGGAAATGACATACACACCTAACTAGTACCAGATGAGGAACTTTGGATTTTAATTTTTGTATATACTCCATTGTTTACACCTGTCATAACAGATGCATTGTCAGTGCCGAGTGCAACTAGTCTTTGCAACTCAAGTCCATTCTTGTTTAAACAATCTTTTAACGCAGGGGTGGGCAACCTACGGCCCGCGGGCCGCATGCGGCCCGCCAAGTGATTTTATGCGGCCCGCGAGGGCATTTAGAAATAAAATTTTTTAATTATTTTTTAAGTTATTTTGTTGAATTTTACAGAATTTCATGTACCGTTATGATGAGTGTCAATAAAAAAGGTAAGATTGAAGATGAATGCCGTGTTTTTAATGATGAATGGATAACTAAGTACTGTTTTATAAAAGTTGGTAGCAAATCAGTTTGCTTGTTGTGTCGTGAGTCAGTGGCTGTCTTCAAGGAGTACAATTTAAAAAAACATTATTAAACAAAACATTCCGATTTCGGATGCAATTTAATGACCATAGAGAAGGAAAGGAAATGCCTTGAGTAGGTGAAAAATTTGGAGAAACAACAACCTGTTTTCACTAAACAGTCTTCAATTCAAGATGCTGCAACTGAAGCTAGTCTTGTGCTGTCACACAGAATTGTAAAACAGAACAAGCCATTTTCTGATGGCGAGTTCATCAAGGAATGTTTGCTAGATGCAGAAAACATTATGTGTCCAGAACAAAAAAACAGATTTGACAACATTACTTTATCAAGGAGAACTGTGGTCAGGCGTGTTGACAAGATAAGTGACAATTTGATGCATAAACTTCAAGATGCAAGTAAACAATTTTTGTGGTACTCTCTTTCATTGGATGAGAGTACCGATGTACAAGATACTGCCCAATTATTGATATTTATACGTGGAATAAACACTTCTTTCAAACTCACTGAAGTGTTACTGAGTGTTTAGTCACTCAAAGACACAACCACAGGCCATGATATATTCAATGCTGTTACTAACTGTATTGAAAGAACTGGGTTGGTTTGGAACAAGATGGCAAGTGTTACAACTGACGGAGCTCGTGCTTTGTCTGGAAAAAATGTAGGTCTGGTAAAGTAAAGTTGATAAGTGATAAGATTAAAGCAGAATATCCAGACCACACATTATTACCACTTCACTGTGTTATTCATCAATGAAGTCTGTGTAAAACTGTTTTGAATATCAAGCATGTTATTGACCCAGTTGTCAGTGTCATCAACCTCATCAGATCAAGAGGACTTAATCACGGACAGTTCAAGTCATTACTTGACGATTTGGAAACTGAACATTCCGATGTCCTGAACCACACCAATGTTCGATGGCTGAGTCTCGGCAAGGTGTTGAGGCGAGTGTGAGAACTCAGAGAATAAATAGTGATGTTCCAAGAAGATGAAGGGCATTGCATGTGACTTTAATACTAACATTGTCAATAAAGAGTGGCAGTTAGACTTTATGTTTGCCATTGAAATTATGGAAAAGTTAAATGAACTGAATGTCAAACTTAAGGGCAATGGTGTGTTTGCACATGAATTGTATGTATATGTGAAATCATTTCAGGCAAAACTCTCACTGTTCTCCAGACAAGCAAGTGAAAAAAGATGTTGTCACTTCCCTTTGCTGAAACAAGAAACCATTTCTGGTGAAATGACTTAAAAATACAAAGCCCAGTTAGATGCATTGAATGAAGAATTTGGATGGAGATTCCAAGATTTCAAGAAATTAGAGCCATAGTTCAATATTCTCAGTTCACCTTTTAGTGCAGAAGCTGATACGGCCACAAACGACATACAGTTGGAGCTGCTTGACTTACAAGCAGATCATGACCTGAAAGAGAAATTCAAGACAGATGGTTTGCTGGACTTCTATGTATCTTTATCGCAAGAATCATTTTCCAACTTGAAAAACTTTGCAGCTAAACTGTTATCATTATTAGGATCAACATACATTTGCGAACAAGGATTCTCTTGCTTGAAGATCAACAAATCTAAGAATAGGTCTTTATTGTCGGACTGCAACTTGCATGCTGTCATGCGAATTTCAACAATGTAAACTTGCTCCAGATTTCAAGAATATTGTCAAAAATTGCAAGCAGTTACATACATCTCATTAGAAATCAACAACTGTAGTGACAATGTAGTCGCTGTGTGTCTAAATTAAAGCCATTGATAGATAATAAAGAATATTTGTTATAATAACAAGTTGTAAAATCGTGTTAACAAATTAGTAAAAGTTTTTGTCCGTATTGTCAAATATAATGTATAAGTGTATAAGTAAAATAAAATTGCAATAATTAGTTATTTATACTGCTTAATAAACTATAAATAATTAATAATTATTCATTGTGATAGGTTGCTGTAAACAAAATGGATATATATATATATATATATATATATATATATATATATATATATATATATATATATATATATATATATATATATATATATATATATATATATATATATATATGCGGCCCGCCAATAGCTTTACATTTGTTAATGCGGCCCTCCGCACGAAAAGTTTGCCCACCCCTGTTTTAACGTATTGCTTATTGCCTGCGCATTGCAGTCACTCACTTTAACTAAATCGTATTAAAGGGAGTTAAATTACGTGAATATTGCACATTAATGTAGTAAGAATGTTTTACTCCCTCGCTTCAGCTCAAATTTGGCATTTTAGTGTTCCCAAAAAATGATGTTTAAAGTAATTTTTACCCACCCCAAAAAGCACCCCCCGCCCCCTCAAAAAATAAATCTATTTATATAAAACAAAGTGTATGTATGTAAATATGTATGTCCTTTATTTTTTCGCTAACGGCCCATCCGATTGAGATGAAATTTTCTGCACGTCTTCCTTTCATTCCAGAGCTGCCAACTGTGATATTTTTTTAGTGTGAAATTGCCTGCTTACTCAGTATTATTTCATTTTTCATTTTTGATTAAAATTTATATATAGCTAAGGGACTTAACTCTAGAAAAAGTTATTTCAAGGGGCATAACTTTTAATAACATTGTTGTATAACTTATAGTCATATTGTTGTATCGTTTTCAAAGATTTATAAACTCTTTATCTATAGTTATTTACCGGCATATGAGTTATAATAAATAATGATACAATCTTTTAGACATTTTCAAAGTTTACATAAAAATAATGCATAATGCATATCATTGTAACTCATCTTTCTATACTTAAGAAGTTATCTAAAAGATGTTGAACAATATCATCGCATCTTTAGTGTTTTCCGCCATCATATCAACACGATTCGCTTGACAGCACTTCTCAGCGCTATCAAGCCAAGACGCCTTACACATTTCAAGCAGCCTGATACGGGGGGAAAATGGCACGTCGTAATAGCACAACGTGATGCAATTGTTAATGATAAAAATGTTAATCCAAATGAATTGGGGAAAAAGATCATACTCCCGGCCACATTTACAGGGAGTCCACGGCACATGCATGAATACGCACAAGATGCAATGACATATGTTCGCGCATATGGCCGCCCAGATTTGTTTATTACCTTCACATGCAATCCTACATGGGATGAAATAACAGAACTTTTGTTAACTGGACAATCATCATCAGATTGCCCTGATATTTCCGCACGTGTGTTCAAACAAAAATTGAAATCTTTAATGGATTTAATTTTCAAGCATCACGTTTTTTGGAGAGACACGCTGTTGGATGTATTCCATCGAATGGCAAAAAAGAGGATTGCCACATGCACACATTTTGATTTGGTTGATGGAAAAAATCACACCAGATCAAATTGATCAAGTCATCTCAGCAGAAATACCAGATGTCGACATTGATCCAGAGTTACTTGAAGTCGTCACCAAAAACATGATTCATGGTCCATGTGGCTTCCTCAATAACAATTCACCTTGCATGTCTGATGGAAAATGCACAAAACGGTACCCAAGACATTTACATGCAGAGACAATCACTGGCAATGACGGATATCCACTATATCGTCGACGCTCAACTGAAGATGACGGCAAATCTATCACTTTAAAAGTACGAAACAATGATCTTCAAGTCGATAATCGTTGGGTTGTACCGTATTCACCGTTACTCTCGAAAACGTACAAAGCACACATCAATGTCGAGTATTGCAATTCGGTTAAATCGATCAAGTACATTTGCAAATATGTCAACAAAGGAAGCGATATGGCAGTTTTTGGAGTGGGAAATGCAACTGCGTCTATCGATGAAATAGACCAATATCAAGTGGGACGCTACATTAATAGTAATGAAGCAGTATGGCGTATTTTATCATTTCCAATCCATGAACGTCATCCAACAGTTGTTCATTTGGCAGTGCACCTTGAAAATGGACAGCGCGTGTACTTCACAACAGAAAATGCAAGTGAACGAGCATTGTCACCACCACCAACAACGTTAACTGCATTTTTTTCATTGTGTGGGAATGATATGTTTGCAAAGACACTACTTTACTCTGAAGTGCCAACATACTACACATGGAATGCATCAGCGAAAAAGTTTCAACGTCGCAAACAAGGTAAAGCAGTTGAAGGACATACCAATTTATATTCGACCGACGCGTTAGGCCGTCTGTACACTGTTCACCCAAACAATGCAGAATGCTTTTACTTGCGATTACTGTTAATCAACGTACGTGGACCGACATCTTTTCAAGAATTAAGAACAGTAAACGGTCAAGTATGTGCCACTTATCGTGAAACTTGCCAAGAATTACATCTTCTTGAAAACGATGCACACTGGGACACTTCACTCGCTGATGCATCAAATACTGCTCAACCACAGCAAATACGCACATTATTTGCCATCATATTGACAACTTGCTTCCATCCAATCCAAAAGATCTTTGGGAAAATACAAAGACTGTATGAGTGAAGACATCCTACATCGTTTGCGTGCAATGAATCAAAATCCGGACATTCAATTCACACAAAATGTGTATAATGAAGCATTGGTTTCGACTGAGGACATATGTTTGGCAATCGCTAACAAACCACTGGTACAATTGGGAATGACTGCGCCAGATCGATCTGCAAACGATCTTTTCGATCGTGATTTGCAACGAGAATCACTCTTTGATGTCGACGAATTGTGTGCATTTGTTCAAACGAATCTTCTGAAATTGGTTCCAGAACAACGTATAGTGTATGACATAATTATGCATGCAATTAAAAGCCAAACTGGCGGATTGTATTTCCTAGATGCGCCCGGGGGCACAGGGAAAACTTTTCTCATTTCACTTATATTGGCAACCATTCGATCACGACAAAATATTGCGCTGGCTATCGCATCATCTGGAATTGCGGCAACTCTTTTGGATGGTGGCCGAACAGCACATTCAGCACTAAAATTGCCCTTGAATATTCACATCACTGAGACACCATCATGCAATATCCGAAAAAATTCTGGAATGGGTAAAGTACTCCAATCATGTCAACTCATTGTATGGGACGAATGTACTATGGCACACAAAAAAGCATTGGAGGCGCTTCATCGTACACTACAAGATTTCAGAGGAAATGAACAGCTCTTCGGTGGCGCACTTATTTTATTGTCTGGTGATTTTCGACAAACTCTACCAGTAATACGACGTTCAACATACCGCTGATGAACTTAATGCATGTCTGAAATCATCAGTTTTATGGCGACACGTTCAGAAATTGACTTTGAATGACCAATATGCGTGTACAACTACAACATGATGCATCCGCAGCACTTTTTCAGCAAAACAATTGTTGGATATTGGGAATGGAAAAATGCCAATCGATGAATCCAGACAATGTATCACATTGCCAACAAACTTCTGTACAATCATAGCAACTATAGACGAATTGATTCACAAAGTTTTCCCAAATATCGCACGGAATCACAAAAATCATCAATGGCTCAGTGCACGTGCTATATTAGCAGCAAAAACAACGATGTCAATGCCATCAATTTCGCCATTCAAAACGAAATACCAGGCGAAGCGACAACGTATAAGTCCATCGATTCTATGATGAATCAAGACGAAGTTGTCAATTATCCAACTGAATTCTTGAATTCACTTGATTTGCCAGGCATACCGCCGCACGTTTTAACATTGAAAATTGGCGTGCCTATCATTCTTCTCCGAAACATCAATCCACCTCGACTTTGCAACGGTACCAGGCTTGCAGTCAAAAAGATGATGAACAATATCATCGAAGCTACAATTTTGAATGGGAAATTTAAAGGAGAAGATGTACTGTTGCCTCGCATCCCAATGATTCCAACAGACATGCCATTCGAATTCAAACGCCTGCAGTTTCCGGTGCGAGTTGCATTTGCCATGACGATCAACAAAGCACAGGGACAATCGCTACAAGTGTGTGGACTAAATTTGGAAAATCCGTGCTTCACACATGGACAGCTATATGTGGCCTGTTCACGCGTTGGAAAATCTTCGGATTTATTCGTCTACGCACCAGACAGAAAAACAAAAAATATTGTTTATCAAAAAGCACTACGTTAGACATCATATTTGGTGTTCGGCCATAACTTGAAATTTATACAAGATTTAAAAAAAAATAATCCTAGCATTAAGCAAACTTTTCTCCTCTAGATAGACAGACAGACAGGCAGGCAGGCAGGCAGGCAGGCAGGCAGGCAAGCAGGAGAGGAGGCAGAAGAGAGATTATTAGGATCAACATACATTTGCGAACAAGGATTCTCTTGCTTGAAGATCAACAAATCTAAGAATAGGTCTTTATTGTCGGACTGCAACTTGCATGCTGTCATGCGAATTTCAACATGTAAACTTGCTCCAGATTTTAAGAATATTATCAAAAATTGCAAGCAGTTACATACATCTCATTAGAAATCAACAACTGTAGTGACAATGTAGTCGCTGTGTGTCTAAATTAAAGCCATTGATAGATAAAAAGAAATTTGTTATAATAACAAGTTGTAAAATCGTGTTAACAAATTAGTAAAAGTTTTTGTCCGTATTGTCAAATATAATGTATAAGTGTATAAGTAAAATAAAATTGCAATAATTAGTTAATTTATATACTGCTTAATAAACTATAAATAATTAATAATTATTCATTTGTGATAGGTTGCTGTAAACAAAATGGATATATATATATATATATATATAATATATATATATAATATATATATATATATATATATATATATATATATATATATATATATATATAATATATATATATATATGCGGCCCGCCAATAGCTTTACATTTGTTAATGCGGCCCTCCGCACGAAAAGTTTGCCCACCCTGTTTTAACGTATTGCTTATTGCCTGCGCATTGCAGTCACTCACTTTAACTAAATCGTATTAAAGGGAGTTAAATTACGGAATATTGCACATTAATGTAGTAAGAATGTTTTACTCCCTCGCTTCAGCTCAAATTTGGCATTTTAGTGTTCCCAAAAATGATGTTAAAGTAATTTTACCCACCCAAAAAGCACCCCCCGCCCCCTCAAAAAATAAATCTATTTATATAAAACAAAGTGTGTATGTAAAATATGTATGTCCTTTATTTTTTCGCTAACGGCCCATCCGATTGAGATGAAAATTTTCTGCACGTCTTCCTTTCATTCCAGAGCTGCCAACTGTGATATTTTTTTAGTGTGAAATTGCCTGCTTACTCAGTATTATTTCATTTTTCATTTTGATTAAAATTTATATATAGCTAAGGGACTTAACTCTAGAAAAAGTTATTTCAAGGGGCATAACTTTTAATAACATTGTTGTATAACTTATAGTCATATTGTTGTATCGTTTTCAAAGATTTATAAACTCTTTATCTATAGTTATTTACCGGCATATGAGTTATAATAAATAATGATACAATCTTTAGACATTTTCAAAGTTTACATAAAAATAATGCATAATGCATATCATTGTAATCTCATCTTTCTATACTTAAGAAGTTATCTAAAAGATGTTGAACAATATCATCGCATCTTTAGTGTTTTCCGCCATCATATCAACACGATTCGCTTGACAGCACTCTCAGCGCTATCAAGCCAAGACGCCTTACAATTTCAAGCAGCCTGATACGGGGGAAAAATGGCACGTCGTAATAGCACAACGTGATGCAATTGTTAATGATAAAAATGTTAATCAAATGAATTGGGGAAAAAGATCATACTCCCGGCCACATTTACAGGGAGTCCACGGCACATGCATGAATACGCACAAGATGCAATGACATATGTTCGCGCATATGGCCGCCCAGATTGTTTATTACCTTCACATGCAATCCTACATGGGATGAAATAACAGAACTTTTGTTAACTGGACAATCATCATCAGATTGCCCTGATATTTCCGCACGTGTGTTCAAACAAAAAATGAAATCTTTAATGGATTTAATTTTCAAGCATCACGTTTTTTGGAGAGACACGCTGTTGGATGTATTCCATCGAATGGCAAAAAAAGAGGATTGCCACATGCACACATTTTGATTTGGTGATGGAAAAAATCACACCAGATCAATTGATCAAGTCATCTCAGCAGAAATACCAGATGTCGACATTGATCCAGAGTTACTTGAAGTCGTCACCAAAAACATGATTCATGGTCCATGTGGCTTCCTCAATAACAATTCACCTTGCATGTCTGATGGAAAATGCACAAAACGGTACCCAAGACATTTACATGCAGAGACAATCACTGGCAATGACGGATATCCACTATATCGTCGACGCTCAACTGAAGATGCGGCAAATCTATCACTTTAAAAGTACGAAACAATGATCTTCAAGTCGATAATCGTTGGGTTGTACCGTATTCACCGTTACTCTCGAAAACGTACAAAGCACACATCAATGTCGAGTATTGCAATTCGGTGTTAAATCCGATCAAGTACATTTTGCAAATATGTCAACAAAGGAAGCGATATGGCAGTTTTTGGAGTGGAGAAATGCAACTGCGTCTATCGATGAAATAGACCAATATCCAAGTGGGACGCTACATTTAATAGTAATGAAGCAGTATGGCGTATTTTATCATTCCAATCCATGAACGTCATCCAACAGTTGTTCATTTGGCAGTGCACCTTGAAAATGGACAGCGGCGTGTACTTCCAACAGAAAAGTGCAAGGTGAACGAGCATTGTCACCACCACCACAACGTTAACTGCATTTTTTTCATTGTGCTGGGAATGATGAATGTTTGCAAAGACAGCTACTTTACTCTGAAGTGCCAACATACTACACATGGAATGCATCAGCGAAAAAGTTTCAAACGTCCGCAAACAAGGTATAAGCAGTTGAAGGACATACCCAATTTATATTCGACCGACGCGTTAGGCCGTCCTGTACACTGTTCACCCAAACAATGCAGAATGCTTTTACTTGCGATTACTGTTAATCAAGCGTACTGGACCGACATCCTTTCAAGAATTAGAACAGTAAACGGTCAAGTATGTGCCACTATCCTGAACTTGCCAAGAATTACATCTTCTTGAAAACGATGCACACTGGGACACTTCACTCGCTGATGCATCAAATACTGCTCAACCACAGCAAATACGCACATTATTTGCCATCATATTGACAACTTGCTTCCCATCCAATCCAAAAGATCTTTGGGAAAAATACAAAGACTGTATGAGTGAAGACATCCTACATCGTTTGCGTGCAATGAATCAAAATCCGGACATTCAATTCACACAAAATGTGTATAATGAAGCATTGGTTTCGACTGAGGACATATGTTTGGCAATCGCTAACAAACCACTGGTACAATTGGGAATGACTGCGCCAGATCGATCTGCAAACGATCTTTTCGATCGTGATTTGCAACGAGAATCACTCTTTGATGTCGACGAATTGTGTGCATTTGTTCAAACGAATCTTCTGAAATTGGTTCCAGAACAAACGTATAGTGTATGACATAATTATGCATGCAATTAAAAGCCAAACTGGCGGATTGTATTTCCTAGATGCGCCCGGGGGCACAGGGAAAACTTTTCTCATTTCACTTATATTGGCAACCATTCGATCACGACAAAATATTGCGCTGGCTATCGCATCATCTGGAATTGCGGCAACTCTTTGGATGGTGGCCGAACAGCACATTCAGCACTAAAATTGCCCTTGAATATTCACATCACTGAGACACCATCATGCAATATCCGAAAAAATTCTGGAATGGGTAAAGTACTCCCAATCATGTCAACTCATTGTATGGGAACGAATGTACTATGGCACACAAAAAAGCATTGGAGGCGCTTCATCGTACACTACAAGATTTCAGAGGAAATGAACAGCTCTTCGGTGGCGCACTTATTTTATTGTCTGGTGATTTTCGACAAACTCTACCAGTTATACCACGTTCAACACCCGCTGATGAACTTAATGCATGTCTGAAATCATCAGTTTTGTGGCGACACGTTCAGAAATTGACTTTGAAGACCAACATGCGTGTACAACTACAACATGATGCATCCGCAGAAGTTTTCGCGCAAAACAATTGTTGGATATTGGGAATGGAAAAAAATGCCAATCGATGAATCCACACATTGTATCACATTGCCAACAAACTTCTGTAACATCACAGCAACTATAGACTAATTAATTGACAAAGTTTTTCCCAAATATGGCACGGAATCACAAATATCATCAATGGCTCAGTGCACGTGCTATATTAGCAGCTAAAAACAACGATGTCAATGCCATCAATTGCGCCATTCAAAACGAAATACCAGGCGAAGCGACAACGTATAAGTCCATCGATTCTATGATGAATCAAGACGAAGTTGTCAATTATCCAACTGAATTCTTGAATTCCCTTGATTTGCCAGGCATACCGCCGCACGTTTTAACATTGAAAATGGCGTGCCTATCATTCTTCTCCGAAACATCAATCCACCTCGACTTTGCAACGGTACCAGGCTTGCAGTCAAAAAGATGATGAACAATATCATCGAAGCTACAATTTTGAATGGGAAATTTAAAGGAGAAGATGTACTGTTGCCTCGCATCCCAATGATTCCAACAGACATGCCATTCGAATTCAAACGCCTGCAGTTTCCGGTGCGAGTTGCATTTGCCATGACGATCACAAAGCACAGGGACAATCGCTACAAGTGTGTGGACTAAATTTGGAAAATCCGTGCTTCACACATGGACAGCTATATGTGGCCTGTTCACGCGTTGGAAAATCTTCGGATTTATTCGTCTACGCACCAGACAGAAAAACAAAAAATAGTGTTTATCAAAAAGCACTACGTTAGACATCATATTTGGTGTTCGGCCATAACTTGAAATTTATACAAGATTAAAAAAAAAATAATCCTAGCATTAAGCAAACTTTTCTCCTCTAGATAGACAGACAGACAGGCAGGCAGGCAGGCAGGCAGGCAGGCAGGCAAGCAGGAGAGGAGGCAAAGAAGAGAAGAAGGATGGGAATATGAGAAGAAGTAGAATTTGAGGATGAAAAAGAGGGGGAAGAAGAAAAAGAGGTTGAGAAGAAGAAGGCGAAAAGGATGAGAAAGATAAAAAAGAAAAGAGGATGAGGAGAATAGAATGAGAAATAGTAGAAAAGTACAAATGTCTTCATGCTTTTAATGCATTATGTTCTGGTTTTTCTTTAACACATTTGATCCGGGGGAAATTTTGGCTTTATGTCATAGTCGTAATCTAACACCTTAGTTTTGGGGTAGGCCTATATTTGACAAAGCTGCCCTCGTGTAACTTTAACCCATCTGCCTTGATTATTGCTTTAGACTCCTGCCTCTGAACACTTGGATCCAACATTGATTATCCTCTAAACATGATTGTCAGAAGATGTTGATTTAAGTGCCGGGGTCCTTGTGGTACTTCCAGCATGCCAGCAAAATAATAACAACACCAAGTGCTGTTGTGTTTAGAAAATAGGTGCATAACATCGTATATTCACAGCAAATGCCCGGTATCAGTTGCAAGTTTATTTGTTGCTTTCACTTTCTGTATTTCAAACTGCTATAATAATAACTCTTTCTGTTCCAGGAGTTTATTACTTTAAAATAACACATTTGTATGATATTCTTCATGTCAAGTTTCTCAAATACAAAGTTAGTTTATCTATTTGCAAATTATTAAAGTAGCCTCAGTAAGTGTTACATAAAAACTGCACGTCATTACGAGTGCAAATGACTTCAAGAGTCTCATTGTTGATGTTAACCTAATGAAGAAATAATCACTATTACTGCCTCTAAAATTGTCTTATTTAAAACGAAATCAAGCCACAGGCAAGTGAGGACTACATTATTGTATTACTTTAGGCTGACCGTACATACTTCACGAAATCATGCTCATTATGTGAACGATCCTGCAAGATTCTCGACTCTACAGCAGACAATATAACTATAGTGAATATTTCTTGAATTCAATAATTCAGTTTTCCATTTCATGTTTTCAACTTGGCATTGCTTGTCAGGTTCTGGGCGAAGCCGGGCCGGGTCAGCTAGTAAATAAATAAATAAATAAATTGTGAAGCACCAAATTCGCGCGGCCGCGCTAAATGCAAAATTTTGGCACTAAATGACTTGAAAAAGCTCTATTCTTAGTGCGAAAAGCGTCAAAATGGCAACACTGATTTCAACATCGATGTTTAGTGCAGTTGACAGTTTGTTTAAAAGTATACATTCCATCTGCAGAAGGCTGGTTACCTTTGATATAGCGGTTCTTGGTTTAGTTACTGCTAGGCACTTTGCATCAAATGTTATGGCTGGTCAGCATGACCGAATGGATAAGAGCGCTCGCTCATAAACTTCCGGTGTGCTGATGCCGACGAAGCGGGTTCAACCTCTACATCGGTCAGTTGTACTAAGATATTGACTTCTCTTCCTTGATTTGGGGATGTAATTTACAAGTATCTCAGAAGTCAAGAGTCAGAGAGCTTGATGACTATGGGCACTTAAAAAATTGTTTGCATATACTTTACGGGACGTTGCTGTCAACATCAGCATCTTTCAGCTGATTGTTGATTTCTTAGCAATTTCATGCTCAGTAGTTCGCCATTGCTTTCTGAGCGGCCGGCTCACATACTCCTTAAGTTACCGACGCAATTCGAACCACTGCTGATTCTCACCGTCGTCACGTTACTTACGAGAGTATACGAGATTACGGAGAAAAGTCGCTAACCTCTAGGCAAGGAAGCCGGCTTATGGACACTAGTAAAAGAAAAAAACCAATCCACAAGCAAAAATCAGTTCAGTGCACAAGAAGTTGTAGCACGTATATGGACTACGCTTGAGTTTAAAAAGAGAAAATGCGCGCGCGCACACACACCCACACCCACCCACCCACACACACACACACACACACACACACACACACACACACACACACACACACACACATATTCCGAGTTAACTGTACCGATTCACTTGTTTACAAATCTTCCCTTTCACTTGAATGTTACATTGGGACATTTCCGTGTTCTTGGAAATGACCATGCTCTCAGATTTCTTACCATGTAATTTCTTATCACATGCTTAACCATTTCTTGTTATATGGATACTAATAATAATATATTTTGAGCATGATAGTTACCGTTAGTCACATCGTTAGGAAAAATAAGAAAGGTGAATGTTGTCCCGAAGAAATACTGCTAGAAACACCTCAAGTTTTGGAAAATATTCGAAACAATGCACTCATTTTTTAGCATCAATGATCATTTACAACGTTTACATGGAGATTGGTTTTCTTTTTAAATAAGGGCTTGCGGTTCCCCAGGGGCCAGAGCCGCGCCATCAGATCCAACGTCCCTGTGTGTCATTCGGATGACCGCTTCTACTGGTAGCTCTGGCAAGATCAGGGGCTGATACTACACTTTGATCTTAGCCAAAAGGCCTGAGAAGCCAATGCAAGGAAGGTAACTTGGGTGCATATTTTCCTGGCTCGGTTAGACATGGTCCGTACTGGGACGCGTTTGTACTGAAAAGGATCGATGCTGTTAAAATGTAATTATTGTCCCAGCCATGCTTCTTTGTGGCACACTGATCTTTGAATTGTGCCGTCTGCTATACGTTTAATTATATTATTTAACCTAGTTTCTGTGGCGACGGAATTACGGACGCAATTCGTAATCCCGCATACCGTGTTCGAAACACAGCTGCGGGCGATTTGGAAGCAGACCGCCTTTCGTTCCCATACAAAGGTAGGTATGAGTGCCGGTCGTTCAGAAAGCAATGGCCAATCACTGAACATAAACTTGCCCAGGAATCACAAACAGCTAACAAATGCTGGAGTTGACTGCTACGCCCTGTAAAGGATATGTAACCAACCTAGGAAGGGCCAGTGTCGATGTATTCATGTCCAAAAACACGGAGTTGTTCTTATGTTCTGGCTTACAGTGATATGGAACTTAGTTGCTATTTGTCCGTCTGTGGTGATGATTAATATATCGTCCGCACAACGACTAGGGTTTGCCAACAAACGTGAGTATACACGAAGAAGGTCCATTGCAAGCTATTCAAGTATTTTGGCGCTAGGAAACTGCCACGGCAGAAGCACACTGTTAGTTAGTTAGTTAGTTAGTTAGTTAGTTAGTTAGTTAGTTAGTTAGTTAGTTAGTTAGTTAGTTAGTTAGTTAGTTAGTTAGTTAGTTAGTTAGTTAGTTAGTTAGTTAGTTAGTTAGTTAGTTAGTTAGTTAGTTAGTTAGTTAGTTAGTTAGTTAGTTAGTTAGTTAGTTAGTTAGTTAGTTAGTTAGTTAGTTAGTTAGTTAGTTAGTTAGTTAGTTAGTTAGTTAGTTAGTTAGTTAGTTAGTTAGTTAGTTAGTTAGTTAGTTAGTTAGTTAGTTAGCTAGCTAGCTAGCTAGCTAGCTAGCTAGTTAGCTAGCTAGTTAGTTAGTTAGTTAGTTAGTTAGTTAGTTAGTTAGTTAGTTAGTTAGTTAGTTAGTTAGTTAGTTAGTTAGTTAGTTAGTTAGTTAGTTAGTTAGTTAGTTAGTTAGTTAGTTAGTTAGTTAGTTAGTTAGTTAGTTAGTTAGTTAGTTAGTTAGTTAGTTAGTTAGTTAGTTAGTTAGTTAGTTAGTTAGTTAGTTAGTTAGTTTAGTTAGTTAGTTAGTTAGTTAGTTAGTTAGTTAGTTAGTTAGTTAGTTAGTTAGTTAGTTAGTTAGTTAGTTAGTTAGTTAGTTAGTTAGTTAGTTAGTTAGTTAGTTAGTTAGTTAGTTAGTTAGTTAGTTAGTTAGTTAGTTAGTTAGTTAGTTAGTTAGTTAGTTAGTTAGTTAGTTAGTTAGTTAGTTAGTTAGTTAGTTAGTTAGTTAGTTAGTTAGTTAGTTAGTTAGTTAGTTAGTTAGTTAGTTAGTTAGTTAGTTAGTTAGTTAGTTAGTTAGTTAGTTAGTTAGTTAGTTAGTTAGTTAGTTAGTTAGTTAGTTAGTTAGTTAGATAGTTAGTTAGTTAGTTAGTTAGTTAGTTAGTTAGTTAGTTAGTTAGTTAGTTAGTCGCAGTTCACACAAAACGCTCCCCACTGCCCAATGTGAAAAGTGGAAAAGACAGGAGTCTCGACAAACAGCAGCCCGCACAGATACACTGTACATAATGCCGCCGCCAGAATGTCAACACAATAGTCCCCCACAAAACACCCAGTTCATTTCTGATTGAATCGACAGTCAGTTTCCCATCTGGATGTTTCCTAGATGTTCACCCACACAGTCCACGAAATACAGTTCATCGTCGATGGCAGTGGCAGTCAACCAGAAGCCCAGCAGCCACGCATTTCTGCATAAGGCAAAAACTGGTCAACTCTGGGAAATAGCCATTTGCCAGCGCTCCGAACATGCAGTCACGTCCCAAAAACCCTCGGGCAGATTCAAAAGCATTTCACACGAAACTCACAGCTCACAGTGTCGCGCCACGCACTCACTCAGTAGCAGGGCGACGGAACCATCACACTGTAAGCGTGGAAATGGACTCATCAAATATACGCATTCGTAGCTTATTATTATGATAATTTATATTACTCTAATGGATGCCCATTAGATCAAATGAAGCTTAATTCTTTGCTTAAAGGTTCAAGTGCCATTTCTGTGGTTGGGCAAAGAGAGATATTCTGGAGTTAATATCCGCGTGCGCCTAAAATGTGGTGGCCACGTAGCACAGATCAATGCTATCTGACAAGCTATTTCCATGGCCATCGTGTATTATTATCAAAAATATGCGGATATGAGGCCTGCAAGAAAGAGATCAGGGATGTTTTGATTCAGTATGACAGATTCCCTGCTGGTTGCAGACCCTTGTCGTTGCTAAGCTAAGAAATGTGGTGACACCTGCAGCTCGTGCCAGATCATGAGATATGACCGTGAAATTTCGGCGGTTGTTAATGTGTAAGAGACAATAAATTACATTGCTAAATGATGTTTTTTTTTTTTTTTTTTTTTTTAAAGGAAAAGGAAAAGAAACGGCAATAGAAAACTAAGTTTTCATTGTCGAGGATCTATTCCCCCCCCCCCCCCCCCCCCCCCTAAATTTTTAACCGCCGGTCTCTCTGACCGAGGGGTTACACCACTTCTCCGAAATCCCGTTTATCACGCAGTCTCGTTGCGGGCGAGAACTGGGAGCGGTTCGTCCCCCGCTGGTGACTTGCGGGATAACTGAGCCGGCCGCTCAGAAAGCAATGGCAAACTACTGAGCGTAATCTTGCCAAGAAATCAACAGACAGCTGAAAGATGCGATGTCCTGTAAAAGGATATGCGAATTAAAAAAAAAAAAAAATTATCGAGCCATAAAGATATTAAACGACTGACCTGTAAAAGGATATGCTAATACAAAAAAAAAGATATTAATTCAAGGCACACTGATAGAGGAATTTGAAACTAAAGAAAAACTTACATCTTAATGGTTATCTCTTTTCATTTATAAGATACCACTGTCATCCGCTGAAAACAGCTCGTAATGTGATATCAGTCCCCAAACTCAACGTATGTACCCATCTAACCTTTCGAGGGTATGATGCAATGCAGTGTCTATAGGATCGATTCACAACAGCGATCGACTGAACGTTCAGTGCTGCAGTTCAATTATTTCATACAGAGCACACTGGTTGCCACCCCTGCAGTGAATGAACCTGTTTCTCGATACACGACATCTAATTGCAGTTATCTGTTTAATTGTAGGTGCCAGTCTACATACGTTGACAGAAGAGTGAGAGAGACAATTGAACAACAGGATGGTAGAACACAGACACAATTAGATAGAAAGAACAATAAGCAAAGAAGACTGGTAATCCAGTAAAACCCACAGACAGGAAATTGCCTACTTTATCAATAGCGAGCCAGCTTTTGAAACCAGGTCACGTGATTAAAAGAGACCATGCATTTCATGTATTGTTTAACACACAATATGGACGGATGTTAAGATTCGTTGAAACAGTTGAGAGTTGTGATTCGTATGGCGAAGACATCATTGTGTAACCAAACAGACTTGATAGGCGGTTTAAAATTACCGTGGCAAACAATTTAAATTACTGTTTTAGTAAGTATGTTTTATACTTCAGCTTGAAGTATTCATTTTATTAATTACAGTATCATTATTATTATTATTTCGCTTTATATTTGCTGCTTGACTTCTTCAGTATACACTTGATGAGATTCAACGAAATGTGCAATAAGTTTTACAATATATTGTGTGTGTCTTTGTAGTGGTATTGTAGCAGGATAATAGAAAGATAGCCTAAGGTAGCGGGGTAGGTGTACCCCCAATAAAAAGATAAGTAATTGCTCCTTTCCCTCCCCTAACCCACAGGACACCCTTTGGAAAGGTGGAATAACCGTTTACCCTCCCGTTCAGGGTGACGCCAAAGCATCTGAGTAGGCCTTGAATGGAGCTGAGAAGCAGCTGGCAGATAGTTGTTGGTTACGGTGGTAAGTTTCGCGACGGTAGACAGAGGATGTCTGTATAGACGCAGTAAATACGGACACCATTTGTACAATCACTTCCAAGAAGAAGAGCAATAGCAAGTTACTCGCTTTATAGATGCTTCGCATATCATGTTTGTACGCAATATACCCAACGTGATCTGATAGCCGCATCTCTGAATCTTCTTTGTATAAAACAATCTTAAAAGTTGAGAGGATGTCTTCATTGCACCAGGTTTTATCCCACATGGCGGCCTGCAGAAAGCGTCGCACATAGCACAAACTCCGTAGCTCCAGCGACGACCCCCGGAATCGAACTCATAACCTTCGGAGCGCGAGGCAGACGGCTTGATCATTTCGCCACGGAGCGTCCCGACCTTCTATGCATTTTTTTTTTTTGGGGGGGGGGGGGGGGTTTATTTGCTAATTGTCCACGATTTACAGTCATATATTAAAACTTGTTCTATGAAACGTGCAAGGCATCTTTTTTTCTAACCCCAATGACAATGATTAATTGCATACAGTGGTCATCATTTTATAAAGTGCAATTTTTGCTTGCCCTATTCTGTTATTTATCTCTGTGATATCATATATCTTCCATCTAATGTTATCCGTGCGCCCAGATATTTGAATTTCTGCACTTGCACCAAATTAACACCATTTAACTTACTTGCACACGATCTGTTTCTTTAATTTACTATTACTTATTATCCTAGTATTCGGGACGCAGAGGTGTTTCCAAGGCACCAGGGCCGGGTTATATACTGGCCAAGACCTATTGACGCGTCCTCGTCGAGCGTCCTGGGCAACAGGTCCCTTCGGGGTCCTGGCTAAGGTCAGTAGGATCGCTGATTCCTCCGAAGTCGGAGAGTGTCTGCCTGTACGGCGAGGAACCACCAGTCTGCACACCAATAAGCCAGACATGGGACAACGGATACTCACGCAAACCTCAAGTCCTGTATGACATCACACTGATGTTGGACAACAGGATGCCTTCATCGACATACAGGACTTCGCGTTGGAGCTCAAGCCAACGAACACAAGCAAGCAAGCAAGCATCCTAGTATTCAAGTTGAGGTGAACTTTTCACTTTCAACAACCACTTTATCTATCGTTTCATTTAGCTCCTTCTAACTTATTGCTACCAAGGCGGTGTTCATAAACATAACTAAGTTATTTGTTTCTTAAATTATGACCACCAATCGCTACCCCTGGCATATTTTCTATAGTTCTCATTATATACTCCCTGCATAATAAATACACACCAGGAAACAGCACACACCCTTGTCTGGCATCCTTCTTTATGCACTGAAATGTTCCTAAATGGTTTTTGATTCTTATGGCTACTGTTAACTGCCAATATTTTTCTGAATTATTCGCAGGTCTTTGCCATCTATTTTTAATTATTCTTATAGTTTGATTATTTCTTTATGTTTCACATTGACAAACGCTTTTGAGCAGTCTACGAAGCATAAGTATATATATATGTTTTTACCCTATATAACTCTTTCTAATAGTGTCCCGATAATGTATGTGGCATTGTATGTGCCATTTCCCTCTACAATTCCACACTCCACGTCACTAATTTCTGCTTGATCTTATTTCTCACTCTTCTCATAATTATTTTCAGTTACATCATAATCATGCCACTCATAGGACGATGATCTATACATTCTAAAGTGCCTGGTTTCATTGACAAAGCTATAACAATTGATTCTAGGAATGTACCTACTGTTCATCTTTATTATCATCCAGTGCCCTGCTAGCTGGCGTGGAGGACCATGCTTCTTCACAAACTGCGATCTCAGGCGGCATGGATACGTTCGTGTGTTGACTCTCTTCTGTGCCATGACACAAGACTGTCAAGCATTTTATCACGCTGTCTTCCTCTATCTCTCTTTCCGTATATCTTTCAAGCTGTCATAACATGTTCCAGTTTGTGTCTTCTCATAATGTGACCAAAAATGATGACTGCTTCTTACTGATGTTTGTGATAAATTGTCTTTGCGACTTAGTTTCCTTCAGAATGACCAGATTGCTAATTTTGGCTGTCCAATTAATTTTCAGCATTCGTCTATAAAACCATGTCTCTAAAGCTTTTAGAGATTTTTTCCCCCGCCTGTTTACCACCCGTAATTGTCCAGGATTCGCAGCCGCGTGTTATTATAGATGCCATTTAGAAATTTTGCCATTATTTCCATTTCAAAATCACCCAGTACTTCAATTTACCCCAAAGTAATGTTGTCTGGTCCGGGTCTCTTTCCTTACTTCATATAATAAAGTGCATTCCTCAGCTTCTACATAAAGTAATGGATAGACCTAAGACATTGTCCTGAATATTTACACCAGGTCTTCTATCACCACAATGCTCTTATATATTTTCTGTCTATCTATTTATTTACTATACAATCTTGGTTTGGACCAAACAAAAATAGATGGTGGAAAAATGGGAGGAAGGGGTGTGTCACAAATATGTTGGAAAAGTTGTTAATAATAATATGGTAGCAGACATGTTGTATTATATATCAAATTAAAGCGGGTTAGAGGTCAGCATGGCGGAATGGATAAAAACGAGCGTTCTTAAACAGCCGGTGTGCTGAAGCCGATGTAAGGGGTTCAACCCCTACACCGGACAGTTGGAGTAACATGTTGACTTCTCGTCCTTGACTTGGGGACGGTATATTACAAATACATCTGAAGTCGGAGCGGGTTCGCCTAATGGCGAGGTTACTGGTAATATGGAAGCTAATCCACAAGCAAAATTCAGTCCAGTACTACTAGAAGTAGTCTGTATGGACTACGCTTGAGTTCAAAGGGGGCGAGCGCAAAAAAAGTAAAGTGGGTTGCAAAAAGGTCCCGCTATACGTCGTTTCGGTTTACGTCGTTTCGCTATAACATCGTTGTCACCTCATCTCATCTCATCATGTTCCTCTTGTACCTTGCGGTGTCGAGGTGAAGTATAAACATAATGCGAGTGCCCGATTATGGGCTTCATGTATCTACCGATATTCCCATGGACTCTGCTATTCCCTCCGCCCAACACAATGTTGTCACAATTGGACATAACTTCACTTTACGTTGCTACGTTCCAACATAACGTCGTCACCTGTGTTGCTATGCTGCGTCAACGTTGCCATTATAAAAAATTCAAGATTGGCGAATCAGCCATGTGCACATGTGGATTGGCGTCGCAGATAGCAGAGTACATACTCCAAGACTGCCCAAAATACAACATATCTAGGCAAACCTTCTGGCCTAGAGAACGGCAGTGGAAGACAAACTCTATGGACCGCTGAGTGAACTAAAAAAGACAGGTTAAATTAGTACAAGAGACAACATTGCAGTTATAGACATATTTCAAGCGAACGAAAGAAGAAGAAGAAAACCTCGCCAGTTTACATTTTGTGCAGTGCGTTTTTTCCAAGAGTTTATCGTGTCATCACCCATAATTATGAGTTCAAAGCACACAGTAAGCTCAGACAGTGTGTCTGGTTGTAAGAGAACCAGGAAAAGTGTTACACTTGAGGTGAAGATAGATGTGTTACGTAGTTTTGAGGCTGGCAATCGGGCTGTTGGTATCGGTAAAGTCAATGGTTTATCTCCAACCACCGGTAAGGACAATTCGTAGCAGGTGCTGACAAAATCAAAGAAGGTGCTAAAAACGTAACCTCTTTGAGTGCTTCCAAGATCACTCGTACAAGAAGTACACCCTTATAGAGACAATGGAAGCATTATTGGCCGTCTGGATTGAAGAAAAGAACCAACGGAATATGCCTGTGAGCAAGATGGTTATCCAAGAGAAAGCAAAGTCTCTCTATGAAGATTTAGCTAAGAAAGCGAGAGAGAGAGAGAGAGAGAGAGAGAGAGAGAGAGAGAGAGAGAGAGAGAGAGAGAGAGAGAGAGAGAGAGAGCGAGAGAGAGAGAGAGAGAGAGAGAGAGAGTAGTACTAGTAGTGCTATTGATAATTTTGGAGGGAGTTGTCGTTTTAATGCCACTACGCCCCAATAACTCTACCAATCGCCCTCCAACCCACCTCTATTTAGCCAATAAATATCAACAACTATCAAAATAAACATTACATAATACATTGCATTTAATTTAATTATGTGGGAAATAATGTTTCGCTATACGTCGTTTTACTTAAAGTCTCGTTTTCCAAGAACGTAACCCCGACGTTAACCGGGGACTTTCTGTATTGATATTGTAACCACAGTTTGAAAATAAATATTACTCAATAATGATAAATTATCTAATACGTATTGGATAAAAAGAGAGAAACAAATTATTCAAAATGTTCACCTACGACGGCAAATTTCCTTGATTGTGTGATGATAATCCAATTAAATCCTGATAATAATGATTAATACACCATTTTGTTTCACAACTATCACAAGAAATGCTGCCCTGTACTATCATAATACAATTATAAAATCATATATTGAAGCAGATCATTTTCACACAAAATTGAAAATGTCAGGTAAACACTGAGCAAATTTGTACTCAATAAAATAAGAACCAATATATACATTATTTTCTATTCAGTTACAGTTATTTACAATACTGCTAAGCTTATTTTTTATAGGCGAAGCAAACTTTGAGACACAAGTGTGACCCATTAGAACAAACGTAATTCGACAAGTGCCTTCAAATGATAACATACTTCACTGTCAGTTTTGATTTGCCTATCATTACCTGTTAAATTATGTAACTGACTAAATCTACATTATCAATCAGTATTATCATTTTTCACAAAGCCCTTTAAATCAGAATCACAATAATTAAAAATTTATTCAAACTAATCAATCTGTATCAAAATCAGATGTAAATACACAAAGCCGAGAATACTGGATGTTGCCATTTCTTAAATCAGAAAATTAATCAAAACATTTCCGACATTTCTGCAAATTTTGAACCATCGTGATTGTAATTTTTCGATAAATACGAAATGAAGGAATTCTCCAATATAAATTCCGGTCACTGAACATTTCAATTGGGAACACATCGGGAAAAGAAACAAATAACGCGATGACCAAATAAGGGCGATATATAAGCCATTGACATTTACGTGATATCGATAATGACGATATATAAGTAATTGGCGTCAATTGTCGATTTTATACATCAGTGGTGCCCCCCCCCCCTTTTCACCATATGTTCAGACTGTTTCTCCCCCCCCCCCCTCTCCAACCAATCCAAAATTGTCAGCGTCAAAAGGTGCATTAAAAATAACATGCCTTTAATACTGAAAATCCTTATTTTCTTCCATAGTTGTATATAATCGTAAAAACTCCGACACAGAGCAAACACGGCAGGGGATTTCTGATCGTCAGAAGGGAACTCCCTCCCCCAAGTATTTCGGACTTTTAAGCTCTTGATACTCTCTGGGGGCGGTCCAGTCCGGGTCATGACTCCGGGCGTCTTTCCCCTGCCGTAGAGACGTTCGGTCACAATTGTTATCCCTGTTGTTACGCTTGTCCCTTCCTTCGCTATTACCATGTCCACTCTCAAGCCCTCCCTCCCTTGGAGGGGAGAGCCTGTGCAGCCTGTGCTTGCCCCTTAGCACGTGTGGTCGTGGGGAGTCAGCTTATCCCCACCACGGCCTCAGTCGTCTCCATTCGTCTCCGTTGCCGTGTTCCTTCCTCGTGCCCCGTTCACGGTGCCGCACTCTACTATGAAGCCGGTTCTTCCTTTCCGTTTTGGAGCCACCTCTTGGTCTCTGTCGTTGACTGAGTGCGACCTACGGCCGATTATCGCTATGTTATGGAGGTTGGACTTCGGCCGACATTTACATGGTTTGACTGCAATCAGATTCACCACTCACGTTCGGAGGAAAGGCTAAAGAGCTGACACGAGACGTAAAGTTCGTGGTCTTGGTTGAGAGATTGTTTGTACTGCATTTACTGCTTCTAACCATACTAGTTTCGAGACTCATTCCACTCTAGGTTCCGACAATTCCATAGCCAGCACGAGGCATTTTCAGCTTGCTTCACTACAGTTGTTTCTGGGCCCGAGCTCTTGCTTGTCCTTCCATGCCCATTCACTTCAGCACATCAAACACGGAGTAGGGAGACTAGACATCTGGCGCCTATCTCGACGGCGAACAGCCTGACGGGGTACTCCTCCCACCTTATTCTTGCGACCATGTCATTGTACTTCTCTAATTTGTACAGATGTTGCGCCTCAATATTTGATTCGCAAGGGACAGTCAATTCAATCAGCGTTAGCTGCTTGGCTGACGAGGAGCTAAGTACTATGTCAGGTCGCAAGCCAAGTCTTCGGATCGACTCAGGGTAATTGCCACGGTATTTTCGGTCTACGGTCAGTTCCCAGCCCCTCGCTCTATCGAAAATGGTAGCCAAACCTTCGGATCGACTCAAGGTAATTGCCACGGTCTTTTAGGTCTACGGTCAATTCCCAGCCCCTCGCACCATCGAAAATGGTAGCAAGTGGCAGGTCGCCAGCTTTGCCTTCTTTGCGCCCTTCTCGGACGAAGGAAATCTCTATCGGCCTCGGACTGTACCCCTCTTTGTTAACCCTCATTATTGCTACATCCACTATGGCGGCCAACTCAGTAAGGACTTTGTTATACCGCCACGTAAACCGGCCTTAGGTCAGGGCGACCTTACATCCGGACAGTACGTGTTCCACTGTCTGGACTATTTGGACTTTTGTACAGAGGGGACCGATCGGTGGCTTTTCCACCACTTGACCAAGTTGGCAGCTGATGGCAGGACATCGTAGAAGGATCGGACGACGAAACTTAGGCGCAGTGGTCCGATGCGCCAGATTTCATTCCAAGTAATAGATCTCTGCACTACCGCTTCCCATGACACCCATTGTGCTTGCTGCGCCTGTTGAACAGCCTTTCGGACTCTTTCGTCATTTTCCCCCTTGCGGATCTCCTTAACCACCAGGTCCCTGCGTTCCTTGGTCGTCGCCTGGGACCACATCGCATCATTGCTTTGGAAGCCGAACCCTTTCTTGTCAACTTGGTTGTGGCCCATGACCTCCTTCAGCTGGGGTGTCGCCTGGGCTTCTTCGATCGCGCTGACCACTTTCCACTTCCTTCCCGTATTCAAGGCGGGAACTGAGGCACTGACCGTTATGTCTGGAGACTCGCGCGCAGCATCATTGCGAGTCTGGTTTTTCCGTCTTTGAACTCTTCCATGAGGGACGAGAACGGGAGGACGAGCTTACTTTGTTTGCAATACAATGCGACAGTCGTGAGGCATGTTGGTACTAAAAGCCACTTTCGTATATACCTGCTTATCTTCCCCTCCATGGTGCTCACTGTAGACACGCCAATATCGTATATCAGCAGCGGCCAAGGGAGTTTCGGAATAAGCATGAATTGGAGGCACCAGGTTTTGAATTTGCCTATCAGCCAGGTTTTGTCGATGGTACCCAGGCCGTTCGTCAGCATTGTTTGTATCTCTACCACCGCGTTCCTGTCCGTCAGAGTTAAGTCGTACATACGACCGAGACTCTTCACGGGTTCCGCTATCATCGTGGGAATCGCTTGTTCAGCCACCGCGAACACCCTTTCCACCGCCTTACCCTTCATGATCGACAGGCTTCTCGATTTCTTAGGCTTGAAGCTCATCCTGACTAGCGAATCAGATCGTCCAGTCTGAGGAGAATGCTGCGAGCATCACTCTCCTTCGGTGTCAGGATTGTCGTATTGTCCACGAAGGCCTTCAGCGGCGAAGTGTTCTTCCATTCGCAGAGTTTCGGACCGTGTGCGTAGCCGGATACCGCATCCAGGATGACCTGCATGGCCATGACAAATAGTATCGGCGAAATCGTACATCCCATGGCAATACCCACTCGCAGGTCGATCCATCTGATCGTAAACGTTTTGGTCGAGAACAAGAGAGAAGCCCGAGAATTACTGCACAAGCATTTCCGTGATGTTCTCGGACACGTGATAAGCCTTGAGTGCATGCCACAACAATTGGTGGGCACTGACCCATATGTGTTGGTCAGATCCAATCATATCACGTGGAGTTCCTCCTTCTTCGTCTTCGCTCTCTGGATAGCATCCCAGATCATGGTACTGTGTTCGAGACAACCGGGGACCCCAGGTAGCCCCCTTTTTGAACCGCTGTCTCTATGTACTTGTTCCCCATCAAGTACTTCGTGATCCGACTGGCCATGAGACCTTTACATGCAAAGATAAATTGTATAGTGTAGTTTTATACAGCTTATGGCAAATGAATATGCTGATGGATATTAAAACGTAAATAAAAGCATTTTTATATTCACAATATTTTATTAAAACACCACATTAATCATACTACAATAAACAAACAGTTAAAACGTCAAAGAATTGTGGCTTAATATACGACATCAGAATGCCAGAAAATTGTGCTTCATCAAACAAAATGCTCATTACCCAACCAGGATATTGTAGACTCGCAATTAACTTCATTTAAATTAAGATTGTAATCAATAAGAACACTGTGATTGTTTTTCCCGCAGCAATTCTGAAATACGCGGAGGAGTGCTTGAAAAGGCACAAACGGAGATCATTTTCAACATCTGATCTATTACGTCGTTTCGTTTTAATTTCCAACAGAGCTGGAAAGCCTGACTCACAAAGATATGATGACGCAAATGGAAGTAATGCATGATTTGCTTTTTCTGCCATTTTTGGGTTGGAATCGCACATTAAAAGCCACAATTCCGTGATTGGTTTCTCATCGAACACATCTCTTGCTCCCGAATCATTTTTCAGCTCCAGAAATTAATCTTGACAATCATCAGAAACTTTTTCAACTAATAGTTTGAATGGGTTTCGCACCTAATCCAGCTCATCATCACTAAGTTCAGGAAACTATCGCTCAAATTCATTTTCTAGCGCTGTCAAATGCTGCGAAATTTCATTTTTTGCAAATTGTGGAAGTACTTGGTCTTTATCATCAACAACGAGAATGGATGACAGCTTCTCAAACATTGCAACATTTGTCATATTGACCTTTGTTTTCCAGTTTTCCAGCTTGCCCATAAAAGCTCTCAAGGCATCCACAAATTGTATGATATTTGTATTCCTTCCTTGCATCTGAAGATTGAGTTTATTCAACTGCTAAAAAATATCAACTTAATAGGCTAAGGCGTATGATCCATGCCTCATAATCCAGTCAGACGATAAAGTCCATCTTACCCTGAACTTCAAAAAATAATTTGAGCTCGTCTCTCAGCTCATATACTCGCGCATTTATATTTCCTCTTGACAGCCATCGAACATTTATGGGGACAAGAAGCAAATGGTGGTCTGCATCCATGTCAACGCATAACTGCTTAAAAAACCGTGAGTTGAGAGCTCCTCCTTTGATAGAATTCACTATCTGAATGGTGTGATCCAAAACTTTCCCCAATGGAGCTGGAAGTGTTTTGGAGGTCAGTGCTTGATGATGGATCATGCATTGAATGCCTTTCACTTTTTGGGCACGTTTCTTCACACTAATTTGAAATCCTGATTTGGTCCCCAACATAGCTGGTGCTCCATCTGTACAGCACCCACACATATTATCCCATAAAAGATTTTCTGATTCAAGGAAAGATGAACACTTTTCCAAAATATCAGAGGCCTTGGTAGTTGTTTCAAGAGGAGAACAAAAAAGAAGTTCTTCTTTAAATGATCCTGAATGCACATACCTTGCAAACACTATCAACTGAGAACACGATGCCACATCAGTCGATTCATCAATTTGAATTGAATAGAGCCCAAATGCTGCAGACATGATCTCTTGCACAACTTGATCCTTGATGTCACTTGCCATATCGCTGATCCTCCTGTGAATAGTGTCGTTTTATAGTGAAACCGCTGCAAGTTTTTTTCTCTGATTCATTTCCCAACACAATTTCCACCATCTTGAGACAACAAGGTTTGACCAAAGTTTCCCCAATTGTATGTGTTTTTTTTTCCTTCTTCGCTATCTCCAGTGCTACGACATTGGAAACTTCAGTAACCTTTTGGTTTGTTTCTTGGAATGCCCCTGTTAAATCCAGTCTGATTCTTTTGACAGCATTCCCAAGACGTTCAAAATAGTTTTTATCATTGTCCTTGTGTTGAGGATGAACATTCAACAAATGCTTCCTCAACTTTGTCGGTCTCATAGAATCATTTGACAAACTTTTACTACAAATAATAAATTGAGGTCGTTCTTCTCCATTGATGACGATATTTGTGAATCCATATTGCAAATATAAGAACATACTTTTTTTCTTTTTGGAAACTCACCATGGGCTTCAGATTCTGTAAATATAAAACGAAAAAGTCTGAGTCAAGATCAACACACATAAACACCCACACACATGTATACACACACCCTGTCACATATACGTACACACACACACACACACACTCACACACATATAGACACCAAAATACACACACACACACATATGTGTGTATATATATATATATATACACACACACACACACACACACACACACACACACACACACACACGCACACCCATAGACCTCGTCATGTTATGATGACGTCAGCTTGCATGGTCTGTCTTTCGGCGCTCGTAGATCTGAGTGAGGTCGTGATAAAAAGTTACCTAAAAATAAACAGTCACGTGTAGAATGATGAAAAATTACACATAAATACTACAATGGATGTCGAATGCAAACATGCATTCATTGGCTAGTCAAATCGCTGTGAATATTCCATAACGATATTAGTCATCGTTGTAGTATGACAAGGAAACGGACTATTTCCTGCTAGTCGAAATATCACATTACAGCATGCGATCTTCATCATTTTCGTTTGATTCGCTCTTAATAGTCGAAAATTACACAGTTTACGATAAAAAAAAAGAAGCTAAAGTTAATATCATACTAGACCACGTCTAGGCGTCTGCATAAAACGTGATTTGCGGGTCTACATTACGTTATAGAACGAATCTCAGAAGGAGCTAGAAGCACAGAACCGGAAATTGTGGAGGGAAAACAATATCAAGTAATTCGGTTCTTGTATTAACGCGATCTTGAAATAATCGGGGAATTTAACGTCACGAGTACGCTTAATCTCCCGATCGGCGTTTTGTGTGGTCCTGAAGCCAATTTGAAAATGCCAATCTGTGGTCTTCATCCCCCCCCCCCCCCGAAAACCCTAAAATTCCCACCTGAGGGGGGGGGGGGAGGAAAAAAAATTCCCCACTGTTTGAGAACCACTGCTATACATTCATGGTTTTTTCGTGCTTCCTACCTGTTGGGATATTTATTTGCTAATGAATAGAATGTGGGACTTTTCCATAGTTTGTTCCAATTTCCGTACATTTTTGTTTTATTCAACCAGATGTCTTTCGCCTCCTTACACGTGTTTACTATTTCTTTCTTAATGTTTCTTTTTTCTTTCATCCATCATCTGCAGAATTTCATTTGTCATCAATTTCTTGTTTCGTGTCATCCATTTCTTGTTTGCGATTCTATGTATAGGTTTAATGATTTAGTTTGACTCTAACCCTATTCCCGCAACATGTCCCATTGCTCATCAACAGTCTCGTTATTTCAATGGGATTATGTCTGTCCTCTACAGTAATATTGTTTTTAAAAAATCTGATTTACAGTAACATTGTTTTTAAAAAATCTGATTTACAGTACCATTGTACCTTTCTCTAATGTCTTTGCCTATTCTAAGAAATTGTAGATCTAACTTGATGTTCTGTGTTATATTCTTTATAGTCGAAAGTGTTAACCGACATCATTGCACTCAGGACATTCCCATACGTGCTCCGTCCCCTCGTTCAACAGCCAGCGAAGAGTCATACTATTAATCGTTCCCACCGCTATCTGATTTAAAGTTCTCCTGGTCTTCACTCTCAGTTTTAAGATTCTTCCCGAAGCCCTGCTTATCCCCCGCAATCTCATTCTTTCCACTTAAGGGTTCTCAATCTATTCCCCCTCTTTCTCCACTTGGTCCCACAAGCGCATGACCATCTCCCCCTGTCCACAGACAATCTACCACCAAGAGGTGAATTCCCTGCCAGCCTATCAGCCTCTTCATTCCCCCACACCCCCGCATGGCCAGGGCAAAATATTCATACTATTCTCACAATCTGTGACCTCTGAAGCGGCTATAGCCATTCGACATGAAACATTCCTTCCTTCACCTACAACCTCCAGCATGAGAATGGAGGTGGAAGCAGTAACAGCGACGTTCCTATATCTGGAACATGGTCACTTTTGCAATCTGCTTCTGGTATAATCACTGCTTCACGAAACTGCTTCTGAATCTCTTAGGAAGCAATATGTAGTCAGTTTGATTGCAAACATTATCCCCAGGTCTTTTCTAATGCCAAAAATGTAGAGGATGCTGTTTGAACCAGGTGTCACCTGTCATCATGTCGTCAGATTCTGTCCACGCTATTAATCTGTCACCTCGCCCATTCCTTTCATCTAGGCCACAGTCATCAGTCACGCTGTTAGCTTTCGTTGCTTGCTTTCGCACTGAAGGCCTCGCGTATCACTGCTATTTTATGATTGCATTAGTCTAAACGCATATCTAACTCATTGTGAAGTACATCCGTATCTTCTTCTGAGCTGCTGTTAGCGCATTCGTCCGGTTTGCTGTGGAGATTTATTAATATCACTAGCTGAGATTGCCCCAAACCCTGTCACGACGAATAGTTTCGCACTCTGTTGTTCCAAAATTATGCCAAATACTCTTTTCTTTTCTAACTTCCTTCCTATACAGGAGGAATTGACACTAGATAAATTGGCAGTGCAAGCTAGAGATATCTTGATAACAGCAGCCAAAGATCTAATTCCAACCAAAAATAAGCAACATAAGCCATAGATTACGCCAGGCACGTTAGAATTAACAGAAAGAAGGCGAAATTGATAACAGAGGGATGAAGTATAAATCTTTAACTCGAGAAATAAGAAAGAACACACGAAAGGACAAAAAACAATATATACAAGATTGCTGTACTAGAATCAAGTACTATCATAAGAATGATTACGAAATGTTCAAAGAAATGAAGTTATTGACAAGAAATGTTCAACCTAAATTAAATGTTATCTGTGACAAGTTGGGAAATACCCTAACAGAATCTATAAACATTCTAGAAAGATGGCATGAATACTGCAGTTGTGACCATGTGAATGAGATACACGGACCAATGACAGCAGAGACAGAATCTGAACCCTCATCATTAGATGAAATTGCATGGGAAATACAGAACCCGAAGAATGGTAAATCACTAGAATGTGATGAGATACCAACTGAACTAATTAAAGCGCAAGGAGAAGAAAGCATACACATATATCATGCATTATGTAAACAGATATGGACATATGGTATATGGCCAAAAGATTGGAAAAGAAATATTTTCATTCCAGTACCAAAAAAGGGCAACCTGAAATTATGCACCAACTATAGAGCTATTTCCCTGATCAGTCATGCACGTAAAGTTCTCCTAAAAATTATAATGGGAAGACTTTGTAACAAAAAAAATCGAAGAAGAGATTAACATGTTTCAAGCTGCATTTAGACATGGAAGAAGAACAAGAGATAACATACTCAACATGCGTTTAATAATAGAGGAGTGTAGAGAATTTAATGTAAACATATTCTCATGTTTTGTGGATTATTCAAAGGCAACATAAAAAACTTTGGGGAAATCATGAGGAAAATGAGCTTTCCATCACATGTAGTACAACTCATAAAAATGCTCTATCGAGGCCAACAAGTAGCGGTTAGAATAGATGGTGAGACATCCGATTGGTTTGACATCAAGCAAGGAGTCCATAAGGGCTGTGTGCTGTCCCCCTATTGTTAACCTGTAGACCGAAAATGTAATGAGAAATGTCAGAGATGATATAACCAAGGAGCAATATGATGCCCTAAATATCGTTGGTCATGAAATACCAGAGATTTGATACGCTGATAATATAGTATTACTATCCACATCACAGAATGGTATAGAACAACAAATAACCTCAACCCAAAAGAATAGCGAAAAGCACAACCGATATCTTAACATAGCAAAAACAAAGATAATGCATACAGATAAAACTATTAATTGAGTTGCATGTCCTTCACAGGACGTAGCAATCAACTCCAGCATTTTCGCTGTTCGTGATTCCTGGGCAAATGTTACGTTCAGTAGTTTGCCATTGCTTCCTGAACGACCGGCTCTTATACCTTTTTCGAAAAAACCAGCACCGCTGTGTTTCGAACCCGAGTATACGGGCTCACAAACTGCGTTCGCAAGCCCTTAGCCACAGATACCGATATAACTATAAAACTATTACGGAGAAAGAAATATATGAAAATATGTTAATGAGGAGAAATTGGAGTTGGTGGAAAATTTCGAATATCTTGGATCATTAATTACCAACAACGGTGACAAAATGAAGGACATTAAAAGACGAATATCTAATGCTCTTCAAAAACTAAAACAACTGAATAAATTGTGGAGGGGACAGACACATAGAACTAAAAGCTCCCCCGATGTGTCTCCACCTTGCCGCGGTGGGGGAGCTTGAGTGTCCCACTGCCCCCAAGCGCTGTGCCAATGGATATAAACTACATATTGGACAGCTCTTGGGATAGGGACCAGGCTAAGAGAGACACAACTTGCTGCTCTGCAGGTAGACTGAGGATAGCAGTCAAAATTTAAACTCAGGTGCACGAAGCCACAAACTTGGTCCAGACACTTACACAAGAGATGTAGCTGAACGCCTCTAAGCTACTACCCTTGGATGAGATAGCCGGGCCGATACTCACCTACCGAAAAATGGAGGTGAGATACTGAGCACACTACATGCCCAGTTCAGATACCTGTCCGAAGACTCCCAGCTGGGGGATATAAGGGAATCCCCGGATGAGAGGGCCTGGCCGTTTCTCGCTCACTGCTGTACGGAGGTAAGGTGCTGAGCCGGCAGCACATGTAGCCTACCTTGTGAACGAGTACAAAAAGGTTGATGAAGTGCCCCAGTCGAATGAAATGGTTACGAAAACTGTCTGTATCTAACTAGTAGAGAGTAGACAAAGGTGGAAAAACGTCTCAATAACACGAAATGGAACGCACGGCTAGCGAATCCATTGCGTAGTCCGAAGTCCGAAGCGAAAGCTTACCTAGTGGATGTCGCCTGCAGACTGACCGTTCCTGGTGTATGCTTGAGCGACCAGTGGCAAGCGAGATGCCCAACACATGGAAGTGAGGAACTAAAGCAGCCATGAGCAGGACGAAACAACTCCTCGGGTGAGCCCAGTCTCAGGGCAATATGTGCCGGCTCTGCAATTATGGAAGCCTCCTTGGATAGCGAGGGAATGCCCATGGTCTGCCCCCTGCCTCCCCTTGAGGGTCGACCGTGATGTCCTTTATCGTTCTATCTTGACCAGCTGAGATGTTGGCGACATCACAAAAATAAGTGCCTCGAAACCCGAGGAAGGCTAACTTCATTAAAAATTCCCGCCGAAGCCGGAAGTGCCGTTCTACGGATGGCAAAATAAAAATTGGCACTACGCATTTACGTCCGAGTGAAATGTCTCGTCCGAATGTCTCTCGTGCTAGGAACAGCTATGAGTACCTAGTTTCCGAATGCCGCTCTTGTTCGGAACAGCTCTGACTAGGTAGTTTTCCGTATGTCCGTCGTGCCTAGAACAGCTCTGACAGGCGCAATGACAAGCACATGTCCGTGTCGAAAACTCGCTGAGTGGATACTGTCTGCAGACCTGTCTGGTTTGTGCGGGAACGGCCCGGGGCGAACGAAATGCCAAATATATTGAAGTGAGGAATTAAAGCAGCCATGAGCAGGACGTGACGATTCCCTCGGTGAGTCCAGCACCAGGGCGCTATGTGTCGGCCCTGCAATTATGGAAGCCACCCTGGATGGCGGAAAATGCCATGGACTGTCCCTGCCTTCCTTTGAGGGATATGACCATTAAATCTTCGACCGTTCTAACTTGACCAGCTGGGTTATGGACGGTACCGCAAAAAGTGAGAGTCTCCCAGGAATGCTACCTGGTCAAAAAAGCACTCTAAAAGTCGGATGTGTTGGCCTATGGGTTTCGGCTCAAGGGCGCATAACTTAGACACACCGCAATCACATCTGAAAAAAAAAAAAACACTCCGGATGAACGCAAAGAAGAAGAAGAAGAACTAAAAGAATTCGATTGTTAAGAGCATGCATCTTTCCCATTGCAACATATGCCTGTGAGACCTGGGCACTTACTAAACAAGCTGAACAGCGCATAGATGCCTTTGAATATAAAAGTTATAGACGGGTTCTAAGAATATATAGGATAAGTAAACGAACAAATGAATCCATACGACAAGATCTGAATATTGAAGAAGGTTGGCTACTAAAGACAATAAAGCACAGAACATTGAAATATTTTGGTCACTTAAAACGTAGTGAAAGTGTGGAGAGCACAATAACGTAGGGGTACATGCCTGTGAAGAGAGGAAGAGGACGGCCAAAGAAAAGATGGGTGCAGGATGTGACAGATGATCTCCAGATGGGTGTTTCGGACGCGGGGCATCTTACTTATGACCGAGAAGTTTTCTGGATGGTTGTTAGGGAAGCTAGGTTCTGCAAGGGGTATGCTACTTAATGAACTTCCTGGGTAAATGATTTTATGTTAATCTAAATATTTCTACCCTGAACCTAGCTAACGCATTTTACTTATACCTAATATACTTATATTCATTCTAAACATTCACTCTAGATGTCCTCTAGCTGTCCATTGCCAATAAGTGTTCTAACATTTCATATACCCACATAATATTTGCTATGTTAAACATGTAATTTGTAGCATGATGGCGATTGGCTATCATTTATTTTTGTTCGCATATCCTTTACAGGACATTGCTGTCGACATCAGCGTCTTTCAGCTGATTGTTGATTTTTTGGCAAGATTACGTTCAGTAATTTGCCATTGCTTTCTGAGCGACCGGCTCACATACCCCGTAAGTTACCGACGCGGAGAGAACCGCTACCGATTCTCGCGCACGTCACGTTACTCACGAGAGTATACTGGATTACGGAGAAAGTCGTGATTGGCTATCATCGGAGCTGACATTGCTCTCTACCACACAAGGTGATTCCATTGGAATCCCATTTAACATCCTTAACTGGATCTAATTTGGTGAGAAACCAAACTAGAGATCAATGCGACCATTGTCTGCCCTTGACTTCCGTCGGTTTGTGTATTGTTTGACTCCAATCGCCTGTGTCTAAAAATACAAATCATGCAAGTCAGAGGGTGAAGGTGAGAGGGAGAAGAATATGGAGGTATTTTGCAGAGATAGCTCCCAAACCAACTAACCTGCCTCCTCTCAACTACCTCTCTGCAAAATATACAACGTCTGGTATCATTCAGTCAACATGAAGAAAGCTCTCTGAAGTAGAGCGTGGTATGCCAAGAGTTAAGTATTAATAACTATTAATTAAGTAATATCCTTGTGGCTAGCGTGTTAGAAAGATGGAGTTAGTAAGAGTTAAGTAATATCCTTGTGGCTTGCATGTATTGAAAAACAACAACAACAACAAATTTTCCACCTCTTTCAACCTGTAACCCCAGCCTAATTCATAATTATTAACTGGTGTGTAGTGAAAATAAACTGTATACATGTTCTGGAAATGACCTCTTCCTAGGAAAGTAAGGGAGATAACTTCCAAAGTATGCAGACAACTTTTTTTGGCCTTGTCAAGAATTCCGTGGAAAGTTTGACGCAGTTAGTTTTGTGTTAAACTTTGGTTTGTGCATGTTTACACCACAATTTGTGTATACAGCATAAGAATACACTTGGGATCTTTACTTCAGATGACTGGCTTTTAGGTAAGTACAGCAAACAACAAATAATCAATATTCCGAAACTTTTAGATAGTCCAGTCCTGCAGCTTGTTGTAGTTGAACTAGTTCCGTATATGTTTACTGCTGCCGGAGTTAAATTCCTTTCTTCTCCGTTGTGTGAACTAACTAGACTAATGTACTGGGGCATGATAAGTGGGGTGTGGCAAGTTCACCAGTAACATAAGCACCAGGAGTCTTTAAAGATAAACCATCATAAATATGAATGAAGAACATTACATGTCGTTTTATAATTAACCGGTTGTTTGAGTTAAGTCAAGAACCTATATCACAGCAACGGGTACTAACTACTATTATTACACTAACTAACTATGTGATATAGATTGAATTAATATAGGCAGGACTATACTACTACTAGACTACTACTACTACTATAGTTTAGGCGTGGCCCGTCATCAGCTTCATCAGCCAGTGAAGAGGCCCAGTACGAATTGTACCACTAGTTACAGTCTGATTATGTGTCCACGTCTGTCCTTTCCTCTGAGTAACCGGTTGTTTGGTCGCCCTGATATTTTATTTATGCATTTTCAGAAACTTCAACAGTTTGACGGATTAAAAAGTTTTGCCAGAGAAAAGAGTTTTAAAGCTGTACAGTAAATAAATACATGTCTCTAATTCAGTTAAAGAGATGCTAATTTATTTATTGTAGCTTATAATTACATTAGAATAAGAGTGATTAAAAGTCTTCTTCTTCTTCTTCTTCTTCTTCTTCTTCTTCTTCTTCTTCTTCTTCTTCTTCTTCTTCTTCTTCAAGTGCAGGTCTGGAGCATAAATTGGTGATCAGTATCCACCATCCATCTATGTCATCTGGTATTTTTGTGAAGTGAACATTACTTATGTTAATATGTTTTAGCTTTCCCCATTATCTTTCTCTGTCTCCCCCTGTCTCTTTTTTCTAGTATTTTCTAATATAAGGCTATTTGGTACTCTTCCGAATAACGGTCCTAAATGGGGACATAACTCTGTAGTGTAAAAAGCATCCCTTACAGGGCCTCATTAGGTGATATAATAAAAACAAAATATTAAACACTACAAACTAAAATATAGAACTAAGAAAATGGAATTACGTACCAATAATATTTCACAGTTATATGTGGAAATTGTGGCACAAAAGTTGTAAATACTGTCCACAAGCATGTTCTTTGTGAAAAAATTGTACATATCGCAACGAGCATTGAATGTCAATCACTTCGGGTTCAGTGTGACATGGATGGCTAGACCGATCGATGGATGCAATAAATGTTTTTGGGGCCAGAGAGTCCCTCAAAGTTGTCATATTGTATACCTATCAGTTTTATGTGGAATAGATATACACTCCTGACGACAGTCAGGGCCCTCTGGGCCCAGGAAACATTTATTGCATCCATCGATCGGTCTAGCAGTCCATGTCACACTGAACTGGAAGTGATCGACAACATTAACTAATGAGGCCCTGTAAGGGATACTTTTTACACTACAGAGTTATGTCCCCATCTAGGACCGTTATTCGGAAGAGTGCCGGCTATTTTTCTGTATTCCACCTCTTCTTTTGATATGCCTTGTAAATTTAATTTTCTTCTCATTATTGATTTTAATGACTGATCTAATAAAACCTGCAGCAGTCCGTCAGTTAATTGACGTATTGATGAATGTCAGTTAATGTTTCTCCCCTGTCCCCTAATTCACAACATTTCTCTAAAAAAAAAAAACTACACATCCACTACCACCAGTTTCTCTGTAATTACATTACTCATCGTTTTAAACATAATTAATTTTCAGTTAATACTATAAATGGGCCTGTTTAAAATAGTAATTAATTAGTATTACAATATTTCAGATGTGACCAGACTTTCTACATAGTAAATGTTTGTGTGTATGTGCATGTCCTTTGCAGGACATTGTAACCAACCCCTGGATTTTCTAGGCAATTTTACATTCAGTACTTTGCCATTAAATGTCAGAGATGATATAACCAGGGAGCAATATGATGCCATAAATATCTGTAGTCATGAAATACCAGAGATTCGATACACTGATGATACAGTATTCTGTCCACATCACAGAATGGTGTAGAAAAAAACTAATAACCTCAACCTAAAAGAATAGTGGCAATCACAACTTATATCTTAACATAGCAAAAACAAAGATAATGCTTATAGATAAAACTAATATGGAGAAATAAATATATGTTACTGAGGAAAATTTTGAATATCTTGGGTCAATAATTACTAACAATGGTCATACAACAAAGGAAATTAAAAGAAGAATATCTAATGTTGTTCAGAAACTAAAACAACTGAATAAATTGTGGAGTATGACAGATAGAACTACAAACATTTTATTAAAGAGCATGCATCTTTCCTATTGCAACATATGCATGTAAGACTGGACACTTAACTAAACAAGCTAAAAAGTGCATAAATGCCTTTGAATATAAATGTTATAGACGGGTTCTAAGACTATCTTGGATGCAGAAAAGAACAAATGCATCCATACAATAAGAACTGAATATTGAAGAAGGTTGGCTACTAAAGTCGATAAAACAAAGAAAATTGAGATATTTTGGTCACTTGAAACGTCATGAAAGTTTGGAGAGAACAAGCATGGAGGAGTATATGCCAGGGAAGAGAAGAATAGGAAGGCCAAAGAGAAGATGGGTACAAGATGTGGCAGATGATCTCCAGATGGGTGTAACGGACACGGGAATCTGGCTTATGACCGAGAAGTTTTCCGGACGGTTGCTATGGTAGATAAGTTCTGCAAGGGACATGCTACTGAATGCCTTCCAGATTGTAGTGTCTATATCCAATGCTACCCTGTTCCACTTGTATACATTCTTCAAATGTAGATAGCTTTGACCAGTCTTTTTGTGTTTTTTTTTTGTGTTTTTATTTTTTTGTGCTCGCTCGCTTTGAACTCAAGCGTAGTCCATGACACTACTTCTAGTAGTGCTGGGCTGAATTTTGCATGTGGATCAGCTTTCCCTATTAACAGTGTCCTCTTACCATCAGGCGAACCCACTCCGACTTCAGAGGTACTTGTAATTTATTTTCTCAAGTCAAGGACGATAGGTCAACATTTTAGTCCAACTACCCAGTGTAGGAGTTGAACCCCTTACCTCGGCATCAGCACATCGGATGATTAAGAACACACTTTCTTATCTATTCGGCCATGCTGACCTACACCAACTTTCTTGGACAATTCTACCCTGCCCATAAAGATTATGGTAATCTATCATGGTGTTTAGATCATTTTGTAGGACAAACAATAATAAGGTGATTTAGTTAACAAAGGCTGAATAAACATTTATATTTAAGATACTGACATATGAGGGTGTTAAATGTTAAGGATTATGCATATCCCAAGTCATTGTTGTGATGTGTGGTGACCAGTTCCTGTTCTCAGTACTATTTTATTTTCCTAAAATGTGAGTGAAGAAGATCACTTTCCGAGTTTTTCATTTAATCCATAATTGAAAGTCATTCTACACATTAGAAGTTTACTTCCTGAGTATTTAGTTTAATCCATGACTGGGAGTCTATCCACATATTGTTCTGACATGTGAGTGAAGAAGATCACTTCCCAAGTATTTCATCTAGTCCCTTACTGAGAGTCTGTCTACACATTGTTCTGACATGTAAGTGTAGAAGATCACTTCCCAAGTATTTCAACTAGTCCCTGACTGATAGTCTATCCACACATACTGTTCTAACATGTGAGTGAAGAAGATTACATTGAAAGTATTTCAACTAGTCCCTGACTGATAGTCTATCCACACATACTGTTCTAACATGTGAGTGAAGAAGATAACGTCCCAAGTACTTTCATCTAGTCTGACTGAGATTCTACCTATGCTTGACAGGTTTTTGATTGATTGATTGATTGATCTAGGAACCGATATCACAGCATTCGGGACATTCCCATAAGCGCTCCGTCCCCATCCTCAGCAACCAGCGAAGAGTTCCAACACTAATAGTTCCAGTAGCAATCTGATTATATGTCCGTCTCGCCTTTCCTCTGACAGAGCTTGACAGATTTTGTTCTTAATCTTGTGTGGTTTGGCTGTCAAAGTGCTGAAGAATCTAGTTGGTAAATGAGAATCTGAAAACAGTGTTTTGTCTTTGTGAATTTGAAAAATGAAGAAAAAATCAATATATTGCACAACAACTATTGCATAGATGGAAAAATCATAATATAAAAAGATCTGATTTTACATGTATGGTCAGATTATGTGAAAAACCTTTATTATGATAACAGAGAAGAACAGTATAATAATTAAAATAATAATGAAGGACCATCAATTTTAAAGATGGAGGTTTAGAATGCTCTTAACCATATGAAATTTGGCAAGACCCCTGGTTCAGACAACATCAGAAAATGATTAATGCTTTAGAAGAATATGGAATAGATACAGTTACCAGACTGCTGAATACAATATATGATGCTGGAAATATACCTCATGAATTATGTAACACTGTATTTATTGCAATCCCAAAGAAATCAGGAGCCTTGGAATGTGATCAACATCGAACACTTAGTATAATGAGTCACATCACGAAGAGTTTGCTAAGAATTATCATGCAAAAAGAGTTAAGAAGAAAATACAACCTGAAATAGGAGAAGAACAATGTGGGTGTGTAGAAGACAAGGGTACAGTAAATGCTGTATATACTGAGAACAGTAATTGAACGTTCTATAGAAGTAAACAAAGATCTACACCTTTGCTTTATTGACTACACAAAGGCTTTCGATAAAGTGAGACATGTCGACATGATAAGGATGCTTAAAGATCTAAAACTGATGGAAAAGACCTTAGACTTGTAAAAAACATATATTGGAAACAACAAGCTGACGTAAGAATTGATAATGAAGTAGGTCAATATCAGCCTATTAAGAGAGGTGTGAGACAGGGATGTGTAATGTCTCCAGATCTTTTTACCCTGTACAGTGAAAATATTTTCAGAAATATAGAAAATATGGAAGGAATCAACATTGGGGGACGATGCATCAATAACATTAGATATGCAGATGATACAGTCTTGATTGCAGACAATGAACAGGACCTGCAACATTTAGTAGATGCGGTTGTTGCATGCAGTGAACAACTAGGATTAGAATTGAATTGTAAGAAGACACAGATTATGGTCGTCACTGGGAAGAAGGAAATACCACAATGTAATGTACAAGTAAATGGGCATATTCTTAAACATGTGAATCGGTACAGCTATCTCGGAACAGTCATAACATCTGATGGGAGATGCCTTGAAGAGATTAGAACAAGAATTGCCATTGCGAAGGTAGCCTTTTGCAAGATGAAAAACATACTGACCAATAAAAAGGTATCAATTAAACGAGAAAAAGAGTGTTAAAGTGCTACATACAACCTGTACTTTTGTATAGATGTGAAGCGTGGACAATGAGCAGGCAAGCTGAAAAACATATGATGGCTGTGGAAATGTGGTTTCTGAGGAAAATGCAAAGAAAACCATAGACAGACAGAAAAACCAATGAACAAGTCCTTCAAGAAACAAATGAAGATCGTAAACTGATTAGAGACATTAGATATAGACAGTCAAAATATTTTGGGCATGTTATGAGAAGAAATTAATTGGAGAACTTGGTGACAACTGGCAAGATCGAAGGGAACAGACCAAGGGGAAGATCGAGAAGTAAATACTTGGATGGCTTGGCTACATAGCATGGCTGAGACAGAAACACTGAGCTGATCCACGACTCTGGTGATCGAGTGAGATGGCAAAACATGACCGCCCACGCTTATCGGCATGGTACATGATGGATGGATGGATTGCACAACTTATTGCCTGACATATTTGGCTGTTTCTTGTGAGGCACATACTACAGATGAAAGTTCATTATATGTTTGAACTTCTTTCTGTGGAATGCACCTGGCAAGATACAGCATAGTATGCAGGCAATAAATTGTACAGTATCATCTTTCTGTCTTCATGATTGAAATGAGGATCTGTCTTGAATTGACAGACGTACTGTACCATGTGAGTAAACAAGGTAATTTCCAAAGTATTTCATCCAATTGTTCTATTCCATGCTATTACTCTTACTTCTCAAGTAAAGTAAATCTCTATACACATCATCTTAGCACATTTGGTATATGGTTTTGTGTCCATATCTCAATGAAAACATGGCATTTGGGAGTATTATTATCAGTTTCATGCTTAGTGACTAAGCTTTCTCAGATATTCTCCAGCACCTTGTTTATGGGGCTGGATCCATTTCAGAACAGCACTGGTCAGAAAATAAGCAGCACTATAACTACTGCTGAATGGTCACTGGTGGTTACACCAACAACTAAGTTGTGATGCACAAGTTGGATGTGAAAAAATAATGGCCACAAAAGTGCAGCTCTCAAAGTGCATGAAAAAGCTCATCATTGAACACCAAACAAGCACAGTTAGTTGTTACATCATCATGTAGGACGTCCTTTACAGCACCTTGTTCGCATCATGGTCTGCTGAAAATACCAGGGGACGTCAATAAGTAAGTCACAAATGGCTGTAGAAAAATAACTAAATATTATAACAACTTGAAACCAGTTTCTCCCCCGATGTGTCTCCACCTTGCCGTGGTGGGGGAGCTTGCGTGTCCCATCGACCCCATTTGCTTGCCGATGGATGGAAAACTACAAATCGGACAGCTTATTGGATAGGGACCAGACTAAGAGAGACACAACCTTCTGCTCTGCAGGTTAGACTGAGGATAGTAGTCAAAAATTTAAATCAGGTGCACGAAGGCAGAAGTTCTTGGTCCGGACAAAACTCTTAAGGCTCCCTGTCGAGGGCTGTGGCAGCCATAAACCCTCGGATCTGAGAGCCGGGCTGATACCTACCTACCGAAAAATAGGGGCGAGATACTAAGCAAGCTACATGCTCATTTACTTTGATACATGTTCAAAGGCTCTCAGCTGGGGGATATGAGGGATTCCCGGATGAGAGAGCCTGGCCGTTTCTCGTTCATGCTGCACGAAGGTAAGGTGCTGAGCCGGCAGCACATGTAGCTTACCTCGTGAGCGAGTACAAAAAGTCAGAAAAGTGCCCCAGTCGAAGGAAATGGTTACGAAAACTGTCTGTATCTAACTCATAGAGAGTGTAGACAAAAGTGGAAGAACGTCTCAATGACGCGAAATGGAACGCACGGCGAGCTTACCGAGTGGATGTCGCTCGCAGTCTGGCTGCTCCTGGTGTGTGGTTGAGCGACCAGTGGCAAGCGATATGCCCAACACATGGAAGTGAGGAACTAAAGCAGCCATGAGCAGGACGTGGCAACTCCTCGGGTCAGCCCAGTCTCAGAGCAATATGTGGTGCGGCTCTGCAACTATGGAAGCCTCCTTGGATAGCGAGGGAATGCCCATGGTCTGCCCCTGCCTTCCCTTGAGGGCCGACCGTGATGTCGTTGATCGTTCTATCTTGACCAGCTGAGATGAGGGCGACATCACAACAGTCTAACGTGCCTCGAAACCAGAGGAAGGCTAACCTCATTAAAAAATGCCCGCCGGAAGTCGGAAGTGTCGTCCTACGGGTGGCAAACTAAAAATGGACACTACGCAATTACGTCCGAGTGAAATGTCTCGTCCGAATGTCTCTCGTGCTAGGAACAGCTCTGACTACCTAGTTTCTGAATGCCGCTTTTGTTCGGAACAGCTCTGATTAGGTAGTTTTCCGAATGTCTGTCGTGCCTGGAACAGCTCTGACGGGCGCAACGACAAGCACATGTCCGAAAACTCGCTGAGTGGATACCGTCTGCAAACCTGTTTGGTTTGTGCGGGAATGGCCCGGGGCAAACGAAATGACCAATATATTGAATTGAGGAGTTAAAGCAGCCATGAGCAGGATTCCCTCGGTGAGCCCAGCACCAGGGCGCTATGTGTCGGCCCTGCAACTATGGAAGCAACCTTGGATGGCGGAAAATGCTATGGACTGTCCCTGCCTTCCTTTGAGGGATGACCGTTGCTTTTGACTGTTCCAACTTGGCCAGCTGGGTTGTAGATGTTACCACAAAAGTGAGAGTCTCGCAGGAATGCTACCTGGTCAAAAAAGCACGCTGTAGACGGATGTGTTGGCCTACGGGTTTCGGCCCAAGGGCGCTTAACAGACACACCGCAATCACATCTGAAAAAACACTCCGGATGAATGAAAAGAAGAAGAAGAAACCAGTTTATTTTTATACATACATTGTCCCTTTATTTCTCAACATAATTTCCACCAACATTGATTCGCTTATCCCATCATTTTATCACTCCTCCCATACTGGCTGCATAGAACTTGCGTGCTCTGTTTTCTAAACCATGTTTTAACTTCACATTCAACATCGGCGTCATTCACGAAATGTCTCCCGCCAAGGTGGGTTTTCAGTGTTTATACTGACAAATGTTTATCTCGTAAAGCGGTACATAGCTGGGTAGAAAACGTTACGAAGGGAAGTCAATAAGTAAGTCACACAGTTGTGTGATGGCAGGTAAATGAAAACAAAGCCCACAGTTCTGTGCAGCCAGTTTGGGAGGAGTGATAAAATGATGGGATAAGTGCATCAATGTTGGTGGAAATTATGTTGAGAAATAAAGGGACAATGTATGTATAAAAATAAACTGGTTTCAAGTTGTTATCATGTTTAGTTATATTTCTACAGCCATTTGTGACTTACTTATTAACTTACCCTCGAATTCTTGATCGCTTGCCAGTTCTCTTGCCTTATGCATTTTCAGGCCTAAGGTAGCTGCAATGTCTTGTGTTCATTTTCATGCCTGTCCACCCCTGACTCTTCTTATAGAAACCATGCCTTCCATCAGTGTTCTTTCCAAACAAATGTGATGTTTAATATGACCAAAGTGTTCAGTTTCTGGGATACGATGATGCTTATGTGCCAACCTTCTTTGGTGTTCATTTCTTTGATAATGTAAGGAATGTTTTTATGGTCTACAATATTCAAAGAGCTTTTCTGTAGCAGTGAAGTTCGAAAGCCTCTATTTTCTTCTTTAGTGCTTCTTCTTTCGTTCGATTTTCTTCTGTAGTGATTGTGAAATGTTCCATGACTCATATCCTTATGTTGCCACAGGTAAAATGGCTAGTATATATAAAAAAATATATGTTTATTTGTTTCTTGGTGTAAGCGATAGGTTTTTAAAACTGTTTTACTTCTGCATTGATCCGGCCAGACTATGTCATTTCAACAGTCCACATTGTTTTTAATCATGAAGTGAAGAAGATACTTAAAGTTTGTGACATTTTACATTTCATCATTAAATTGCTGTACAGTGATGGATTTATTTTATAAGAGATCGCTGCATCAGTAGACAGAGACACGTCTGAAGTGCAAATGGTGATAATCTGTATTTGTTCCGAACTAACAGTTACTGCTGCCTATGAAGTGAATGCTGATATCTGGTCTTAACTTAAATTCATAAAATATCTCACTGCCACTTTGGAAACAAAAATCCTACATTATGTTTATTCTCCCAAGGAAAGCATTTAAATCTGGTACACATTTTCCCTTCCACTTCTATTAAAGTTTCCAGAATGAAAAGCATGATCCTTTCGCCAACACCTCAGCCCTCATATCAAATGAAGTGTGAAAATGTATTTGTCTCTTTATTACTATAATGACATTTAGTGGTGGGGTGTAGGGGTTAGATTTCAGTTATTCTAATGTACAGGTCTGCTACAGTATGTTGTAATTCATGGACAAGGGGTCGTAACATTTAATCAATTCTCTTGTAAATTGTTGACTGTGTTTTCTTTGTTCAAATGTAATATATTAAATGATAGCTTATAAAGAGGACTGTCAGACATCACTGCTATAGATGTAAGATTTGCTACCATTTTTACAATGAAAATAGGTCTGTTTTATGCAAATTCTGAATACCATAGTGGCAAAGAGGTTAGTTGGTTTTCTTACCAAGACATGTAAAAGTACAAAATTTTTCAGTATCACATCGGCTGCCTTTACTTTCTTTTGGAACATTCCCATACATGCTTCGGCCTAATCTTCAACAGACAGCAAAGAGTTACAATACTAATGGTACCGGTGGCAGTCTGATTATTTATCCGTCTGGTGTCTGGCCTTTCCTCGGAGTCCTGAGTGTCGGCCGGATTCTCTGGTCACTCTCTGCAGCATCATTCACTTTAAGCCACAATGATTTATCTGTTCTTGCACACTATACACACAGGGCCTTGACCACGTTTGCTGCCTTATCATGCACCAGTACCCCACCGAGCGGTGCAGACCCAGCCAATCTGTCCGCCTGCTCGTTTCCCGACACACCGGTATGTTACTTTTCAAGACAGTTCCTGGTACCCATTTTAGGCTTGGTCGACCTGGGATGGGTAAATTTTAAAAAATCCAACTTGAAAAAGATTTAAATCCATGACCACAGGAATGGCAACAGGGCATCTGGTCACTATACCAATATGGTTCCCACCTAGACAGCACCAGGATTCTTGTTTCTGACCAATACAACTTGGGGGTCATGGAGCCTTATAAAAGGTTACTAGATAATGTTTAGAATCTGCCTAGGACATACTAGTTGGAGAGGAAATGAACAGGCTGATTTACTGGCCACTACCACTTCTATGAGGAAATTTTGTTGTGTCATTTTAATTGTCAAATATGTTCTCTTTAAGATTGATGACAACACTCTTGAAGTCACCAAATGAAAAACATATATCATCTAAATTATTGGTATTGGCTGATATTGGAAGGTGAAGTGATACTTAATGTGAACTTGGTCATGGTTTTCTAAGATGGCGTGGCCAGCTAATGTGAAGTGATAGGTGATGTGGTAAGTCATGGAGTGACCAGCTAGTTCTTCTTCTTTGTTCGTTCGTTCGCTTGAACTTTATTGTCTACAAATGCAATGTGGTCTCTTGAATAAACTTCATTATCCTGTTTAGCTCACTCAGTGGTCTATACAGTGTGTTACCCACTGTTGTTTCTCTAAGCCAGAAGGTTTGCCTAGATATGTCTAATTCGGGGCAGTCTTGGAGTATTGCATCTGCTGTTAGCAATGTCAATTCACATATGCACTTGGCTGATTTGCCATTTACCAATCTTGAATTTTGTATGCATAGGGTTATGCAGTCGATTGTTTCCTGTTCTGGAGTGCAAAATCATGATTTGTTCTGGTCTGTTCATAGAATGGTAATCATCTTGTGCTGGTATTGGGCCCAGGTATCATGAAGTGATGCTTATTATGTACTAGATCATAGGGTGACCAACTATTGTGAAGTGATACTTATCATGTACTAGATCATAGGGTGACCAACTAGTGGGAAGTGATGCTTATTTTGTACTAGATCATGGGGTGACCAACTATTGTGAAGTGATACTTATCATGTACTAGATCATAGGGTGACAAACTATTGTGAAGTGATACTTATCATGTACTAGATCATAGGGTGACCAACTAGTGGGAAGTGATGCTTATTATGTACTAGATCATGGGGTGATCAACTATTGTGAAGTGATACTTATCTTGTACTAGATCATAGGGTGACCAACTAGTGGGAAGTGATGCTTATTATGTACTGGATCATGGGGTGACCAACTATTGTGAAGTGATACTTATCATGTACTAGATCATAGGGTGACCAACTATTGTGAAGTAATACTTATCATGTATTAGATCATAGGGTGACCAACTATTGTGAAGTGATACTTATCATGTACTAGATCATAGGGTGACCAACTATTGTGAAGTGATACTTATCATGTACTAGATCATAGGGTGACCAACTATTGTGAAGTGATACTTATCATGTACTAGATCATAGGGTGACCAACTATTGTGAAGTGATACTTATCATGTACTAGATCATAGGGTGACCAACTAGTGGGAAGTGATGCTTATCATGTACTAGATCATAGGGTGACCAACTAGTGGTAAGTGATGCTTATCATGTACTAGATCATAGGGTGACCAACTAGTGGGAAGTGATGCTTATCATGAGGTGATCAACTAGTATGAAGTGATACCTACCATGTACAGGGTGCATTTTTAATGACTGAGGGTTTTTTGAAAATATTGCCTTTCCAAGTTTTGTATTTACCTTTTATGTTGCATGAGTAAACAGAGGGTGAATTCAAAACTTGGAACGGCAATATTTTCAAAAACCCCACAGTCAATAAAAATACACCCTACACTTTACAGGACATGAGGTAAACCCCAAAATCAGGTCGATTTTTTTAGACAGTTGTATGGCAAATCAGAAGTTGGTATTGCTTTCTGAACGAAGAGTCAATGTTTAAGTCCAACTGATCGTGTAGGGAATGAACTACCCAACCATCAGCGAAAAGGAAGTTTATTAGCTACTGCTCTTAACCTCTAATGATAAAATAGGTGTTATAAATATATCAGTAGAGTTATTGGGGGGACAAGTTTAATATGAACTTAGAATGTATAAAATAAATGTATACTGTACCATCTTTGGGCAAAACGATGGGATACAATACCTTGCAACCAAAACTCACAAGAAGGGGTACTTCCCATGAAGACAATAAGTAAACTTCAGTGTGGATCCTAGTGTGGATTCCAGCAATGGTAACAATACACTTGTCAGACCTCCACAGCATTAGTGGAGTATACACCTGGCTGGATTCACAGTTTTCGTGACTAGCTGCAAAAACTGTTGCCTCAATTTATTTTGTGGAGATTTCTTTCTAATTACTGTACTGATAAATTTGATATATTCAGATGTAAATATTTGACCATGGTATACCACGACACAGTATTATGGCTGTGACAAATGCTTTTAATAGAAAGTTTGAATAGTAATTACACTATATACACTAGTGTATAAATGGTGTATGGAACCAGAAGAAGAGGCCTACCATGTAAACGATTGACAGAGGGAATAACAGAGCCCACGGGACTCTCGATATATGAAGCCCATAAAGGGCACTCTCCCGCTGTTTATGCTTCACCTCGACAACGTAAAGTACAGGGGGGAAAGATGACATGGGATGATGAGGTGGACATTTATGCAATGCTTTAAACAAATTGCCTGTCTTTTGCAGGACGCTGCAATCACGTCCAGTCCCTGTTGCATCTTTGTGATTTACTAGGTAATTTTACATTCAGCAGTTTGCCATTGCTTTCTGTGTGAGAAGTTGCCGTTGAAGTCCCAACTGGCCAGTGTATGGAATGAACCCACTACTCCGTCGTCAGCGCACAATTGATGCGATCACTACAATACCTGGTGTAGATTTGGTGTATATAATACTTTTAGTCTCAGCTGTCCGGATATCTCGGCCAGGGGAATATTCAGAGCAGGATTAAAAAAAAAAAAACAAACCACGCATCAACTTCTGATAGAACTCCATGGTAAATAAAGTTGGGGTGTCTTATATGACTGTCACGGTTCCTCTCCCTCTGTCTAACTCTAGGTTATATCACAATTCATTTATGTAAGCACAGAAGCCACAAACAATATGTTGCACGATTTATTGCCTGGCACACTTCGCTGCATCTCCTCAGGTGTATACTGCAAAGTTATATATCACGTGAAGTGAATAAATGAATAATAATTAAGCTGAAATAGTTAAAACACATAGTCACAGGTATTGTCCGAATGTGAAGCATCTGTTATCCCCACGGTAATTTTAAATTTAACATGAACTCTTTCTGTTTGCACAACACTGGCTGGATCCACCTACTCGCTAACGTCTCACTATATTTGAGCACTCATTTATTTTTGGTAGATACAGTATATATAGGATGTTCACACTATGACCATATTTTATCAGGGGTTTAGAAATCGACGAGGACGACGTTTTATAGCCTCTCGACTGCACAGGAATTCATGGAGAACTCCCGATTAATTCTTTTCCGCCCACACTGGTATATGTTCTGCTACTCGATTTGCTAATTGCCTTTCCGTTCTACCTCTATAGATTGCTTGGCACTCACATTGGAATTGATAAATGCAGTTTGATTTAGTGCACGGAGACAATAGTTCTTTCATATATGGGGTAGCATCGGGGTGGTTTTATATTTGGTCATTGCTTCAGTAGCAAAGAATGTTTGGGCTTACTGCTGTTTTTAAGTCCATCGTATATAAGTTCCATTCCGTCGTCGCATTGAAAGGTTAATTAGCTGAAGAAACTCTTGAAGATTGGGAGCAGGTGATTCTATGGGGGTGGGTTTGAGTGGCTGGCAATGACGCTTGATGAAGTCGGCTGCATAGCCATTAGGTTTTAGAGTCTGGTTAAGGGTGTCCTGTTCCTCTTTTTTTTTTCTTTCGGAGAAAATTTATGTATTTGTACAGCACATACATTACACATATAATTATCTAATGTTGATCCCTACTCCTGTCTTATTGATATGTGTTTGATCTAAATGAGAAAATAGAGGTGAAAGTAGGCAGTAGCCACAGATGATTGTCATAGAAATAAAAATACCGCCATGGCAGTCATTCACAACCACGTCACCGGGCGTCCCATTCTATTCAAGAATTCAACAACTGCGTCTGATAAACGCTCCGTTTACCACCTTCTGCACTGGCATATGATAAACAAGAGATATTACAATACAGTGTCGAAAGATACACACGCCATCACACACGAAGGCATACGCATCATGGACTGTGATTGACTTCGAACTGGCCATGCGGTTAAGATGTCTCTCCAGCTTAACCATCACGAATCAGGCAAGCGTGAAAGACATCAGATACAAACATTTAAAAAAAAAAAGTAAAAAGTAAAAGGTAGCTTTCCTATTTTGTTATAAGACGTGGAGAGAAAAAAAAAAAGCATAACCATGGAAAAACAAAACAAAGAGTGTATGCAAGGTACTGTTAAAACTGTCATTTACTGCCTATAGTACCTTGCGGTGTAGGACAGGGGGGGGGGGGGGGGGGGGGGGTCTTGAGCCTGAGGAAGTAAGGTCGCATGGCTAGTGCAGTCGCCGCGAACTGTGCAGGTTAGAGTGTTCATTTTGCCCCGGACAGAAAACAACTCCACACCTTACTGAGGATTCGAACCTGGATCTCCCGATAGAGAGCCCGGCATTCTAGCCACACGGCCAGCCGCTCCACTTGCAAGATACTAGCCATGAGAAATTATGCTTTGATAGTGTAGGTCATTGATGAATGCCATCAATATAACTGAACCAGAAGAGCAAAGACCGAGATCTGTAGAGAGACATGAACACCTACGTCACATTGCAAAGCAAATGGTGACCACGATAACTGACTACGGTTACTGGCTGCCTATAATAGTTGCTTATCCTTTACAGGACGTCGCAGTCAACACCAGCATTTTTTGCTGTTGTGATTTCTTGGTAAGTTTACGTTCATTAGTTTGCCATTGCTTTCTAAACGACCGGCACCCGTACCATTTCGTAACAAACAACACAACGCTGTCTGCTGCCAAATCGCGCGCAGGGCTGCCTATAACCAGCGCGAAATACTGGCTTTTCCACCTTTAAGAGTTACTATTGACTTCTTAACCGCATATTGATTGACATCATTCGTTAAGTGAATTGCGTTGCACTATTTCGTCAAGCCTGTGGCTCAGCACATTCGACGTTCGCACTTTTTCGAGTTGGCTTTTCCTGGTATGTGACTGTCCCCAGTCTATCTACAACGCAACGGGATTGTGTATCACTTCGTCTGGTACCGACCCCTGGACATACCCGTCAATGAGAGACCCTACCAGTAGCTGCACGACCGTCAGCATAGATCTTAGTGTCATTGGAATACCCAAGCCCCTCTACCACTACAGGATGGATACACAGCAGAGGGGTATGACAGGGTGGTTACACAGCAGAGGGGTAAAACAGGATGGTTACATAACAGAAGGGTAAAACGGTGTGGTTACACACACTAGAGGGGTAAGATTGATTGACAGTCAATACTTATTAATTGTATTCCTTGTTTTAATTGCTTCAGAGAATTTCCCCCCAATCTCAGTTCCCTTATATTACAAGTCAAGAAGCGTTACGTTTAGGTCTCTAATTGCGCAAGAGTGCGTTCCCTGATGAAAGAACAGCCAGCAGTGCTAGTGTGAGCCGCCGGACTTTTCAATACAAGCGCGCAGACGATTATTGAAAGTTCACTTCTGTTGAAGTGCCACGAACATCCGGCGTTCCATATTGGGTAAAAGCGGTAATGATGTTGCGAGTTAGTGCCCTTTCTTTCTTTCTTTCTTTCTTTCTTTCTTTCTTTCTTCTTTCTTTCTTTCTTTCTTTCTTTCTTTCTTTCTTTCTTTCTTTCTTCCTGCCTGCCTGCCTGCCTGCCTGCCTGCCTGTCGTATAGAATTAGTAGCAGCAGAAACAGTAGAAGAGGAGGAGGATGAGGAGGAGGAGGAGGAGGAAGAAAAATAAGGAGAAGAAGACAGAAAAACGTATGTTTAATCAAAATCCTTCCTCCTTTCTCAGAACGGATATATGTTGGTTCGCTGCGACTCTGTATATGATTTGTTGCTGTTTGCAAAGTTTAATTTGTAACTCCTTCCTCTCCAGTTATATTATTCTAGTTCTTCTTCTTCTTCTTCTTCTTCTTCTTCTTCTTCTTCTTCTTCTTCTTCTTCTTCTTCTTCTTCTTCTTCTTCTTCTTCTTCTTCTTCTTCTCATCCTTTTCCTCCTCCTCCTTCTTTTTCTTCTT
>JACEFZ010017089.1:0-57500 GCA_014155875.1 Cepaea nemoralis | reverse complement strand
TTTAAAAATCCCACGGCAGTTGGAAATCTCAAAGAGCAGGCCTTTAGGCTGCCGACCTGGCAAACTGTTAGGAAAGAAAACCTACCCACGGATAGATGAGTGTCGTTACCTTGGATGGAAACCTTGGGGGAAAGTAAACCGAACAAAAATGCACGCCGAAGTCGGTCAAACAGACCTTTGAGGTGCATGGCCAGGTGTGACGCACTCCTCCCGGGAAGAAAGCCAGCTGGGAAGGGAATGGGTTACCGCACCCCAGTATACCGCGCACCTAGAATACGTAAAGACCAAATACTCCACACTATTACAACAGCTCTTTTGGAATTCCAGTTACCGAGATTTGTTTCACGTGCGCACATATGTTTCATCCTTTACGCGAAAAGACTAGGCGTCGATACACTACTCAGGCATTAGGGGGACGTATAGCGTTATTGGATTCCCAATTTTGTAAAAAAAAAAACAACAAAAAATAAAAAAAGCACGCACGCACGCACGCACTCACGCACGCACGCACGCACGCACACACACACACACACACACACGTACGTATTTCTCTTCTCTCCCCCCCCCCCCCCCCCCCCCCCCCCCCCCCCCCCCCCCCGACCTCACCCGTGATGTGTGCTCTGTCTTCTCGAGTTCTAGACGGACACTGCATCTCTGAGATACAGATGAACTTGGGAATGCAGCCACTTATCTCTTGTTGCGCTCCTGTTGTTTCTGTTTCTGCGACTTGCTGTTTGGTACTGCTTTGACATGTTTGATCTCCTTTACTGTTTATGGGTTTATTTCTGGTGGCAACATCGTTATCAGTGTATGGAAGAGGCTTTTAGTGGTGTCTTGTCGTCTGCTTCGATTCATGGTTTTGTATTATTTATTGGGTTAAAAATTCTTTTACTCGCTTCCTGGTTGCCGTCGTTTTCTGTCTTTACAACATTTCCCTTGCATTGTTCCTTCTATGACATCCTTGTTTTTTGACAAGGAGAGGTGTTCTTTTATTTTGCCGAAGTACCTTAACTGTCGATGCTTTTAGAGTTTCTGTGTGTGCCCCTTCTTTGTTTCCTTGATATTCGCCTGGTAATTTTTAACATGTTTACTTTCCGACAGCATGCATTGTTTACTTGTTCACAGACCATGACCGCGTACACATAATAATGTAGAGAATACATAGAATGTAATGCCTATCCCTTTTATGGAAAGGGTATTTGTTTACATACTATTCTTCTTCTTCTTCTTCTTCTTCTTCTTCTTCTTCTTCTTCTTCTTCTTCTTCTTCTTCTTCTTCTTCTTCTTCTTCTTCTTCTTCTTGATCAGTTTTTTATGTGATCTGCAAGGGGAAAAAACAGATGCATAGGTGGCACCAATTTGATCGTCAGAAGAGATCATCGCTGATGTCCCACATTTTGTTCTGCCGTTTATTCCCATGGTTACTTTTAAACTATGAAGTCACCAAAAAAGTCTGAAATGGTATCGAGAAAGCGGCGTGACTCATGCAGAGCGAATACTAGAATCTGAATTAACACATAATAAAACGCTTGCCACCGGGTCTCTGAGGGGAAGCAAAGTTACATTTATTTGCTGTAGCATGCACATCGTTAGCGGTTGCTAAAGAGTCCCTTTGAGTGGATCCCTTTGAGTAGTCCCTTTGACCCTTTTAAGAGTCCCTTAACTCCCTTGAGTTACGTGGTTCGGTAAAGGAAACAAAGAATAATAGCACACTGCAGTCTGCTATTTGTCGTAAGGGGCGATAAAGGAAGGTTGGGTGTTGAACTGACTTCCCAATTCCGTAGAAAAAGAAAAAAAAAACTAGCTGTAATATCAAACCATCCTCTAGTCTAGTCTAGATAGGGATAGTACGTTCGTTGAGGACAGTTACCTAAGTGGGTAGGTGGGGGAATGTAAGAGAGTGTGTGTGTGTGTGTGTTTGTGTGTGTGTGTGAGAGAGAGAGAGAGAGAGAGAGAGAGAGAGAGAGAGAGAGAGAGAGAGAGAGAGAGAGAGAGAGAGAGAGAGATAGTAAGCTGGACGAAAGGATAAACACGTAGAGATACAAGTGAACATTTCGACCAATCTTTATCATCGGTGATAAAGTGGATGAAGATGTTGGTGGAAACGTGCGCCTGTATCTATCTGTGTGCGTTTCACTTGTTGTCAAGCTCCCTAGTTACTGTCGCGTGTTCATTCAATCACGAAGGTGAGGGCAAATTTGCTGTATGTGATCCGGGTTTTTGGGTCACTGCACTTGAGCCGCTTTCATTGTTTAGTGTTGGGCTTATAGTCTACCAGTCATGTATTGTAGAGACTCTACAATACATAATTGGTAAACTATATAGTAACAACACTCTACAGTAGAGTGTTGTTACTATATAGTCTTATTAGCCTGACTATATATTATATTAGTCTGACTATATAGTCTGATTAATCTACTGTATAATCTGATTAATCTACTATATAATCTTATTAGTCTTACTATATAGTTTTACTAGTATGACTATATAGTTATATTACTCTGACTATATAGTCTTTTTTTCTTTCAAAGTTGCATATCCTTTACAGGACGTTGTAGTCAACACCAGCATTTTACTGCCGTTGTTGATGTCTTGGCAAAGTTTACGTTCAGTAGTTTGCCATTGCTTTCTGAACGACTGGCTTCCATACCAATACGTTAAAACCAGCGGGACACAGTCTGCTGCCAAATCGATCACCGCTGTGTTTCGAACACGGGTAAGCGGCATAACGAATCTCCTCCGCAACGCCATCGCTACGGAGAGTGGTGTCTTATTACTATTACTAGTATTACCAAATAGACGTATTTGCTTTAATTCACTCATGTCTTACGACTGCGTTTTCCCAAAAGCAACAGATAAAGATAATCCCATGGTCATTCTGTGTTAAAAGTTAGGCATTTGGCATAACTTTTTTTCTTTTGCACGCATATCCTTTACAGGACATCGCTGTCAACATCAGCATGTTTCAGCTGATTGTTGATTTCTTGGCAAGATTACGCTCAGTTTGCCATTGCTTTCTGAGCGACCGGCTCACATGCCCCGTAAGTTACCAACGCGGCAAGAACCGCTACCTATTCTATCGCATGGCATAACCTAGTCCATATATATTGGAAACGTAAGAATGTGGTTTTGAAATATAAGCATAAACTATTGATTATCAACACTTATACTATAGATTCGTTGAAAATGTATCGGATACAAAAACTAGTTTCTACCCACACTCTTTATTTTATTATCTTGCTTGGTCATCAGGCGTGATAGCTGACTGTATCAACACATATTAACGCATCCGTTGTCGTTATTAGTATTATTCTGTTTTCTCCGCCCTTTATCCCCATTAGGACTTAGGTCATCAACCAAATCACGCCAAGCCTCCAATCTCTTGCTATCACCTTGCAACTCTGCCCATGATCCTCCCTTATTATTCATCTGCCTTAAGTTGTTATTAGTCTTACTATGTCGTCTTATTAGTTTCATTCACTCATATCTTACTACTACGTTTTCTTAAAAGCAAGAGATAAAGATAATCCCATGGTCTTTGCGTGTTAAAAGTTAGACATTTGCACAACCTAGGTCACTACGTAATTAGGTGATCGGCTGCTTTCCTCATCTCCTTTAAGGAAGCGGAGAAAAAAGTTTCTCGGTTTAAAACCATTTCCCGCCTCTGGTCGATATCGGTTCTCACCAAATTAGGATGATAATGGGGCTACAAAAATTCTCTTGCTCGACGAATGGAGATCAAATCTGGCAACAGGCCGGAGATTTCGCTATTGATCATTAGCTGATATCGTTCCCCTGAGAGGCCGGTTTGTCATTTGCTGGTCACTTCAGCGAAGCCCTGGTCTTAATTATGCCAGACCGACTTCATGTGGTGGTATTTTTTGTTTTGTTGTTGCGTGTTTGAGCGGAAGTACACAATAGCTGGCATAACTCAGCAAACGAAGATCTGACAGTCTCTCATAAATGACACTGCATAATAGTCGAACAATTTACTAGCCATTCAGAAAAACGGGGATTAGAAAATACTGACAGCAGAGGCACAAGATCAAGAACATTATCTACAATTTATCTTTGTCAGTCGCGGTTAGGAAAATAGTTTTTGTTTAAAGCTATATTGAGTCAGTTTTGATTACCGAAGCTAATCATGGACAATTAGCAGTCAAGGGAAGAATTGTGTAGAAGCTGCGGAGATGTGGTTTTAAAGAAGAATGATAACACCATGGACGGAGAGAGAGAGAGAGAGAGAGAGAGAGAGAGAGAGAGAGAGAGAGAGAGAGACGAGAGAGAGAGAGAGAGAGAGAGAGAGAGAGAGAGAGAGAGCAATGAAGATATCTTGAAAGATGTTAACTCACAAAGAAAACGTGGTACTTGCAGTTAGAAGAAGATAGTCTCCTTACTATGGGCATGTCATGACAAGAGGAAAGCTGACGTTTGTCGTCACAAAGAAGAGTTGGGAGGGGGAGGAGAGGGGAGACTAAGTGAGAAGATGCTGGATAGTTTGACATCATGGCATTAAGGAAAGTCGGCATCAGAAATGATTGCAAGTACAAGAAGCAGAAGTTTTCTGACAGACATGATCACCAACGCCAGACAGCATAGACTTTAAGAAGAAGACTGGAGAGAATGTGAAGTGGTCTGAGACATTCCAGTCTCCATCTAATTAAGAAACACAGCTGCAAAAGTCACTAAGTATAGATTATCAGTTTATTTCAGCCCATTCTATCTGCCTCAGATAAACACCGACAAAATTACAGGAAATGAAAACTCGGAACAAAATGGGGAAGATGTCCAGGGACATGTTATATTTGAGGATACTGAGACTGTTCATTGACAGCTGAGCACTTGAATGCCTCAGTTCAGCAGAAGAGAGCTGACAATAATTCAATAAATGTATTGATATATCACTGGAAGAACATCTATACACAAGATAACATCGATAATTGATTACACGGGGAATGTTATATCTCGTGGAATCAAGAAGGTTGGCTGTCAAGAACTCAGACGAGATAAAAACGAGAAAATACTAATTGTAGTAGATTAAGTAAGAAAAGACATAAACAGGTTACTACAAATGAACGAATAAGTGAGCGAATGTAAACATAAATATTATGAATGGCGGTTGAGCAATAGACCAGGCTAACATCTTGAACGCTGTCAGAGAGGCGGGACGAGTACATGTATCATAGAATGGGTGTGATTCCGCAACTTTGGCCAGACTGCTAGTAGAACATCAAGTCAAACTGGGTCAAACAGACCAGAGCGCCACGCGGGAAGCCAAAGAATAGTCAGCCAATACAGAACTGCAGTCGTCAGTGGCTATATGTTGAAGGAGATACTGTGGCGAGGTTCTGGGCACGCATGGACTTGATACTGTAGTTTGATGTGCAGTTAGGATGATATGTTGACTAACTTTTATGAATATACTCAGAAACCAACGGCGCGGAAGCAACATGAGAAAGTATGACCAATTACAGTGAGAGGTAATTACAGCGACACGTACGCTGATTATAACATATTTTTTACAGGACGTATAAGTCAACTCCAGCATTTTTTGGTTGTGATTCAGGGACAAGTTTACGTACAATAGTTTGCCATTGCTTTCTGAACGAAAGACAGTCATACCATTGCATGGAAACCAACGCAATGCGGTCTGCTTCCGAATCTCCCGCAGCTGTGTTTCTAACGCGATATGCGGGATTATGAATTGCATCAGTAAATCCATCGCCACAGAGCTGGCAGAGAAACTGATAAAAAAAAATTGTCGTCGGCAGTCACAATATTTAGAGAAGAAATAAACTAGAGAACTTGGTGACAACTGGCAAGATTGAGAGGAAAAGAACAAGGGAAGGCAGAGAAATAAATACCTGAATGGCTTGGTCATGTTGTATGGTCGAGACAAGAACATAGAGCTGATCAACGACTTTGGTGATCGTGTGAGATGGCAAAACAATGCTGACCACGCTTATCGACATGGCACATGCTGGTGATGAATTACAGAGAAAAGATGGATGCAGCGTAGGAATACTACTCAGTATGTCACGTTGGTTGGCGTCTGTGGGGTAGGGGAAGTGAACGTAGTTTTGAATTATTGACGTACCGGGTGTGATGTTAACCGCAGGCGAGTTGGGAGCATATTGCTTTGCGTTGTTGTCACAATGACACAGCGTCGGCCGCTCAGAAAGCGATTACAGACTTCATCATGTGCCATGCCAGTAAGCGTGGGCGTCATGTTTTGCAACCTCTCGCTCACCAGAGACGTGGGTCAGCTTTGTGTTCTCGTCTCGATTATACCATGTGATTAAAGAAGAAGAAGAAGAAGAAGAAGAAGAAGACTAATAAAATCTGCAGTGTTTGTGGTCTGGATTTAATCCTCAGTAGTGGCAGGAGTCTGTTTTCCCGCCCATTTCTGCGGCCAACCCAACCTCGTAGAATTGTTTTATGACCGTGTTCAGAATTTCCTTCAAATTGTCTGGGAAGTAAAGTCGGCGGCTTTCGGATTTTTAACAGTGGTATGAACATCGGCCGTTCAGAAAGCAGTGACAAACTGAACGTAAACTTGCTGCAGTAAATCACACAGCCAATAAATCACAAACAGCCAAGAAATGTTGGGGTTGATTGCGAAGTCCTGTAAAGGACATGCAAGTAACAGTACATATCTCCGTATAGTTTTGATGTACAGTACACTCATGTGGGTTCCTGTCGGTGCTAAAGAGTTTGTGCATTGTGCATAAAACTTCCTTGACTGATCCATTGGAGAAGACTAACAGGAAGTTATTTGAAAACTGTCTTCGGAATTGTTGCTGGGCCACGACAATTAAGACAGATTTCGCTGGTAGAAAAAAGGGGGCGCGGCTAGAAGAGCTTAACGAGAACCAACACGTCATCAGAGAGTTTATAAATGGAGCTGTTGGTAGTACTTTGACCGCATTATTTGTCGGTACTTAACAGCGCTGGCTTCTCGGCAGAGTCGTGCCTCCACTTCACGATTTGGTGCTGTGCGGATCTAACCAAGACTGGCCCGCTGTCTGTGTGTGTGTGTGTGTGTATTATTCAGTCGAGTACAGGTAAATAACTTTCGTGTATTGTTTGGCCTTGTGTGTATAATACATGTGTGTATAACATGATTATTTTATAATTATCCTTACCGTACGCCATACGACTGGCTGTTTATACCAGGATAGTTGTTCGTGAGGGTTAAAGGTCGCTTGTTGTATCAGTGTTCAAGCTTAAGATTTATGTTGTAAAATATTTGCATTGCTTCTCACAATGTAATTATACTATTATAGTATGCAAATCTCTTACCGCGAATGTTGAAGTCAAGGGGAAGCCACCACATTAATTTCCCACTGGAGTTTCAAAGCAAGATTTACACCGGGAGGTTTATTTCTTTTTTTTTTTTTTTTAGGGGAATGAGGAAATAAGACTGATTTTTTAGCAGTCGCCAGACAGTGTTCAGGTTTGGCGTTAAATAAAAATTGTATATTTATAAATTATCATTGATGTTCACAGTCTGCTGGCCAGGTGGTCATTGGTTCGATCTTGCTTGGGGAGTATTTGTATAATAGACCTGGGCTTCCATGTCGACCCAGCCTAAAATGAGTACCAGGAATTGTGATGGGAAGATAAGCCGGCCGGTGGGATACTGACCACATGACTCACCGTGTACCGACTGGTCTATGCAAATATGGGTCTAGCACCATCTGCCCAATGCGCCTCTGGTATATGCAAATGTAGATCCTCGCCGGTACTGCGGAGTACTTGCAATGGGATGAGGCAGCCCGGGTATGATATATTGGGCGTGTAATACCCGGACCCATAATTAAAGCAGAGAGTAGCAATACTGCCACCTATAGTGTTTGTTGCAAGAGACCATCGAGGAGGGTTGACTTGAGAACACGTTTGCCGCAAAACCCAACCAGTCATGAAGGTTCTACACAGGGCTTTTTTCCCCTAGCTGATTGAGGGCGTACTCTCCATTGAGAGATGACATGCAGAAGAAGAAGTTCTGTAGGAGGACACTGGAGTATTTATTAGAATATCCGATTGTAAATTGTTTTTTGGGTGTATGCTCGCTTTGAACTCAGGCGTAGTCCATGCAACCCCTACTACGTTTAGTGTACATGCCTGATTTTTGGTGTGGATTTCATTTCTCTAATACTGATGTCCCGCGCCATCAGCAACTGCGACTTCAGAGGTATTTGTAATTTACGTTCCAAAATCAAGGACGAGAAGTCAAGATACGTCATTTACAAAACCCAAAACTGACCATCTGAGAGTAAGCACTTGACACGTTCTTTGTTCTACCAGTTAGATAGACACATTCAAGCCACACCTAGTTTCTACCTGGTTGAAGGCACTGAGTGACTTACTTACTTTCATTGATTTCAAATATGTGCTGTATCTACCATAGTAATGAATTCACCTGATAAGGTTTTATTAGAGTTGTATTATTCTTTTAAGTCATAAAATGTCAAAGCGACACCTGTGGCCCGGTGAAGTTATAGGTCACGATACAGATGCAGGAGGGTGGGCCAAAAGTAGGTATCATAGTGAACATGTTTGGTGTGGTTTGTCAAGGATAATTTTCATTGCATAACTCCCCATAACTGTTCCGATCTCATTCAGTAGATCACACAAGAATAATCTCAAGGCTGTGCACAAACTCCGTTGCACCGATGAGAATGCAACAGTGTTTATACCAGAATCACAGATGCTGTAGCTAATCTTTTTGTAGGCAGGTTTCCAAATGTGAAATTCAGCAAGGATATCTGTCTGCTCTTATTCGATTTCCAGCTGTTTATGGGTTATTTCTTTCTTTTACGCGAGCTATGTGCACTCGTGCAGTTCTAGTTTTTGGCCCTTATGCGAGTAGACTGTGCGCCTGATCCACTACCTTAAGGTCGGGGGAAGGGAGGGGGTGGGTGAAGGGAGTACTTATATTTTTCTTATCTTGTAAAAATTCATACCGCCCATACCGTGAAATGTAACAGGTCTGCTCAAGATAGAAGCGGGCGATGTACCTCCAAATCACTCCGCGTTCAAACACGGGTTTACATTAGAGTGAAACAACCGATGTTTTTGCCGCACCCTGTAAATTACATATAAACTTCCATTACACATAACACTCTCACACACACGTGTTCACACCATGAAACTCATTTGAGATATTTTACTAGCAGTACTAGGCCCATATTGTTGTATGGCCAAATGGTACTCTGTGTCTGATGTGGTCCGTTTTGGGGGAATGTTACATGAAACTTCAAAGCAATATTAATAATCCATGAAATTAAAGCATAACTATTTTCTTGTATTGCCTGGATGTCAAGATAGGATAGGATTGAATAACACGGGTTGTGAAGAGACGATCAGGGTACAAGAACTTGAGGCAATGAATGCAAATGGAGAATCATTCACAACCTCAAAAATCAATGTCATAGACGAAAGTGTTTTTCCACATAAAAGAATACATAAAGCAACGTTGATATCACCACACCTCTGTGCAGAAAATCGCATTGATCATCATCATCATCATCATCATCATCATCATCATCATCATCATCATCATCATCATCATCATCATCATCATCATCATCATCATCGTCTTTATACACAATTGTCTCTCTCGTAATGGCCTGCCAAAAAGTTTCTCGATATATAGTTACTTCTCCTTCTCATTTAGTGAGAGTGAAAGAGGGAAAGATGAAAGTGAAAGAGAGATAGAATTAAAGTTACCGGGAAGGTTAACCCGGTCAACAAATGCCCGCAGAAGTCGGATGTGTCGGCCTAATGGCGAAAGAACGCAGCTCTGCTGTAAACAGGCACAACGCAATCACGTCCGGAAAAAAAAACAACTCCGGATGAACGCAGAAGAAGAAGAAGAAGAAGAAGAAGAAGAAGAAGAAGAAGAAGAAGAAGAAGAGGAAGAAGAAGAAGAAGAAGAAGAAGAAGAAAAAGAAGAAGAAGAAAAAGAAGAATTAAAGTTAAAGAGAGAGAGAAGGAGAGAGAGAAAGAGAGAGATAGAGAGAAAGAGAGAGAGAGAGAGAGAGAGAGAGAGAGAGAGAGAGAGAGAGAGAGAGAGAGAGAGAGAGAGAGAGAGAGAACGCACAACAGTGTTTACTTAGATAGTTCATAAACTCACACTCGTCATTTCCCTAAGCTTGACAGTTATACAACTGTAGGATACAAAGCTGAGAGTAATATACGAGAGGGCTTCAAATGAAAACCTTGCACGTTTTTGTTTTAAAAATATATTCGGAAAAAGTAAAGAGTAAATGTATCATTTTTTGATGTAGTCACCACTGCGTTCAATGCAAGTCCTCCAGCGCCGATAAAGTGCTTTCATTCCTGTAGAAAGAAAATTATCTTGGTCACTACTCGGAGTACATGACCCAGTCGTGAACAGTCTATCAAAGAAGTCATGCCGTTTTGAAACTTCCTACTCCACTCATAGACTTGCTGGACTGACAGGCATGCATCGCCATACTGGACGTTCACTCGCTGATGAATTTCTATAGGTTTCACCCCTTCACTGATTAAAAACAATAACAGTGAACATAATGTAGCTTTTCTTTGATGCATGTCAAAAGTGGGTCGGCCATCTCTAAACTGTCCTTATGACGTCACCATATTCGTCTGCACCGTGATGTCACATGCTTAATACTCTTGACATCCTTAACAACCATACTGACAGGTTACAAGACAATGACATGGTTATTGTAATTTCTATCACACTTTTAAGGTTTTAATTTAAAGCCTCATTGTAACTTAAATTGTTTGAATTCGAGTGTTGTGTAAGAATAACATACACGAAAACTATACGCTGGTGAAATACATGGGGTATATGCGGTTCGAAAATTACAATGTATGTTCATCATCATCATCATCATCATCATCATCATCATCATCATCATCATCATCATCATCATCATCATCATCATCATCATCATCATCATCATCATCATCATCATCATCAGCACCACCACCACCACCACCACCACCACCACCAGCACCACCACCACCAGCACCACCACCACCACCACCACGTTCGACACCATCATATGCAATTACATTTAATCTGATCAGCACTCAGCTCATTTATCTTCACAGTAAATGCAGACTTAAAAAGTCTGATATCCGGGTGTAGTTATGGGGCATGCATTTTAATTATATTTGAAGGGGAGAGAGGCGATTATGTTGTTATAAAGAACTACAGATCCGGTAAAAGGATCATGCTTACGTAAGGGGATACAGATAGGATAGAAATACGTAATCCGACCATACATACATCTCGAGATGCAGACATGTCAGGTCTTTCTCTGGAGTCCACAGTGCAGATGAAGTTAAAGTAAACTAAAGGGCCATTATTCAGACCTTGAGGCGTATTGGATTGTTAGTGCTGACCCCATATTTTTATTCACCAGTCGGCACTCGAATGGATGTTAAGTTAGTTAAATATCATTTACAGGACGTCGCAGTCAAACCCGGCATATTTTGGGTTGTTTGTGATTTATCGGCAAGTTTACGTTCAATATTTTGCCATTGATTTCTGAACGACCGGCACTAATACCATTGTGTGAAAACCAACACAAGGCGGTATGCTGCCAAATCGCTCGCAGCTGTGTTTCTAACGCGGTATGGGGGATTACGAATTGCGTCCATAACTCCTTCGCCACAGAGCCGGTATGTATGTGAATGGTAATGTGTTCAATATAACGCCGGACACTTTTACTCTCCAAACATTTCCTGGTACAAATTTGAGGTTAACCCAGGTTAATTGAACTGTCTGTCATCTACTGACTATATAGTACCTTGTGGTGTAGGGCAGGGGGGGGGGGGGTCGTGTGCCAAAGGAGTTAAGACCGCTTGGCTAGTGCAGTCGCCGCGAACTGTGCACGTTAGGGTTTTCTTTTTACCCCGACAGAAAAAAGTCACACTTTACCGAAGATTAGAACCCGGGTCTCCCGAATGAGAATCTGGCATTCTCGCTACTCGGCCAGACGCATCTCGTTTCACTTAGAAAAACAAGTCCCCCGCCTCGATGGGGATCCGAACACATGACCACGGGACAGACAGGCAGGAGTACTACCGCGGCTCCCCTGTGGACATATTGGGAGACCATGCACACTCACATACATGACTTAGAGACAAGTGGGTAGTGTGGGGTAGCTTGGCAGGGAGTTACAAGAAACAGCAACGGTCGGTAGTGTGGGAAAGCCTGGCAGGGAGTTACAAGACACAGCAAAGGTCTGTAGTGTGGGAAAGCCTGGCAGGGAGTTACAAGAAACAGCAACGGTCGGTAGTGTGGGAAAGCCTGGCAGGGAGTTACAAGAAACAGCAACGGTCGGTAGTGTGGGAAAGCCTGGCAGGGAGTTACAAGAAACAGCAAAGGTCGGTAGTGTGGGAAAGCCTGGCAGGGAGTTACAAGACACAGCAAAGGACAGGCGGCTAGCCATGAGACGGTAGAGGTCTATGCTGCTTTAGGATTATCACATGTTATTTGGCCTGAGTGCATGGAGGAATAGATGGCCAGTCTTTGCCTGGCGTAAGCAGGCATCGAAGTCTCGTCTGTTGCCGTCGTGCCATTCTCAGTGTAACATCTTAGCCGTTACACCAACGCACTCACTGTAAAAGGTTATTGTTATCAGTTCGATCACCAACATCACCGCCGCCGCCCTGCCGCCGCCGCCTCTGTATCCTATAACCATAACCTCATTGACATCATAATAGCTTTTATCGATCTGGGAGGAAGGCTTACAGCAAATAATGAGGCAATGAAATTTATAAAGCACATTATTGACTTTCTTGTCTCAGTGGTTATTATGCTTTCCTTATTTATGTTGTCTAGTGCATTTATGTTTGCTATATTATCTGTTGTGTGTTCCCAGTGTGTGTGTGGTAACTTACACAGATGCATAGAGTCATGTGCCTTTAAATAATATGTCGTGTGTCGTCAAATAAGCACTTGCAGGTGTTCCACACATTTTTTTTTTTTTGGGTGTGCATATCCTATTTACAGTACATCGCTGTCAACACCAGCACTGCTGTTGTTGATGTCTTGGCAAGTTTACGTTCAGTAGTTTGCCATTGCTTTCTGAACGACCGGCTCCCATATCATCACGTTAATACCCAGCGTGACACGGTCTGCTGCCAAATCGGTAAGCTGTGTTTCGAACGCAGGTAAGCGGAATTACGAACCGCGTCCGTAACGCCTTTGCCACTGAGACGCTTCCTATTACTTTGCTTGCTTGCTTGGTTTAAAAACAAAAATTCCAAATTCGGCCTCGTTCAATCTGCTTCTTTCAACTGTAGTTATTGTTGAGGTCCGTGGTTTTTGTGGGTTTAGTCACCCTGATTCTTGTCTTATGCGCTCTCAGAGTTGGTCCTGATCCGGACTGGTTTTATCTGCTTTTGTGTCTGTGACGTCATTTGGGGGATTGTTGGCGGCTGTCTTTTGTGCCCGTCTCCTCTTGTGGTGTCTGTTGTTAGTGAAGCTGCTGTTTCGTCTGGCTTGACTAGTTGCAGTCCTTAAAAGGACTTTTTATTTGGTATTTTGCGTCCTTTTTTTTTTGTATTTTCTGTAGGAGCTTTTCGACGTTTTCATTTTCTATTTCTATATTTCTATATTTCATTTCCTACTATTTTAGTATATATCTCAAATATATAAGTCAGAAGACTATAAATACAACACTTTTGGAGGTCGACTTCTGCGCAACTAACGATTTACTGCCAAAATGATTTTATAGCAGACTACCAGAATCAGAATTCCTAGACTTCATTACAAGATTAGAGAAATTTGCAATGCTTTAAAGGGTGGAAATTGTTTCAGGAAAGAGCAGGATACTGGTTAATAGCTACAAGCAACATGGAATAGCCGACATCAAAATAATAAAACAGTGAATATCTGTAATTATCTCAAGTAAGGACGGGGTTTAAAAAAGTGACCAAGATCAAACATGAATTGATTTCATCTGCTACAGGAGGACGGGACGTAATCTGAAGAAGAAACAGCACCAGAATCCACGTAAAGCCCAAACAATTCAAATTTCCGGTATTATATATTCTTCAGTATGAGTGTGGCAGCTGAACACTCACCGCACACTTTGAAGACTTTACACAAGCTTGTCTAGTGGTACCCTCTATTACCCACATATGAATTATGCATCGAAGAAGACGAAACTGAAAGTGTTTATACATTTGGATGTCTTGTTATAATATGTACACCACACAGACCATCAGAAACCACTTTTGTCAGTGGCAAAATGTCGAAAGCTTGGGCATGGCGCCCTCTCAAACGTAATCCTCCAAGAAACTGCTAAGGGCAAAAGGAGAAGAGGGAAACAGAGAAATCCTGGGGTGATAACATTAAACAGATAATAGGAAGCAGTATTTCCACATCTGTGCGCGTTGTTGAGGACAGAGAGTAGTAGGGGTCTCTGACTACTGATGCTTGCTTCGTGGCACCGCTTAGACCCGCGCCCGGTGTTGCCAGATGGTATCTTGCTTCAACGTGTCTACACAGACACTTGTATTCTTGATATGCGTTCCTTAATTGTACTTTATGGTGCTTTTATGTATTTTATTCCTGATGTGTGAACGCGAATCATGGACTGTTAGCAGACAAGAGAGGAAGTATGTGGAAGCTGCGGAGTTGGGGTTTTATAGAAGGATGACGAGAACACCCTGAATGGACGGAAAGAGCAATGCAGTTATCCTGAAAGAAGTTAACTTACAAAGAGAACTGATTGCTCGCACCGTCAACATTCTTGGGCATGTCATGAGAAGGGAAAAGCTGGAGTATGTCGTCACAACGGGAAAGTTTGAGAGAAATAGAAGCGGGTGATCTCTGCTTTCTTACAATATTATTCTAACCTTAGTATTTCCAAATAACATAAACAATAACTTTACGTATTGATTGGCACTCACAAAAATAAATGACAGAGGTAGATATCAGAGAACAAAGTAGACGGTTAAAAATATTGAAAGCTAAAGGCACATATTTAATCCGGTGCTCAGACTAAATTTCAGTTGAAAGAAACCGACCCAAACAATGGGGTTTGTGCAACTTTTCGAGTTTCCACTTCTGAGATTTCTACACAGTCACTTATACTCTTTTATGGGTACCTCCTTTGCACAGTATAGTGTATTTAAGTTCGTTATTCCCACTTTTGTGCGTTGCTGTGTTGGTAGTATCTTAAACTATTGCTTCGAATGTACCTCTCTCAGTGTACGACCAAGGGTAGAATTAAGCGTTGACAGAAAACCCATCCATTACCAAGAAGCGGTGGTGCGGAAACCCTGCACAATGTGGTCTTAATTTGTTATTGACTAATCTGATTTATTATTGCCGACACACAGACAGACAGACAGACAGACAGACAGACAGAAAGAAAGAAAGTTAGAGAGAGAGAAAGAGAATGAAGGAACGAACGAACGAAGGAACAAACTATATTTTCAAAGAGTTACAAATTGGGCACGAAATTTGGGCACAAATTGTCTTACATTCGGTCCTGAGAGAGAGAGAGAGAGAGAGAGAGAGAGAGAGAGAGAGAGAGAGAGAGAGAGAGAGAGAGAGAGAGAGAGAGAGAGAGAGAGAGACCCTCATCTGCAGTTTTGTATTGCTGCACCATTCCTAAAGAGACCTCTACAGAGAAAATCCCAACCGCGAGACATCCGATGTGGTAGCACAGCTGCATCACCACGCGATACGAACTTGCTAAAACTTCAGGTTTAGCAGGCTGGGCAAAGAGTCTCTCTCCACAATGGTTTAACACCGCATTCCTTATCGCAACAAGTGTGTTGCCGGGGCCCATAAGGGAAGCAAAGAATAGCAACACTGTAGCCTACCACGCATGTCGTAAGAGGCGACTAAGGAGGCTTGATGGTTCCGTCGCCCTGCTACTGAGTGAGTGCGTGACGCGACACTGTGAGCTGTGGGTTTCGTGTGAAATCCTTTTGAATTTGCCCAAGTTATTTTATTTTTTTTTTGGGAACATGACTGCATGTTCGGAGCGATGGCAGGTGGCCTATGTCCCAGAACTGACCAGTTTTTGCCTTATGCAGAAATGCGTGGCTGCTGGGCTTCTGGTTGACTGCCACTGCCGTCGGTGGTGAACTGTATTTTCGTGGACTGTGTGGGTGAGCATCTAGGAAACATCCAGATGGGAAAATGACTGCCGATTCCATCAGAGATGAACTGGATGTTTCATGGGGGACTGGTGTGTTGACATTCTGGCGGCGGCATTATGCACAGTGTATCTGTGCGGGCTGTTGTTTGTCGTGACTCCTGTCTTTTCCACTATTCACATTGGGCAGTGGGGAGCGTTTTGTGTGATATTCACTGGCACAGGAACGGAGCATAATGGGGACAACCCGTTGCTGTGAAGTTGGAACTGCGACTAACTAACTAACTAACTAACAAGTGAAGAAACCTGGGGCTGAATCCGCCGTGGCCCATGTGGCAAACAAGTGTGTTAACAGAGACGGGCTGTCATAACATTTTGACCCAGTAGTAGTACATTGATGTGTAAACAACAAAACAATAGTTGTTATCGGCTTAACTTAATCTAACTTAGGACTGTTCTGGGGTCATAAAAACATTGTTACCAATAATATCGTATCAATGCCTCAAGTACATAACAACGCACAACATGTCCCGGCAAATCTACCAAGGCATTTCACATGTTGTTTGTTCTTTGCATGACTTCGCGATAAACCCCGGCTTGATTTTATGGGCAATTTTTATGTTCGGAAAGCCATTAGTAGTAGACGTGGACAAATGGATACGAGCGATCGCTCATAAATTTCCGGTGCGTTGATGGCAAGGTAAGGCGTTCAAACCCTAAGCCGGCATTAAGTTGGACTTGAACTTTGACTTCTCATTCAGAAAGTAATGGCAAACTACTGAACGTAAAACTGCCTAGAACATCCACCTGGGGTTGATCGCAACGTACTGCAAAGGACATGAAACATTTAGTAGTTTGCCATTGCTTTCTGAATGAGAAGTCAGCGTTTAGGTCCAAGTGATGGGAGTTTAATGGAGAGCGTTTAAACCTTGCGGCCACGCTGACCTCCACCAAAGCGTTAGAGGATAATAAGCTAGACTAAACGAGGCGCAAATAATTCATTTTTACCCGGACAGTTTTAACGCCTTCTTATCCAGGCAAATTTAATTTTAACTCCTTGCTACTCAGGAAAATGTAACTTTTACCTCGTTTTTACCCAGACAGTTGTCACTATTTCTCGTTCTTACCCAGTTATAATTTTATCTCGTTCTTATCCAGACAGTTGTCACTTTATCTCCTTCATATCCAGACAGTTGTCTCTTTATCTCGTTCTTACCCAGTGTCGTGTCCTCCTTTAAAGTGTCGTCCCTGGAGTGAGGAGATCCGACACCCACATTATAATATTATTTTTTCCCTCTCAATATTCTGGAGAATCCACCAGCTTCCGTCCAACACACTCCATCAGCCTATGGACACCTTTTCCTATCACTCTCACACTGTCGTACTATGCCCCCTTCTCATACTTCCCCAACGCAACATACTCAACAACTCTTGCTTCTAGAAATTAATAAAGAGTAATTTATTAAAATAAAAGTGTAACGTGTATGAGACGTGTATGCGAAGAAAATGTGTGACGTGTTCTATAAAGTGTGTAGACTCTGTCTCTCAGACATCAACTCAGTCAGCTGATCACAGCAAAGATAGACCACAGCACGTTACGTCAGAACAAGTACGTCTCACCCGTTGCCGGAACCATCTTGCCGGATAATGCTTTGCCTCTGTAGACCTCTGGTAATCCAATTTCATGAACATCCGAAATAGACACCGGTGGTATTAAGAGTTAATCAGGGACCGGTTGCACTCTACACAATGTCCGTTCCTAATGTTCCTAAACAAACTGCACAAGTCCCCTGCAGTGTGTACACAGTCATTAATGTTAATTGTTACTGTACTGGATCCTCACTCGTGTCTATCTAGCCTCAAGTATAATGTCTTGTGTTCTATTACACGAGATTATATAACACTAGGTAACTATTAGATTGTTCTCCGGTAGTTACTACTGCCTGATGCTGTATGGTGCATCTGTAATCATCACTATGTGTGGTGAATCAACGTCCTTTTAGCTTTTCGTTGCTTTCTGTATGCAACGTTATTGACTCTTGAACTGGTGTTCTTCAGAATGGGTTTTTTAAGTCTTTCCCAAAACTTGTTGAGTTTCCTTGGATCTGGTAGGGAACCTAGGATAGAAACAACACATCTGGTGATAGTACTAGTCACTGATCCTTTTGGCTGAGTGTAAGCCTATCACCTTGCTTAATGATCTTTAGCTAACTAGACTTAGTCATAGAGCAGATTAGCTACCCACCTAGAGTCGAATCAGGCTATGACAAAGAAAAAATATCAGCAAACAGAATGCGGAACCCCGCCCACCAGGGACACCTACGGGAAGATCCCAATTATCCTTCATTACTCAACTAGTAAAGCTTATCAACACTTCACTAATCTATTCTAGCTAACAGAGCCAAGTATCACTTCCCTACTCTAGCTAGTTTCCACTAACAGTGCTAATCATCACACTATAGTTTAACAAGGCTACTGCCTAAAGTAATTATAACGAATATATTATAATAAGTTATACCTTAAATGGCACTACTGCAGTCCTATAAATCATATCTACATCTGCCATATAGGCACGTGTAAAATTAAGTCACTAATTAACACACGGTAGATATTATTTCCACTAGGCGCTGCAGTGCCCTCACTCCGACTAGAGCATTATTCAAGTCCACCCTAGTTGATCCCAACTCGAGTTTATATGGCAAACTACCCAAGTTGTCCACGTGACGTTATCCTTTTCGCCCCCACACAGGTGTTATTTGGACATATCAGCCATTTGCAAGAATCTATTTTCCTGGCTTTAGTCCTGTCAAAGTTGTCAGTAATTGTTAAGATTTTCAAAACAAGCCAGCAAGTTTATGTCTACTTCCAACAAAGCGTTGCACATAACCCCGTCAACTTCTCGATGTGCCGGAAACCAAGAATTGACAGATGCACTGTTTTCCTGTCTCTCGCTGCCAATTCCGGTTTGTCTCTGACTGTTGACAAACTGTCAATCTTCTGTTCAGTGGTGACAATCCCAGCAGCCATTTCCGTCTGATGTCCGGCAGTATAAGTGACAGACAGGGCTGTTCCATCTACTGCGCCGGGCAAGGCTATGTAATTCTAAATGTTTACAAACTGCCAACGCGGTGTATCCATTCCTTTTCACTCACCACCAAATGTGTATATGGGCTGACCTGATGTAACCTGTGCAGCTGTGTTTACTCTGTTAGTACGACTGTTGGGGCCCCAGAAAATATACGCCCAGCAAACGTCGGTAAATTTATCTGTTTAACTCATGGCAATCTCGCGACATAGGCCCCCTCTTAAGAGAGTAGTCCATCTCACTCTCCTCCACCATGAGTTAAATCCAGATAATTCATTCCTCTTCTTCAGGAGCTGGGTGTCTTGACAAGAAATCCGCTCCAACATTCTCCTTCCCAGGAATGTACTCTACTGTGAAATTATACGGTTGAAGTAACAACGACCACCGCATCAAACGTGCGTTGAGCTTCTGAGAAGTCGCCAGGAACATCAGGGGCTGATGATCCGACTGAACCCGAAACTTAACTCCATACAAATATGGCTGAAATTTTTGCACTGCCCATACGAGGGACAAGCATTCTCTCTCGACGGTTGAATAATTCCTCTCCGCCTGTAGAAGTTTCTTACTTGCGTATGCCACAGGTTTCAAAACCGAAGCATCGTCTTTTCCTTCCTGTAATAAAGCGGCTCCAATTCCAATCGCACTTGCATCCGTTCTCAACACAAATGGTTTGGAAAGGTCAGGGAGCTGTAATACAGGTTTGCTGACCAAGGCCTCCTTTAACTGACTATAGGCATTCTCACATTCTGGTGTCCAAATGATTTGATCCGGTAATCCCTTTTTCAAGGTTTCCATCAACGGAGCTCCCAGTTCAGTGAAATGTGGGATAAATTTGTGGTAGAACCCACACAACGAGAGAAAAGATCGCACATCCTTCTTCGTTTTTGGCCTTGGTGCATTACTGATTTTCTCCAGGTTCTTCTCTTCTGGAACAATGTGTCCTGGAGTGATGGTGTGACCTAGAAATTCCAGAGTTTGGTAACCAATCATGCACTTGGTTGGACGAGCAGTAAGCCCTGCTTCCTTGAGTCTATTAAACACTCTCTCCAAGGATTGTAAGTGGTCATCCAAGCTGTCACTGGAAATCAGAATATCATCCATGAATGAGATGATGGACGGATCCTGTAACGGATCTAGTAAAGTCCTCATCATGCGTGTAAACACACTAGGTGCATTGCTGAGTCCAAAGGGCATGACCTTGAATTCGTAGTGTCCACTGGGTGTACTGAAAGCTAACAGTGGTCGAATCTCCGGTTTGACTGGTATCTGATAGTACCCCCGACTCAGATCCACCTTTGAAAAGTACCGAGCCTTATGGAGCCTAGCGAATAACTGAGTTGGATTCGGCAAAGGTTCCACCTGAAACTGTGTATGACTGTTCAGGAGTCGGTAATCTATACACAACCGGTGTTCTCCACTTGGTTTGCGTAACAAAACTACCCCCGCATTGTATGGGGATGTGGATGGTGCAATCACGTCATCCTCCAACAGTTTTTTTATTTCCTCCTCCAGGGCCTTTTCTTTAGAGAATGGCACTGGGTAAACCTTTTGGCGAACAGGCTCCTGTGTGGTCAAAGTCATCTCGAACTCCACCAACCTCGTTCGTCCTGGTTTATCAGTCAGTATCTCCTTATGAGACTTGAGAACCTGGGTTATCCTTTCCCTCTCCTGTGAGGTCAGATCAGGGTTCACTTGCACATCCCTATAGGTTTCCTGGTGTACTAAGGGATATTCCCTGCCCTCGCTGGTTCCCACTTCTGTCTCCACTGCAACTGCCATTGCCATGAGGTGAGCTGCCTTGTCTCCGGGTCTCTCTTCGTATTTCCGCAAGAGATTGATATGGAAAATCTTCGACTTTCCCCGGATCCGGATTTGATAGTTGGTTCTGGATATTACCCTTTCCACGGGAAATGGTCCTTGCCAACCTATCTCCAGTTTGTTGTTTCCCGTTGGGAGTAACAACAAGACTTTATCTCCTACCTCTAGAGATCTTTCTTTAGACCTACGGTTGTAGTAAGCCGCATGTCTTTTCCTGGCCTTTTTCAAGTTTTGATTTGCCAGAGTCCATCCCTTGTGGAGTTTTTCTTTCAGTTCCTCCACGTATTGATAGGATGAGATCACTTCTTCTGACGTCCCCTCTTCAGTCCAACTCCTCAACATGGCTTCCAACGGTCCTTTGATTGGACGACCAAACAGCAACGTAGCGGGTGGTAGTCCTGTTGAGCCATGAGGAACTTCCCGATAGGCAAAGAGTGCTGCTGGGATATATTCATCCCACCTATCAGGTTTTTCCTGCGCTAGTTTCCTGAGCATTGTCATCAACGTGCCGTTGAAACGCTCTACTTGTCCATTGGCTTGAGGGTGGTAAGGGCTGGTATGTATGTGGTTAGAGTGAAACACCCTAAATACCTCCTCCATGAGTTTTCCACAAAACTGAGATCCATTGTCCGTCAGAATTTGATCCGGAAAGCCTAATCTGGTAAAGGCCTCCATCAGTGCGTCCGCCACTCTTTTCGAGTCAATCGTGGTCAACGGTATAGCTTCACCCCACATTGTACAGCAATCCACCATTGTGAGTATATACATGTTCTCTTCCTAGTCCTGGGAAGTGGACCCACGATATCGATGGCTACCCTCTCGAAAGGAGAGTTCATGATGGGCATCTCACCCAACATCACCGGTGCTGTCCAGTGTTTCGGTGCCACCCTCTGGCACTCAGGGCATGACTTCACATACCGACGCACATCATCTGTCATTCCCGGCCAATAGTAGTGGCAGGAAATCCGCTGCATGGTGGCGGCAATACCCATGTGTCCACTAAAGGAGATGGTATGCCCCATATGAAGAATCTGGGACCGATGAGCTTTCGGGACGACCAACTGACCGTATAGGTTGTCTCCCCTTCCTGCTCTCCTGTAGAGTATCCTATTCTTCATGTAGTACTGCCCCCGTCCTGGTGGATCAGCACTTTTCTGCAGCTTTTTGTAGCAAGGACGTAAAGTATCATCCTCACTCTGGGCAGTTCGTAGCTCCCCCGGCATTGGGTTAGTCACAATTGCGTCTGCCTCTTCCGTTTTCGTCTGAGAGCGAGTCTGCATTGCTCCCATATGGATTGGCTCCCTGGGCATTCCCAGAAAGACATACCGGCAACCTAGGATGACTGGAAAAATGAGATCGGTCAATACAGCGGCCTTGATGGTGCCGGTGACGTACCTTGACCGAATCTCCACATTAGCAATGGGCAACTTCATGGTTACAGCACTCTTCTGTGCAGGCTGTATATCCAAGGTTTCACCTGTGAATTGTTCTGGATGTACTAGATCCGCAGAAATCACGGCCTCCCCGTCCAGTCCTGTGTCGTATAAACACTCCACTTGACGACCGTTAACCTCTACCAATTCCACTACAGGTGGTTTTTCCTGGTCTGGAGTCTCTTCCTCGGCCTCGACCTGTTCGGTGGGCTCCACCTTAGGTTTCCCTGAGCACACGACGAATTGAGTGTCTCCTGACTTTTCCCTGCAGTCAATAGCATTGTGCCTATTCGACTGACATTGGTTGCACCATTTCCCTGTCCTAGATTTTCTATTGTCGGACTTGAATGAGCTCTCCTGGTGGCGAGCTTCCTTGTTGACCTTGGCATTTTCCGTGACAACCTCCTTGGAAGTCACTTGACATGCTGCAAAGTGAGGGTTCTTAGCCTTCGATTTGCAGTCCCTCGTATTGTGAGAGGGTGACTTACAAATTGAACACCACTTCTCCGACCACGGTCGTTTAGGTGTAGAGCTTGAAGTGCTCTTGCTTCCCTCCTTCTTCTTCTCTGAATTATCCTCTGATTTTTGCACATAAGGTTCCCACTTTTTGGTTCCTGAGTTTTTGGCTTTCTTCTTGTCATGTTTCTCTTGACTTTTGGTGTTGGTGGAAAGGGTTTCCCCTGCCTCCCCATGTACTTCGACGAACCGTTCTGCTAATTTTGTCACGAGGTCAATACGTTCCGCTCCTTGTTCTCCCAGGAACGTCCTGAGAGGTTTAGACATTTGCTTCTTCAGCTGGTCGACCACCATGAGCTCTTCCAGACTCTCATAGTCATGTGCGAACCCAGCCAAATCCATCCACTTATGGAGATAAGATTTAAGACGCAAACTGTAGGCGGCAAACAACTCTCCCGGTTCTCGTTTCGCTGCTCGAAATTTTTTCCGGTAGGTATGTGACGTAACCTCGAATCGTTTCAGCAGAGCCGTCTTTAACTCGTCATAATTGTTCTCATGTCCTGGTGGCAGGCGAGTATAAACCTCGTATCCCGTCCCGCGTAATCCCTGGGATAGCTTAAGATTCCATTTGTTACGCTCCAGACCCATAGCAACTGACATAGCCTCGAAGCGTTGAAGGTATTGGTCAATCTTCTCTTTGTCCTCCTCGTAGACCGCTAAAGGAAACTTCATAGCATGGTACCCATGTCCACCTACTGGTGTTGATCCTGGGATGGAGGAACCTCCAACTGCTCCCTCAGTTTCTCCATTAGATTGACTCTTCAACTCGAGTTCCCTCATCCGGTACTCGTGCTCCCTTTTCTGTGCTTCCTGTTCAGCTTCTAATTTCCTAGCTGCTTGTTCAGCTTCAAATTTCCTAGCTGCTTGCTCAGCTTCCAATTTCCTAGCTGCTTGCTCAGCTTCCAATTTCCTAGCTGCTTGCTCAGCTTCCAATTCCATCCTTCTCAATTCCAGCTCAGCCTTTCGATCTTCCCTTTCTGCTTGACGATACTCTCTCTCCACTTCCTGTATGTAATCCGTTAGAGAAGACCCCGCCAATCCCATTTCTTCCCCCTTTGCCTTTAATTCTGCTGTGCTAAGTTTAGGGGTGGCCATTATACAGAGAGGTAAGCTAGCAGGTCTAGTACAATATAACTGCAAATTACTATACAGATATATGAACAAGTACTATCAATCTAGATATTACCACACACAGCACATTCACTCAGTGACAAGAGTAGAATCAGGACCACAGACCTATGCAGACGTGTGAAGTGTGAACAGGTAAGATATTAGTCCTAACCCCTATCCACATTCACTCTAGCTGGATTCTCCAAACTGATATCTCCCTCTTATAACTAAGGATCCCGTGTCAAAAGACCCCGTTGTCAGAAGATCCCACTGTCAAACGTTCCTGCTTGCAGGAGATCTCGCTGTCCAAGGATTCCGTTTACGGGAGATCTCGCTGTCCAAAGATCACGTTTACGATAGATCCCGCTGTCCAAAGATCACGTTTACGAGAGATCCCGCTGTCCAAATATCACGTTTACGAGCCCCCAATAATGTCGTGTCCTCCTTTAAAGTGTCGTCCCTGGAGTGAGGAGATCCGACACCCACATTATAATATTATTTTTTCCCTCTCAATATTCTGGAGAATCCACCAGCTTCCGTCCAACACACTCCATCAGCCTATGGACACCTTTTCCTATCACTCTCACACTGTCGTACTATGCCCCCTTCTCATACTTCCCCAACGCAACATACTCAACAACTCTTGCTTCTAGAAATTAATAAAGAGTAATTTATTAAAATAAAAGTGTAACGTGTATGAGACGTGTATGCGAAGAAAATGTGTGACGTGTTCTATAAAGTGTGTAGACTCTGTCTCTCAGACATCAACTCAGTCAGCTGATCACAGCAAAGATAGACCACAGCACGTTACGTCAGAACAAGTACGTCTCACCCGTTGCCGGAACCATCTTGCCGGATAATGCTTTGCCTCTGTAGACCTCTGGTAATCCAATTTCATGAACATCCGAAATAGACACCGGTGGTATTAAGAGTTAATCAGGGACCGGTTGCACTCTACACAATGTCCGTTCCTAATGTTCCTAAACAAACTGCACAAGTCTTTTGCAATGTGTACGCAGTTAGTTAGTTAGTTAGTTAACAGATCATCCTCGTTGCACATCGAACCACTCAGTTCATAAGTGCTAATTACTAATGTTAATTGTTACTGTACTAACACTAGGTACTATTAGCCGGTTCTCGGTTCGTTACTACTGTCTGATGCTGTGTGGTGCATCAGTACGCATCCCTCACTTTGGTGAATCAACCTGCTTTTAGCTTTCAGTTACGTTCTGTCTGCACTTTATTGATGGTTGAACTGGTGTTCTTCAGAAAGGGTTTTTTAATTCTTTCCCAAAACTTGTAGAGTTTCCTTGGATCTGGTAGGGAACCTAGGATAGAAACAACACATCTGGTGATAGTACTAGTCACTGATCCCTTTGGCTGAGTGTAAGCCTATCACCTTGCTTAATGATCTTTAGCTAACTAGACTTAGTCATAGAGCAGATTAGCTACCCACCTAGAGCTGAATCAGGCTATGACAAAGAAAAAATCAGCAAACAGAATGCGGAACCCCGCCCACCAGGGACACCTACGGGAAGATCCCAATTATCCTTCATTACTCAACTAGTAAAGCTTATCAACACTTCACTAATCTATTCTAGCTAACCGAGCCAAGTATCACTTCCCTACTCTAGCTAGTTTCCACTAACAGTGCTAATCATCACACTATAGTTAACAAGGCTACTGCCTAAAGTAATTATAACGAATATATTATAATAGGTTATACCTTAAATGGCACTCCTGCAGTCCTATCAATCATATCTACATCTGCCATTATAGGCACGTGTAAAATTAAGTCCCTAATTAACACACGGTAGATATTATTTCCACTAAGCACTGCAGTGCCCTGGCACTCTGACTAAAGCATAATTTCAAGTCCTCCCTAGCTGGTCCCAACTCGAGTTTATATGGCAAACTACCCCAGTCAAGAACTATTTTCCTGGCTTTAGTCCTGTCAGAGTTGTCAGTAATTGTTTAGATTCTCAAAACAAGCCAGCGAATTTCTGTATACTCCCACAAAGAGTTGCAAATAACCCCGTCAACTTCTCGATGTGCCGGAAACCAAGAATTGACAGATGCACTGTTTTCCTGTCTCTCGCTGCCAATTCCGGTTTGTCTCTGACTGTTGACAAACTGTCAATCTTCTGTTCAGTGGTGACAATCCCAGCAGCCATTTCCGTCTGATGTCCGGCAGTATAAGTGACAGACAGGGCTGTTCCATCTACTGCGCCGGGCAAGGCTATGTAATTCTAAATGTTTACAAACTGCCAACGCGGTGTATCCATTCCTTTTCACTCACCACCAAATGTGTATATGGGCTGACCTGATGTAACCTGTGCAGCTGTGTTTACTCTGTTAGTACGACTGTTGTGGGCCCAGAAAATATACGCCCAGCAAACGTCGGTAAATTTATCTGTTTAACTCATGGCAATCTCGCGACAGTCATGCTGTGTTGTTACAGTCTCTGTTTGTCTGGTTCTTTACGTATGCTATATATATATATATATATATATATATATATATATATATATATATATATATATATATATATATATATATAGGTCATGAACAAGAGAGAGTACGGGACACCAACCTTGTACCCTGGATCTTATGGTCAAGGGTCCAGAGTGCCCTCCGTTTGTTCTTACCGCTCATTCATTGTTGTTGTATAAACTTCTACAGAAGTTTGTTAGATGTGTACTCACTCCATATCGTTTAAGGATTTCTCACAGCTTGTTTCCACCACTCTATCACAGTGGTTCTTAACCGGTGGGGAATTCCCCCACCCCTCTGGGGAATTTTAGGGTTTCCAGGGGGTGGGGATGGGGAATTAAAATTATTTCAAGATCGTGTTAATACGAGAACCGATTACTTGATATTGTTTTTCTCTTTACACTTTACGGTTCTGTACGTCTCACCCTTCTGAAATTCATTTTTGCGAATCACGTTTTATGTAGACGTCTAGGCTTGTTTTAGTATGTGCTATTAAATTTAGCTTCCATTATTACGTCTACTGTGTAGGGGCGGGGGCAGGAGGGGGATTTTTAGGGACGAAATACGAAAGGGGGGGGGGGGGGGGATGATGTTCTGAAAATATGGTGAAAGGGTCACGGGCCAAAAAAAGGTCGAGAACCGCTGCTCTATCAAATGCCTTTTCTTGGTCGACAAAGGCTAGGTGCTAAGTGTTTTATTAAATTCGATTTATTTTTTTTCTATAAGTTGTCTTAGAGCAAAGATGGCATCTGTGCATGCTTTGTATTTCGTAAATCCAAGTGGTTTCGTTTAGCTGGGGTTCTATTGTGGGTCCTAGTCTTTTCTCAAGAATTGTTGATCTATCCTAAAATGGATACTATGGAACGTTCTGTGAACTGAAAGCGGGAGGTGTGATATTTACCACATTACCCATCGAGTGTCTGTTGATCTAAACAAGTATAGAGCCAGCACAGTTTACACAGTACGCCCCAAGGCGTGGAATAGTTGTGTAGTTTGCTGTTTCATTCAGCATTCTAACAATTGTAAAGGTTATCGAGTTTTTCTTTGCCGCCTCTGTAAATGAGCACCCGTTGTCTTGCCCAGTAAAGGCTATGGCCGATATTGAACTTGTGGTTTGGAGTATTAGGCCATCACATATTCTAAGCCACGGCTTAATGAGGTTGTGTGCTCACTTCCGTTTCTCGTCGTCGCCTTTCCTCCCCAGACAATTGTCATCAAATTCTGAAAGTTATCCGATATCCATTTACGGAAATCACTATGGTGAAGCCAGCCTTTTGCATGATGGACAGCATACTGACCGGTAAAAAGCTGTCAGTTGCAATTATAAAAAGAGCGTTGAAATTATGTATAGAACTTATATTGTTTTATGGTTGTTAGACATGGACAATAAGCAGACAAGATGAGAAACATCTAAAGGCCGTGGAGATGTGGTTTCTTGGGAAAATTCAAACAATACAATGGACGAACATAAAAACCTGCATGCCTTACAAGAAAGAAATGAAAATTGTAAACTGATTCGAGAAATTAGAGGTAGACAGTCAAGATTATTGAGCCGCAATATGAGGAGAAATAAATTACAAAACATAGTGGTGTTTGGCAAGATTGATGGGAAAAGAACAAAGAGAAGAAAGATAAATAAATATCTGTAGAGCCCGACCACATGGCATAATCGAGACAAAAACACAGAGCTCTAGTGATTTAGTAAGATGGCGAACCGTCACTGCCACGCTTATCGGTAGGACACATGCTGCTGATGGTTTTAGGAAGCTGAGTGAACCCCAAAGGCGGTGCTGATATGAGAAAAGAATCGATCACCTCTAGAGACTGAACCTGGGCCTGTGTCTTGGTACCATGCCCAGTAACGTGCTGTTACTTTGACTAGTCTAATGTGTTTACCTGGGGACGCTCTTTACATCTGCATACATGTTTGCCGTCGTTGGATTATAAGGAAGGACATTACACGACATGCTGTTTGTTTTTCATTTGTGTAATAATCCCGTCATAATGACAGGAATTGTTCCTCGGATGTAAACCGCTGCGACAGCCAGAGTAAACACAGTGCCTCAAAAATCACAAAGCATATTCATTCATTCATTCATTCATTCATTCATCATTCATTCATTCATTCATTCATTCATTCATTCAGTAGCATGTCCTTTGCAGAATCTCGCTCCCATAACAACCGTCCGGAAAACCTCTCGATCATAAGCAAAATGTCCCGCGTCCGATACACCCATCTGGAAATCATCCGCCACATCCTGCACCTATCTTCTCTTTGGCCTTCCTCATCCTCTCTTCCCAGGCATATACCCCTCCATTATTGTTCTCTCCAAACTTTCGTGACGTTTCAAGTGACCAAAATATGTCAATTTTCTTTGTTTTATCGTATTTAATAGCCAACCTTCTTCAGTATTCAGCTCTTGAAGTATGGATGCATTTGTTCTTTTCTTTAGCCAAGATATTCTTAGAACTCGTCTATAACATTTATATTCAAAGGCATTTATGCGCTGTTCAGCTTGTTTAGTAAGTGTCCAGGTCTCACATGCGTATGTTGCAATGGGAAAGATGCATGCTCTTAAAAATCTAATTTTTGTAGTTCTGTCTGTCCCACTCCATAATTTATTCAGTTGTTTTAGTCTTTGAAGAGCAATTGATAGTCGTCGTTTAATTTCTTTCATTGTGTCACCGTTGGTGGTAATCAATGACCCAAGATATTCAAAATTTTTTACCACCTCTAATTTTTCCTCATTAACATATATTTCTTTCTCCATAGTAGTTTTATCTGTATGCATTATCTTTGTTTTTGCTATGTTAAGATATCTCATCTCATCTCATCATGTTCCTCTTGTACCTTGCGGTGTCGAGGTGAAGTATAAACTTCGTGAGAGTGCCCGGTTATGGGCTTCGTATATCGACATTCCCATGGATTCTGTTATTCCCTCCGTCCAACGTTTACGTGGTCGGCCTCTTCCTCTGTTTCCATCTGGTCTGTACATCATTGCTTGTTGTGGCATGCTGTTGACTGGTAACCTACTTGCATGGCCAAACCATTTGACTTGCTGCTTTCTAATAAAATCTAGAGCAGCTTTAACCCCCACTTTAGTCCTGATTTCTTTTTCTGATCTTATCTCTTCTTGATACGTTGAGTATTCTTCTCAGGAACCTCATTTCTGTTGTTGTGATTTTTCTTTTCTCTTTTTCTGTCATTGTCCAGGTTTGGCATTGGTAGCACAGAGTTGGTAGGAAGATTGTGTTGTAAAGTGCTTTCTTAGTAGTTATTGATACATGTTTGTTCTTTAGTATTGGTGCCATTTGTCCAATGAGTTGATTTGCCTTATTGCACCTATTTTCGATCTCGTCTTCTGATCTGCCATTTGATGATATTATACTTCCTAGGTACTTGAAGCTCTTTACTTGTTTCAAGGGATGTTCGTTTAGGTGAATTGTTGCTGTTTGTTCTTTTTTAGTTATAGTCATTACCTCTGTTTTGCTTGTGCTAATTTTCATGTTATGTTCCCTACACATTTCGTTTAGACTATTCATGTGGTCTAGTAATTCAGCTTCTGATTTTGCTATTAGTGCTTTGTCGTCCGCAAACTGGAGTTCTCTAATGGTTAGATTTGCAGATGCTTCTTCTTCTGTGTTCTCGTCATGCTGTATTCTTGCTGTCTCTGCTTGGCTGGTTTCTTTACATATGTTGTCTATATATGTTATGAACAAGAGAGGGGACAGGACACAACCTTGAGGTACTCCAGATCTTATGGTGAAGGGTTCTGAGTGTCCTCCAGTTGCTCTCACTATGCATTCACTGTTGTTGTATAAACTTCTACATAGGTTTGTTAGATGTGTGCTCACTCCATATTGTTTAAGGATTTCCCACAGCTTGTTTCTATCTACCCTATCAAATGCCTTTTCTTGGTAGACAAAGGCTAAGTAGAGTGTTTCATTGAATTCAATTGATTTTTCTATAAGTTGTCTAAGAGCAAAAATGGCGTCTGTGCATCCTTTGTTTTTCCTAAATCCAAGCTGCGTCTTCGCTTAGCTGGGGTTCTAAAGTAGTTCGTAATCTTTTTTCAAGAATTTTGCAAAATATTTTCCCAGTATGACTCAACAGTGAAATGCCTCTGTATTGTGTGCAATCTCTTTTGCTGCCTTTGTTTTTCCAAATTGGGATAATTATGGCGTTTCCCCAGTCTCGTAGTGTCTGTTGTTCTACCCAAACATGGTTGAATAGTCTATGCAGCCAAGCTGTTCCTACTTCTCTTGCTGCTTTAATTAGTTCATTTGGTATTTCATCCTGTCCTGGTGATTTGTTCAATGGGGCTAATCTGATGGCTTCTATAATTTCTTCTTTTAGTATGTCTGGTTCTAGTTCTTCGGTGACATCTGTGTAGGTCTCTTAAGATATAAGTTGTGATTTTCACTATTCAATTGGGTTGAGGCTATTAGGTTTTCTATACCATTCTGTGTTGCGGATAGCAATACTGTATCATCAGCATACTGAATCTCCGGTATGTCATGACCACCGATATTTAGGACATCATATAGCTCCCTGTTTATATCATCTCTTACATTTATCATTATATTTTCGGCGTACAGGTTAAACAAATAGGGGGACAGAACACATCCCTGACGGACTCCTTGCTTGGTGTCAAACCAATCGGATGTCTTGCCATCTATTCTAACCGCTGCTTGTTGGTCTAGATAGAGCATTCTTATGAGTTGTATTACATGTCATGGAAAGCCCATATTCCTCATGATTTCCCAAAGTTTCTGATGTTGTACACAGTCAAATGCCTTTGAATAATCCATAAAACATGAGAATAGGTTTACATTAAATGCTCTGCACTTCTCTATTATTAAACGTATGTTGAGAATGTGATCTCTTGTTCCTCTCCCTTGTCTAAATCCAGCTTGAACCACATTAATTTCTTCTTCCATTTTCTTGCGAAGTCTTCCCATTATAATGTTTAGTAGAATTTTACGAAGCATATGACATAAATGACATGACAAATGGGAAAATAAAGAGGGTAGTTACGAACAGATAAAGCTAGGAGTACGACAGGGGTGTGTCTTGTCACCCGATCTCTTCTCCCTATATAGCGAAGTAATAATGAGAGAGATGAAAGAGAAGCCAGGAATACTAATCGGAGGATGTAATATAAACAATATATGCTATGCAGATGACACAGTATTGGTGGCGGATAATACAACAGACCTACAACAATTATTGGACATTGTAGTGTCAGAGAGTGCACAGAAAGGATTCTCCTTGAATATCAAGAAAACAGTAACAATGGTGATATCAAAGAAAATTGGGACACCAACATGTGACATAGAAATAGAAGGTGAAATTCTCAACCAAGTGGATAATTTTAAATACCTAGGGGCACTTATAACATCAGATGGAAGATGTACAACAGAGATTAAGAGCAGAATAGGGCAGGCAAAAGCCGCATTTCAGAAAAGGAAGAGTATCTTATGCAATAAGTCGCTACCAATGAATGTAAGAAAGAAAGTGCTAATATGCTATATAGAACCAGTTTTGCTGTATGGCAGCGAATCTTGGAATGTAAATGAACAAATTAGGAAGAACTTAGAAGCCACAGAGATGCGGTTTTTAAGACGAATGTTGCGAATTCCTTGACTGCCAGAGTAGCTGACAATGACTGCCTGAAATAGGCTAATGAAACTAGAACATTATATACAACAATAAGAAAGAGACAAACAGCTTTCTTTGGTTATGTGATGAGAAGAGAGGCATTGGAGAACATCGTGACAACAGGAAAGATCGAGGGGAAGAGAGGCAGAGGCAGACGAAGAGAAATAATGCTGGACGGATTGAGACGGTGGCATGGAGGAATATCACCAGCAGAGTTGATCCAGAACACCAGAGACCGAGATCTGTGGAGAGCCATGAACGCCTACGCCAGCCGGCACGGCACTTGATAATATGACATATTTAATATTGTTATATATTAGAATAACTAGTAACGATTTTACAATACACTCCGACGTCCAGCTAATAAGTACGGAATGTGTTTTTAATGACTGCGCAGTGTTTGAAAATATTGCTGGTTCAAGTTTTGTCTTTACCTATTATGTTGCATTTATTATTTTGCAAGATTAAAAACTTACTAACCAACAAAGATGTCAGTTGCCACGAGAAAAAGAGTGTTGAGATGTTACTTAGAGCCTGTACTTTTGTATGGACGTGAAGCGTGGACAATGAGTAGTCAAGCTGAAAAACATCTGATGGCTGTGGAAATGTGGTTTCTGAGGAGAATGCAAAGAATACCACGGACACACAGAAGAACCAGTGACCAAGTCCTGCAAGAAACAAATGAAAATCTTAAACTGATTAGAGAAATTGGACGTTGACAGTCAACATTTTTTGGACATGTTATGGGAAGACATAAATTAGAGAACTTGTTGAAAAATGGCAATATCGAGGGGAAGAGAACAAGGGGAAGACAGAGAAGTAAATACCTGGATGGCTTTACCACGTGGCATGGTCGAGACAAAAACACTGAGCTGATCCACGACTCTGGTGATCGAATGAAATGGCGAATCATGACCGCCCACGCTTACCGGCATGGCACATGCTGGTTGGGTGGATTGTGTTGCATGAACTTTACAGAGGGTTAATACAAAACTTGGACCGGCAATATTGTCAAACACTGCACAGTCATGAAAAATACACCCTATATCAGACCAATGTCGGACTCTCAGACTATTTATACATTTTCATGAATACGAAATCACGAATTAACATCATTGCACTGGGGACAATCGCACGCGTGAACCGTCTCATTCTTCAGTAGCTAGCGAAGTTTCCACGCTGATGGTGCCAGTGACTTTCGGAATGGTCGTCAGCATGCGTTGCTACTACCCGTTGAGTGTCGTGCAGACTGTCTACTGACCCCCAGCTGAATCGGCCTCTCCAGATGTGGATCCTCTGTTTTTGCCGCATTGCCTCCTACTTGATCCCAGAGAGCCCTCGCCATAGCCTTGTTATAATATAGCTCTACGTCTAAAGGAGCGGTAACAGCCAGCCTGTTATCGTGTTCATTACCTCTCACACCTACACGGCTAGGCAGAAACTCCATGATATGCACCTGATCTTTGTCTTTCGAGCTATGAAAGCCAGCCCACAACCAGTGTCTATTTGGCATGGATGCCTTGTGAGTCTGCCACAAAACACTCCTTCTGTAATACTTTCCAGCCATCGGAACTCCGCCGTTACCGTGATACGAGAGAGAGAGAGAGAGAGAGAGAGAGAGAGAGAGAGAGAGAGAGAGAGAGAGAGAGAGAGAGAGAGAGAGAGAGAGAGAGAGAGAGAGAACGAACGAACGAACGAACGAACAGACTTTATTTTCAAAGGGTAACAAATTGGGCACGCATGCCCGTCTTACATTCGGCCCTTCCAATCACTCATCTTTCTTTCATCAAAAGTGCATAGGAAAAAAACATTGTCACGTGAATTTTGTAAACATAAACAATGCATATTACTATGTTATGAGACACATCCACCACCCACCCACACATCCCCCATTCACTCCAACTCCCCCACCCAACCACACACACAAACAATACATTCCCCCACCCATCCATACACCTACACATCTCCCCGCCCACACACACCTCTCACCCACCACACATCCCATCCACCCACACCCCAAGCACACATACATTCAATAACCCACACATCCCCCACCTACACACATCTCCCCACCCACTCACATATCCTCTACCCGTCCCATTTCCCACCAACAATCACTCATCCAATATCCTCCTCCACCCACACACCTCCAACCACTCAACCAAACACATATTCCTCAGCCACACACACACACATCTCCCCGTCAACTCACATATTCCGCACCTACCCACACACAAATTCCGCACTCACCCACATAATCTCCCAGCTCCCCCGAGCCCACTCACAGATCCCGAGCCCACACCTGCAAACATCCCCCACCATCTCCTAACCTGCACACACTCACCCACCCACATATCCTCTACCCACCCACACATCCTCTACCCACCCATCCCCCAACCAACATCCCTTAACCACACACCCTTACTCATATACAATCACCCACCCACACATCCTCTACCCAACCACACATCCTCCACCCAACCACACATCCTCCATCCACCCATTCCCCCAGCCACACATCCCTTAACCACACACCCCTACCTATATACACACACATCCCTACCCACGCACAATCTCCCCACCCATACAAACATCCCTCACACACATCCCCACCCACCAACACATTCCCCATTCACAAACACACACCTCCCATCCACGCACACACAACCCATACATTCATCCCCTCACACATCCCTAGACACACGTACTTATCCCTCAACCACTAACACCCACACATCCCTTACCCACTCATCAACACATACATCTCCTATCTACCCACCCACACTCACACATCCTAACCACCCATCCCCCACCCTCACACACATCCTTCACCCACCCACAAACCCAACCACACCTGCACCCACCCACACAAACATCATTTATCCACACCCAGCTCCCCTCCCACACAATACCACACCCACACACATCCCAAAGACACATCCCTCACCCACACACACATCTATCCACACATCTCTTACCCATCCACACATCCCCCAACTACAATCACCCTCACTACCCACACATACATCCTCCATCCAGCCACACACACCCCCACCCAGCCAGACATATCCCCCACCCACACACACATCTCCAAATCCATCACCCACACCCATCACGCACTCACAAGAGACAGCATTGCAGTTACAGACAAATTCCATACTAAAGAGAGAGAGAGAGAGAGAGAGAGAGAGAGAGAGAGAGAGAGAGAGAGAGAGAGAGAGAGAGAGAGAAGGTGGGGGAAGGGGGGGGGGAGAGAACTGTCGCATTATCTATATTTCTCATGTCTAAGAATTCTTTCGCGCTTCTAATATGTTAAATACATGTCGAGTGCAGTTTTCTGGTCAATAATTTTCACCATTTAGTTCACACACTGATATGTGACGTAAGATATGGTGTAGAGATAACCAAAAGAATCGCCGTATCCAAGTATTGTTTTACAGAATGACAACGTCACAAAGTTGAATAGAGTTGAGTTAAGAACCCACTTCACAACACTCGGGACATTCCTTTACGTGTTTCGGTCCTCACCTTCAACAGCCAGCGAAGAGTCCCAATACTAATGGTACCGGTAGTAGTCTGATTATGTATCCGTCTGACCTTTCCTCGGAGGTGTCGGTCACATCCTCTGGTCACTCCCTGCAGCACCATTCTCTCCAAGCCATGATAATCTATCTGTCTTTCTGCGCTATACACTCGATCCCAAAGGGCCCCACCACGTCAGCCTTATCATACACCAACAATATACCTCATCGAACTATGCAGACCCAGCCAATTTTGTGACGCTTGTTTCCGTATAATATATACTTATGTGGAAACAATGTCACACAAAACCGAAATATCACAAGTACAACATTCATCTTACTGAAAAAAGTTGTATTTGGCCTGTTTGAATGCGAATGTCGGACATCATGAATATCATCATGAAGTGCTATGCCAGCTGGCGTAGGCGTTCATGGCTCTCCACAGATCTCGGCCTTTGGTGCTCTAGGTCAACTCTGCTGCTGATATTCCTCCATGCCACCGTCTCAATCCATCCAGTATCATTTCTCTTGGTCGGCAACTGCCTTTCTTCCTCTCGATCTTTCTAGTCGTCTGATGTTCTCCAGTGCCTCTCTTCTCATAACATGACCAAAAAAAGCTGTTTGTCTCTTCCTTATTGGACATAGAGTAATAAGATGGTGAAGAAACAGGAGACATTGCAGATGTGATTTTTTGTGCAGATGTGATTTTTTTTTGTTTAGAAGAATGTTGAGAAAACCATGGGCGGTCTATGAGCCATTGTGTGAACTGAAAAAAGACAGTTACATTCATACAAGAGACAACATTGCAGTATAGACAAATTACATACAAGAGACAACATTATGGTCATAGACACATTTCATACAAGAAACAGCATTGCAGTTATAGACAAATTACATTCAAGAGACAGCATTGCAGTTATAGACAAATTACATTCAAGAGACAGCATTGTGGTCATAGACACATTTCATACAAGAGACAGCATTGCAGTTATAGTACAAATTCCATACAAAGACAGCATTGCAGTTACAGACAAATTCCATACTAAGAGACAACATTGCAGTCATAGACACATTTCATACAAGAGACAACATTGCAGTTATAAGACAACATTGCAGTTATAGACACTATTTCATACAAGAGACAACATTGCAGTTATAGACATATTTCATACAAGAGACAACATTGCAGTTATAGACATATTTCATACAAGAGACAACATTGCAGTTATAGACATATTTCATACAAGAGACAACATTGCAGTTATAGACATATTTCATACAAGAGACAACATTGCAGTTATAGACATATTTCATACAAGAGACAACATTGCAGTTATAGACTATATTTCATACAAGAGACAACATTGCAGTTATAGATATATTTCATACAAGAGACAACATTGCAGTTATAGATATATTTCATACAAGAGACAACATTGCAGTTATAGATATATTTCATACAAGAGACAACATTGCAGTTATAGATATATTTCATACAAGAGACAACATTGCAGTTATAGACATATTTCATACAAGAGACAACATTGCAGTTATAGATATATTTCATACAAGAGACAACATTGCAGTTATAGACTATATTTCATACAAGAGACAACATTGCAGTTATAGATATATTTCATACAAGAGACAACATTGCAGTTATAGATATATTTCATACAAGAGACAACATTGCAGTTATAGACTATATTTCATACAAGAGACAACATTGCAGTTATAGATATATTTCATACAAGAGACAACATTGCAGTTATAGACATATTTCATACAAGAGACAACATTGCAGTTATAGACATATTTCATACAAGAGACAACATTGCAGTTATAGACATATTTCATACAAGAGACAACATTGCAGTTATAGACATATTTCATACAAGAGACAACATTGCAGTTATAGATATATTTCATACAAGAGACAACATTGCAGTTATAGATATATTTCATACAAGAGACAACATTGCAGTTATAGATATATTTCATACAAGAGACAACATTGCAGTTATAGACATATTTCATACAAGAGACAACATTGCAGTTATAGATATATTTCATACAAGAGACAACATTGCAGTTATAGACTATATTTCATACAAGAGACAACATTGCAGTTATAGACATATTTCATACAAGAGACAACATTGCAGTTATAGATATATTTCATACAAGAGACAACATTGCAGTTATAGACTATATTTCATACAAGAGACAACATTGCAGTTATAGATATATTTCATACAAGAGACAACATTGCAGTTATAGACATATTTCATACAAGAGACAACATTGCAGTTATAGACATATTTCATACAAGAGACAACATTGCAGTTATAGACATATTTCATACAAGAGACAACATTGCAGTTATAGACATATTTCATACAAGAGACAACATTGCAGTTATAGACATATTTCATACAAGAGACAACATTGCAGTTATAGACATATTTCATACAAGAGACAACATTGCAGTTATAGACATATTTCATACAAGAGACAACATTGCAGTTATAGACATATTTCATACAAGAGACAACATTGCAGTTATAGACATATTTCATACAAGAGACAACATTGCAGTTATAGACATATTTCATACAAGAGACAGCATTGCAGTTATAGACATATTTCATACAAGAGACAACATTGCAGTTATAGACACATTGCAAGCCAATGAAAGAATGTTGAGAAGATCATGGGCGGTGAAGAGAACAAACACCCAGGTATTGAGTGCTGCAGGTGTTACAGGATCACTTGTCAAAACCACGAGAGCATTGACCTTTATGGGGCACATCAACGAAGAGATGAACAATAGAGAAATTAGTCTGATGCGGGATAAATTAGGCCACAGAGAGGTCGCGGAGGACAGAAACGTGTATGAGAAAAGCTTCAACATCTGGACAACAAATAGTCATATAAGCACGACCACATTCATCAGTGTATCACATGACAGAGCAGACTGGGAGGTCGTGTTCACCGATGTCTGCTCCATACCATGCACCTGAACAACAACAACAACAACAACAACAACAACAACAACAACAACAACAACAACAACAACAACAACAACAACAACAACAACAACAACAACAACAACAGCAGCAGCAGCAGCAGCAACATCAATAATAATAATAATAAACAATAACAACCACAGTAATTATAATAGTAATAATATAATAATAATAATAATAATAATAATAATAATAATAATAATAATAATAAGAAGAAGAAGACGGTCCACATCAAGCAACTTCGAAATATAACTGACTACATGGAAAGACAACATCAACAAATGCTGCTGGACCACTAAATCACACGATAGAACTCATGTTTTTTATGCTGAAAGTGAAACAAGTTGGATTTGCGAGCTGTCAGGTAGCGGGCATCCAACTTACGAGGTACAGAGTATCATAATAATTGTCGCCACTGATTGAACGTCATGACGCAGTTTATGATCCAGTTGTCTTCAGTCTTGTCACCCTGTAGAATGTCAGTCCGCGACATTTAAAGAATTCCTCTGTAACCATTACAGCAGTGGAGGTCAGCGTGGCCGAATGGGTACGAGCGCTCGCTCTTACACCTCCGGTGTGCTGACATGGAGATAGCGCGTTCAACTCCTACACCTGTCAGCTGGACTAAAATGTTGATCTCAATTTGATTACAAGTACCTCATAAATTTGAGCGAGTTGATCTGATGGCTAGGGACACTGGTAACAGGGAAAGCTAACCTGCATGCAACAATTAGTCCAGTGCGCTGTCAGTAGTATCACGTGGATGGACTAAGCTTGAGTTCAAAGTGAGTCAACAGAAAAACATTGTAGCCGTTACTGTATGAAATATTAATTCTTGGGCGTCAATTTTGGGGCACCCTGTACAAGACGATGCGTGCATGTACACAGTATCTCCTGCAAGCTTATGTGCGTTGTTGTTGACACGATGTGATGGGGTTAGAGCTATTAGAGGGAAGCTGTGGCAAGGCAAGCAATGCAGAAAAACAGAATTAGTCGGTTTTACGATGACAACATGACACAGAACAAACTGGACGCAGCGGTTGGTTAATTAGAGTTAACGACGGTGAGTTGTGATAATGAAATACAAACGCCAAACAGAAATAGTCGATTTTACAATAGCAGAATGACAGAGGACAAACTGGACGTTGGGATTTAAAGTTCTTCGTAATCAGATAAAAACACCCAGCAGCTGCTTAGGTGGTTGGCTAGTTTGTTATTTGACCTATGCTGGTTTAATATAAAATGATGAGACCTATGATGCTGTTCATCTGTATGATAGACCTTGCTAATGAAGACACTTTTTTGGAGTGTCTGGTTGGTCATGCGTTGAAGTACACTTGTTCCTGCAGTGAGGCGTCGTCGTCATTTGGAGGTGACAGGTAACTCGTCGGTAACTATAGCTTTCAAATGTTATGGTGTCTAGTATGTCCTCTCCAAGAAGACGGTGGAGAGATAATACATATACAGACCTACAAGCACTTGGAATCAATGACTGGCAAGAGAAGGTCCACCAGAGAGACGAATGGAGACGGATTGTATCTGCAGCAAAGAACCTCAATGGTTCGGAACGCTGAAGAAGAAGAAGAAGAAGAAGTATGTCCTCTAACCTCTACTTCCTTCTTCTCCTTCTGTGAGCGCCAAACAATACTATGTGTGTTTATTTATGAACTATGAATCACCTGGACGACTGAGTGTTAAGTCTTAAGTTCGATAAATTGACGTTCAAGCCAATTCAGGACCACGAAAAGGGTGTTTATTTATCGGAATTAGGTTGTAGAGACTTTTCTCCCGGCTTTGTACATAACTATCAGTTGAATTGAGTTGAGTTAAGAACCGACATCACTGCACTCAGGACATTCTCATACGTGTTCCGTCCCCTCGTTCAACAACCAGCGAAGAGTCACACTACTAATCGTTCCCACACATTCGGAGCGAAAACTATCAATTCGGCGGGAATGTATCGCCAAGCTCTTTCTCCCATCTAAGCTCCTAAACCTGCGGGGTGGGCAAGATTGGTACAGAAACTTCACATATTTAGAAAACTCATACCAGGCTGTAACCAGGTCCTGGTACACCACTATCGGGAATGTGATTTAGCTCATTCTGTTGACAAACAACTTTTTTTTTTTTTAAAATCAGAAATATGATTTAGCTCTTTATGTAGACACATATCTCACGTGAAAGGTACCAGGTTTGCCTATAACCGGAGCAGACCATATACGATTCCTGTATGGGCGGTTTGCATGTTTACAATAAAAAAAAAACAACAACAACAGATGCCTATGTCTCTCCCTGATTCGAAGTTAGTGCACGTCGAACCTTCTCGGCCAAGTGCAAACACTTGGACTTTTCTGCACGGTGCGCACGTTAGGGTCTCCGTGGCGAAATGATTCAACTGTCTGGTTCGTGCTCAGAAGATCGTTTGTTCGCTTTCGGACTCCGTCATTTGTTTCGCGAGTGCAATATTTTCAGAGGGAGTCTCCGTGGCGGAGTGGTTAAGCCGTCTACCTCGCGCTCCGAAGGTTGTGGGTTCGATTCCGGGCTACGTCCTTCGGTTTACGAGTGCATTTTTTTAGGAGACTCCCGGGGGTCGTCGCTGGAGCTACGGAGTTCGTGATTTTTGCGATGTTTTCTGCAAATCACCCTGCGGAAAGAGACAGAACCATATGGGATAAAACCCGGGGCAATGAAGTCGAACCTCTCGACTTCTAAATTTTAAAAAGAATATTTTCAGAGATCCCTGGACGTCGTCGCCGGAGCTACGGAGTTCGTGCTCTGTGCGACGCTTTCTGCGGGCGTTTAACTGTTCTGCGGAAAGAGACTGAGTTATATAGGACACAACCCGATGCATTGAAGTCGACTTTTGCCTTCTAACACTTCTGCACACGTTAAAAATTCCTCGGCAGTTGAAAAATGAAAAGAATTAGTAGAATATTCTGCTGTCAATGTTAAATTTCAAATGAGAAAATTGAGAGTCGGCAAGACAGAAGAGTTTAATTTGCCGACGCTGAAACTTTTTCTGATAACCGCGGTAGGGAGTTCTTCCACACGCCGGTCAGTTGGGCCGCTTAAGTGTGGACTGCTCGACCATGATTTGGGGACGTTAATTACAAGCATCTCAGAAGTCGGAGTGGGTGGCAGTGGTATCAGCTACTAGTAGTAGTGCCATATGTGTAGACTACCGTCGTGTTCAAACCGAGCTGAAACATGAGAAAATCTCCCTACACTAGAATACTTATATAACATGTGATTCTGGCAGATACACATTGGGATCCTGTACAGTGCTGCGGAATTCGTGCCCTGTGTTGGGATTATCCTTTTAAACGAGGTAGTGCATAGTATACCTTGCGGGCGTGTTGTTGTTGAGCTTATCTGTTTCCATTTTGGATAGTAACATTTGTTTGATATTCACTCCACAGAACGGAGCAAATGGTGCCCTTTGTTGCTTTCCTTGATGGGGTTACGGCGGTCGTATGCATACCCTGGCGGGCATGTTGGTTGGCGATTTGGCAGCCCGCCTTGCTCATTTTATAATAAAAGGGGTTTTGGTTTGGTATTCAAAGCCACAGAACGAGAAACAATGGGCCGACCCTTGTCCAAGGGAAAAGGGATAAGAAAGCTTGTGTTCCGCATACGTCTTTTAAAACATGTGGGCGATTTCAGCAACCCTTGCCGTTTTTTTTAACGAAACTTTGTGCTGGTCGTAAAAAGCAGTAGCAACTACTAACTATTCCCTTAAGTGGATCACGACTAAAAAAATTGGAACACATACTAATGTTGCCTGGACGTCTGGAAAGGTTTAAACTAACTAATTTGCCGTAAGTTGGACCAGACTAACTAACTTTGCCGTAACGTTGGAAGACTAACTAACTATTTGCCGTGAAGTTGGAACCACGACTAACTAACTATTTGCCGTGAAGTTGGAACCGACTAACTAACTATTCCTTTTTGGGCCGTATAAGTTTCCCCGAATTAACCAACTAATTACTTCCGTGAAGTTGGAACCACGACTAACTAACTATTTCCGCCGTAAAGTTGGAACTCGATAATTAACTATTGCCTAAGTTAACTCGACTAACTTAACTATTGACTGAATTAACCGTAACAAACCCTATTGCCTAATTAAACCCTAATTAACTATTTGCGTAAGAACCGACGACTAACTATTTAATTGGCCACGATAAACCCCCTAACTAACTATTTGCCGTGAAGTTGGAACCACGACTAACTAACTATTTGCCGTGAAGTTGGAACCACGACTAACTAACTATTTGCCGTGAAGTTGGAACCACGACTAACTAACTATTTGCCGTGAAGTTGGAACCACGACTAACTAACTATTTGCCGTGAAGTTGGAACCACGACTAACTAACTATTTGCCGTGAAGTTGGAACCACGACTAACTAACTATTTGCCGTGAAGTTGGAACCACGACTAACTAACTATTTGCCGTGAAGTTGGAACCACGACTAACTAACTATTTGCCGTGAAGTTGGAACCACGACTAACTAACTATTTGCCGTGAAGTTGGAACCACGACTAACTAACTATTTGCCGTGAAGTTGGAACCACGACTAACTAACTATTTGCCGTAAAGTTGGAACCACGACTAACTAACTATTTGCCGTAAAGTTGGAACCACGACTAACTAACTATTTGCCGTAAAGTTGGAACCACGACTAACTAACTATTTGCCGTAAAGTTGGAACCACGACTAACTAACTATTTGCCGTAAAGTTGGAACACGACAACTAACTATTTGCCGTAAAGTTGGAACCACGACTAACTAACTATTTGCCGTAAAGTTGGAACCACGACTAACTAACTATTTGCCGTGAAGTTGGAACCACGACTAACTAACTATTTGCCGTGAAGTTGGAACCACGACTAACTAACTATTTCGCCGTAAAGTTGGAACGACGACTAACTAACTATTTGCCGTGAAAGTTGGAACCACGACTAACTAACTATTTGCCGTAAAGTTGAACCACGACTAACTAAACTATTTGCCGTAAAGTTGGAACCACGGACTAACTAACTATTTGCCGTAAAGTTGGAACCACGACTACTAACTATTTGCCGTAAAGTTGGAACCACGACTAACTAACTATTTGCCGTAAAGTTGGAACCACGACTAACTAACTATTTGCCGTGAAGTTGGAACCACGACTAACTAACTATTTGCCGTAAAGTTGGAACCACGACTAACTAACTATTTGCCGTGAAGTTGGAAACCACGACTAACTAACTATTTGCCGTGAAGTTGGAACCACGACTAACTAACTATTTGCCGTGAAGTTGGAACCACGACTAACTAACTATTTGCCGTGAAGTTGGAAACCACGACTAACTAACTATTTGCCGTGAAGTTGGAACCACGACTAACTAACTATTTGCCGTAAAGTTGGAACCACGACTAACTAACTATTTGCCGTAAAGTTGGAACCACGACTAACTAACTATTTGCCGTAAAGTTGGAACCACGACCTAACTAACTATTTGCCGTAAAGTTGGAACCACGACTAACTAACTATTTGCCGTAAAAGTTTGGAACCACGACTAACTAACTATTTGCCGTAAAGTTGGAACCACGACTAACTAACTATTTGCCGTGAAGTTGGAACCACGACTAACTAACTATTTGCCGTAAAGTTGGAACCACGACTAACTAACTATTTGCCGTAAAGTTGGAACCACGACTAACTAACTATTTGCCGTAAAGTTGGAACCACGACTAACTAACTATTTTGCCGTAAAGTTGGAACCACGACTAACCTAACTATTTGCCGTGAAGTTGGAACCACGACTAACTAACTATTTGCCGTAAAGTTGGAACCACGACTAACTAACTATTTGCCGTAAAGTTGGAACCACGACTAACTAACTAACTAACATGTAGGTTAGGTATGCTAGCGAATACAAGATGTGCCAAAATGTATGATCTATGGGTGGGGTCTGAGGTGCTTATGGAGATATCCATATGCACAAAAAAGAAACAAAAAAACTGTCATTTACTGCCAGTATAGTACCTTGCGGTGTATGGCAGAGGGGTCTTTGAGCCTGAGGAATAAGGGCCGCCTGGCTAGTGCAGTCGCCGCGAACTTTGCAGGTTAGAATTTTCTTTTTGCCCCCGACAGAAAAAGTTCCCGCACCTTACCGAGGGATCGAACCCGGGCCTTCCGAAGATTAGTCCGGCGTGCTAGCCCCTCGGCCAGCCGCTCCCTGAAAATAATGGCATGTCTTGTGCAGGACTTTACGATCAACGGTGATTTTTCTAGGCAATTTACGTTCAGTAGTTACGATAACGAAGGGAAAGCAGAGCTAGTCAAGCAAGTATCGAAAAATGAGACAAAGTAGAGAGACGACATAGTCCTTCAGCTTACTCATACAGCCACTGGTAGAGACAACTAGGTTAAAAGTAACCTGTTTGGTCGGGCCAGGAAGCACTTCCTTAACCCACCAGTCTACTTTCTTTATGTAGATCCATTAGTCTTAAGCTTCTCCAGTGGCTGTAAGTGGGGCATGAGGTCCCCGTGAATAAAGCCTGTTCTTGATGCTGGTATGCTGTCACTTTTCCTACAGCCACTTGATGTTTTCAGCGTCCGGCTCTCTGTGTGTCTCTCTGTTTCTCTCTGTCTCTCCCTCTCTCTTTCGTTTGCTCCATGTCATTGATTTGCGAATGTTAATAAAAAGCACAGAGGAGCGAGAACAGTTTTTTAAAAAAAGAAGAGAGAAAACACGCACTATATCTTAGCAGATTTCGTGCGTTTATTATTCGAGTGACAGACAGACAGACAGGCAGGCAGGCAGGCAGGCAGGCAGACAGGCAGGTAGACGGTGAGAGAGCGTTAGTGTGAGAGAAAGACTGATATTTTAATGCACTTTTAAAATAGTGAGTGCGAATACACGCGAAAGACAGACAAACACGCTGGTTGGTTGTTTGGTTGGTAGGTTGCTTGGATTGGTAGATGGACAGACGGACACACAGGTTGGCAAGTAGATAGCAAGATGGATGGATGGATGGATGGATGGATGAAGGCAATAGCTATACTTTAAACTTATATTTAAACAACAATAGCACCAACAAGTTAATCCCGCGCCTTGGAAATATTATGATGGTTAGTTTACACTGGTTAGGTTACACTGGTTAATGCATACTGGTTAGATTACATTCGTTTGTTTACACAGGTTAATGCATACTGGTTACATTACATTAGTTAGTTTACACTGGTTAATGCATACTGGTTAGATTCATCATCATCATCATCATCATCATCATCATCATCTTCCACTTCTGCCGTCAAGCGTCGTGGGGAGGAATAATTTGCGTTCCAGCGCCTGGTGGGCGGCGGTGGATAGTTTCATTCCATGTGGTTGTACAATGTCTCTGATGTCGTCAATCCATTTTCTTCTTGGACGTCCTCAATCCATTTTCTTCTTGGACGTCCTTGTGGTCTCTTCGCAGATGATCTTTGATTACATTGGTTTATTTACACTGGTTAATGCATACTGGTTAGATAATATTGGTTTGTTTACACTGGTTTGTTTACACTGGTTAATGCATACTGGTTAGATAATATTAGTTTGTTTACACTGGTTAATGCATACTGGTTAGATAATATTGCATAGTTTACGCTGTTTAATACATATTGGTTAGCTTACATCGATTAGCTTACACTGGTTAATGCATACTGGTTAGATTACATTGGTTAGTTTACACTGGTTAATGCATACTGGTTAGTTTACACAGGTTAGTGTGCACTGGTTAATTTACACTCTCCCTTCAGCTCTCCACTCTATCCCTTCCCTCTATTTTTCCTTCCCTCTCACCATCTCCCTCCCTCGTTCACTCCCCACTACCTCCTTTGTTGTCGCCCCTATCATCCCTCGTTCTCTTCTCTCGCCTTATTTCGATCTAACCTCTCACACTCCATCGCTGTCTTCCATCTACATCTCTTGTATCATCCGAATTCTCCCCCTCACCTCTCGCTTATACATCCCTGACTATATATTTCCAGTAAGTACATCCCTCGCTCTCCTCTCTACCTCTTTCCCCCCAAGCTCTCTCTCTCTCTCTCCCCCCCCCCCTTCCCTCGTTCTCTCACTTTTTCCTCTTTACATCTCCTCAATTTTCTTCCCTCGTTCTCTCCACTCAACTTCCTCCCCCCACTCCTCCACTTTCCCTCTCGTTCTCTCCCCTCAACCTCTTATCTCATTCTGTGCCTTCATCTCCCCCCCCCCCTTTGCTCTCGCCCCTCAACTCAGTTCCCACGCCACCCCCCCCCCCCCTTAACCTCCTTCTCTAATTCTCTCCCTCAATCTCCCTCCCTCGTTCTCTCCACTTAACTGTCCTCCCTCGCACCCCCCCCCCCCCCCCCCATATTCTTCCTCTCGTTCTCTCTCCTCAACCTCGTTGTCTCCCCTCAACCTCATTCTCTCCAACCAATGTTCCTTCCGCGCTCCCTACATTTTTCTCGTTCTCTCTCCTCATCATCCCTCCCTCGTCTCCTTCACTCCCTCGCTCCTCCCCCAATTCCACCATTAACTATTTACTGTCGCCCTGAGCCAAAGACTGCCGGTAACATTAGCTGCCCGTGGGCTGTCAGCTTATGTCCCAACCTGTTGTTTATGCAACCTTTCAGCCCAGCACGCTTGGCTGTCTATTGATCACTGCATAGTGCCTCAATTAAAGCAAATGACATTTCCTGGTAATCAACAGGTGACGGCGAATACTGTGTGTTGTTGCTGTTGTTGAAGTAATGGTTAATATTACTGCATTATATCTTCTAAATTATCATTGTTGTTTTCGAGGATAATATGCTGTCTGTGTAATCATCCTTCTCCTCCTCTCGCTCCTCCTCCTGTATCTATGTTAGCCAATCGACATACTGTTTATAATGTGGTCAGTATCTTCCCGCCGCCTTTATTTCCCATGCATTTTTGGGGTCCCTTTTTGGCTGAATCAGCTTCTGAGCCCCAGCCAATTAAGGAACAATATCAATTTCATTGGGATCTTGATCACATGGCGCCATGATGCACATGACTTAATAAGCAAAAGTGGAACTATTTAGCTGTACAAACACAGGATCATAAGTGACAGAATTGCGTTATGGCTAGAAAGTCTTCGTCAGCATACAAAAATAAAAATACCGATACGATTAATAAAAAAGAACAGATAAAGAAGTTACGTTGCTTTTAACGCTTTGGTCCTAAGATGTCTAAATCCTTCGGCACTAAACTCAAACTGTGTGTGCTATGAGCTCCGTAGGACAACTGACAGAAAGTGACATAGTGAGCATGGCCCAACACTGACTAAATTAAGCAGTTTGAAGACAACTGAATACTGTACGAATAATGGAATTAACTAAATTCAAGCGCAGATAATAATAGTAATATAATAATAATCATAATAATGATAATCATATTAATCATAATCATAATCATAATATTAAAATAAATGATTATAATAATGATAAAATACACTAAAGATTGCACGTGATTCCAAGAGATTAAAATCATTGAATAAAAATGAAAGCAAAAATGAAACTGTTTTCAACAATAATGGGATACAAGCAGGCAAGGAAACAACGGAAAAACTAAATATGAAGAGGCACAATTAAGGCAATAAAACCCGACAGAGACAGATGGGCACGATGACAGAATGAACGAGCGTACGCAATGTATTTTCAAAGAATCACAAATTTGGGGCGCGCAGGCCCGTCTTAGATTCGGCCCTTCCAACCACTCGTCTTTCGCATATTAATTATTTATTGTTTGTTACTTTCACATAGAACAAACATGGTAATAAGAATGTTGTGAATATGAACATGGCGTATCACAATGTTGTGAGACAGACAGACCTACAGACAGACACATACCTACATACGAAACATATAATGCTTGCCTGCCTTCACGCGCGCACAGACAGAACAGACAGACACACACACACACATACACACACAGGCATACATGTATATTCACACCTATACATACATACCTACATGCCTGTATATATATATATATATATAAATTTCATCTCATCTCTTCATGTTCCTCTTGTACCTGCGGTGTCGAGGTGAAGTATAAACATCATGAGAGTCCCCGATTATGGACTTCATGTATCGATATTCCATGGACTCTGCTATTCCTTTCGTCCAACGTTTACGTGGTCGGCCTCTTCCTCTGGTTTCATCTTGTTGTGGTATGCTGCTGACTGGTAACCTACTTGCATGGCAAAACCATTTGACTTGCTGCTTTCTACTAAAATCTAGTGCTACTATTGCAGGTTTAGCGTTGGTAGATAGAGGTGGTAGGAAGATTGTGTTGTAAAGTGCTTTCTTAGTAGCTATTGATACATGTGTGTTCTTTAGTATTGGTGCCATTTGTCGAATGAGTTGGTTTGGCTTATTGCACCTATTCTCGATCTCGTCTTCTGGATCTGCCATTTGATGATATTATACTTCCTGGGTACGTGAAACTCTTTACTTGTTTCAAGGGATGTTCGTTTAGGTGAATTGTTGTTTTTTTTTCCATTTTCTTCTTCTTCTTCTTCTTCTTCTTCTTCACACACACACACACAAATACACACACGCGCGCACGCACAAACGCACGCACGTACGCCCGCGTTCATACGTACATGCACACAGAGTGTGTGTGTGAGAGAGAGAGAGAGAGAGAGAGAGAGAGAGAGAGAGAGAGAGAGAGAGATCCTCCAGTACAAAGAAATCAGATCTTCGCATGAATGAAAGTGCTAGCGTATTTCATTAGAATGCGGCAGTGATCTCCCTTGCATCGGCTGCTGTCTGCAAGCAGTCTATAATAAACTGTCTATATAGTAGCACGCCCTGACCCCGTTTCCTTAATGTACATCATATATTCTGTATAAGGTATATCATTGTCTAAATCAGGGGCGGAGAACATCCTGACCGCGGGCTTCATACGGCTCGCGAAATCATCTGATCTAGCCCTGCCAAGACAACCACAGGCGGGACTCGAAATTCAGTACATCTAGGAGCTTTATAAACAAATGATTAATAAATTTAGTACCAACATTATCAATATCAGCTAATACCACATCCCAAATCAGAGATGAGTTAATTAAAGTTTTGACCAGATATAGCAAGCTTATTTTTTAAGCTGTAATTTTGTATAACACACGAATGATAAGTCAAATATCCAAATAGACCTTGGCAGAAAGAAGGTTCTCCACTCCTGATCTATTTAAAGGCAGCGTTTCAGATCCATCTGCACTATATGTTTACTTAGACATAGTAACCAAGCGATGTATCTCCAAGTTCTTGTTTCTGTGGAGGGTGTGTCTTCTCGGCCAAGTCATTAAGACGTCTGTCCTCGCGTTCTTAAAGTTGTGAGTTCGATCAAATGCAGTTTGTCCCGATGACTCAGGGGGAAAAAAGGTGTGTGTGTGTGTGTGTGGGGGGTGGGCGGGGGGTGGGGGGATCACTGGAGCTACGGAGTTCGTGCTCTGTGTGATGCTCTCGGCAAGCGACTTATCGTTCTGCCAAGAGAGACCGAGCCAAGTGGGGGTAAAATCCGGTGCAATGAACCCGGCGCTCGCGACTTTAGTACTTGTAGTATTTTTCTAATGTCCACGTATGTCTCAGTAATAAGATGAAATGCTACTTTTCTAATGTCCAGATATGTCTCAGTAATAAGATGAAATGCTACTTCTCTAATGACCAGATATGTCTCAGTAATAAGATGAAATGTACTTCTCTAATGTCCAGATATGTCTCAGTAATAAGATGAATGCTACTTTTTAATGTCCAGATATGTCTCAGTAATAAGATGAAATGCTACTTTTCTAATGTCCAGATATGTCTCAGTAATAAGATGAAACCGCTATTTCTAATTCCAGATATGCTCATAATAAGATGAAATGCTACTTTCTAATGCCGATATGTCTCAGTAATAGATGAAATGCTACTTTCTAATGTCCAGTTATGTCTATAATAGATGAAATGCTACTTTCTAATGTCCAGATATGTCTCAGTTATAAGATGAAATGGAGCCGTGGTGACGTAGTGGCCAGTGTCCTGTTAGTACCACGGTGTAGACTGGTTTGAGTGCTCAGTAGCGTCTGAATTTATTGTTTTGTTTACTCCAGGATATGACTATCCTGTTCAAACGCGTGAATTGTAATTGAGATAGCATCATCTTCATGTACCTTGCCGATTGGCTCAGGAGATCATGCCTATCCACGTTATGTATTAATTCGTGAGCTGAGACGTTTCCGTGCCATGCTACAAGACCAGATTTTCAAGAACTTACTCTTGCTGTCTTCCTTTATCTCTCTTTCCACAAATATTTCCAGTTGTTACAATACGTTATAGTTTTTGTCTCCTCAAAATGTGCCTCACCAAAAAAAAAAAAAAAATGATCACTGCCTCTTTCTGGTGGTTGTGATAAGTTGCCTGTATGTCTTAGCCTCTAACAGAACGTTCATTTTGACTGTCCAGGAAATTTTCAGCATTCTTCTGTAAAACCACATCTCTGAAGCTTCAAGATTTTCTATTTGTTTTTTGTTTGTTTAATAACACTAGAAAACAACCAAAATGTATCGGGTATGAAAATATTTTGTTTACACCAGGACATAACAGGATATAAATATCTTATTCAAACCGCATTGGTTGCATTAGAGATAGCATCATCTTCATGTGCATTGACGACTGGCTCAGGAGATCATGCCTATCCACATCAGCATGCATCAGTTCGTGCGCTGTGACCTTTCCGTGCGCTGTGACCTTTCCGTGCCATGATGATACAAGACCAGATTATAAAGAATTTGCTTTTGCTGTCTTCGTTTAGCTCTCTTTCAGACAAATATTTCTTGTTGTAACAATATGTTATAGTTTTTGTCTCCTCAAAATGTGGCCAAAAATGATCACTGCCTCTTTCTGGTGGTTGTGATAAGCTGTCTTTGTGTCTAAGCCTCTAACAGAACGTTCATTTTGACTGTACAGGAAATTGCTAGCATTCTTCTGTAAAACCACACCTCTGAAGCTTCAAGGTTTTCTGTTTTTGTTTTTGTTTTTTGTTTGTTTAAAAACACTAGTCAACAATCAAAATGTACCGGGTATGAAAATACCTTATCTTAACTAATTGTGAGTGCTGAAAACGAAAATGACATTAAAAAATGTTGACTGGCTTTAGTTTTCAAGAGATATATGCTACTAGTTTATTTGATTACTGTCTGGCAGTAAGAACGTTGAGAACCCAGCACTAGTCGACATCAGCAAGATATTGTTTCCATCCTTGCACATTAAGCTGAGTCTCATGAAAAAATATGTCAACTCAATGAAGAAAATAGATGAGGCTTTCAAATACCTCATCAGAAAATTGTCAAGACTGAGCGAAGCTAAATTAAGAGAAGGAGTCTTTGTTGGCCGGCAAATTCGAAAACCTCTTCATGATGACAAGTTTCTTTGCGTGCTGCATGGGAAGTAAAAAGCACCATGGCTAGCATTTTAGTCAGTGGTGGACAATTTTCTTGGAAACAACAGATCTGATAATAACAATGAAATTGTAGAATATCTTCATCTGAAGTATAAGTCTTGGCTGCAACATGTCTTTGAAAATGCATTTTCTGGATTCTCATCTCGATTTATTTACGTCAAACTATGGAGCTGTCAGTGATGAGCAAGGTGAACTATTTCACCAGGACATTGTTGCTAAAGAGACAAGGTATCAAGGCAGTTGGAGCCTTTCAATGCTTGCTGATTACTGTTGGACTGTGATAGGAGACACCTCATCGATTGACTACAAGAAGCAAGCAAAGAGAGCTCGACTGAATAATGACGGAATGGGTTCAATATGCCTCGTGAAAACATTATATTTGGACTTTAAATAATGTTTTTATTTTTTAAACATTATTTTATGTCGAAATATCAATTAACTGAGAATGTAACCACAATCGAGACTAACATTTTACCCCAGAGAATTAAACAAGCATACATTATTTGTACTCCTGTAATGTAAATTCATCATTAAATAAAACCTGAATCAGTTGGTGAATTTCATAATGATATTTGAAATAATCATGTCACAATAAATAAGAAATTGTGTATTTCAATTCTGATACAAATAACTTTTCAAAATTGTTGACTAGTGTTATTCAAGCTATTGCCCATTTTTTACTCTCTAAAATACTTTATATATCGTTTCCTATAGTCAAAAGTTGAACAGCGCATAAATGCCTTTGGATATAAATGTCATAGACGGGTTCTAAGAATATCTTTGATAAAGAAAAGAACAAATGCATCCATACTTCAAGAGCTGAATATTGAAGAAGGTTTTCTATTAAAGACGATAAAACAAAGAAAATTGAAATATGTTGGTCGCTTGACACGTCATGAAAGTTTGGAGAGAACAATAATTGAGAGGTATGTGCCTGGGAAGAGAGGAAGAAGGAGGCAAAAGAGAAGATGGGCACAGGATGTGGCGGATGGGTATAGGACGCGGGACATCTTGCTTGTGATCGAGAAATTTTCCGGAAGGTTGTTATGGGAGCGAGGTTCTGCAAAGGACATGCTACTGAATGAATGAATAGTCCCTTCTGACTTTTTACTATAAAGACGGTGTCTTCAGTACGACGTTAAGTAATTTATATTGACTTGGGATATATAGTGTACATTGTTATTTTAAGAATAGTCATCATCATCATCATCATCATCATCATCATCATCATCATCATCATCATCATCATCACCATCATCATCGTAATCATCATCATCATTATCAACACCGGTTGTGAAGATCAGCATGGCCGTATGGACAGGAGCGCTAGTTCTTAAACTTCCAGTGTGCTGATGCCGAGGTAGCGTGTTCAACTCCTACACCGGTCAGTTGGGACTACCATTTTGACTTCTCGTCCTTGCCTTGGGACGTAACTTACAAGTACCTCAGAAGCCGGAGCGGTGGCGAGGACACAGGTATCAGGGAAAGCTAATCCACACGCAAAAATCAGACCAGGACACTAGAAGTAGTAGAAGGTGTGTGGAATACGCTTGAGGTCATAGCGAGCCAGCGAAAATAAACAAAAATCACCATCTGTAGCCGCGGTTGCGCACTGCTCAGTACGTGTGGTTCATCTTCGAATCTCCATCAAACGAGAATTAAAAACAATTGATTTAGAGTTCCAGGTGGATCCAGTCTGAAATGAGTACCAGAAAATGTTCTGGAAAGCAAAGGCAACCGGTTTGATATTGACCACCTCATCCATCAGTGTCAGATATTCCTCCACATCATCCATCAGTGTCAGATATTGACCACATCATCCATCAGTGTCAGATATTGACCACATCATCCATCAGTGTCAGATATTGACCACATCATCCATCAGTATCAGATATTGACCACATCATCCATCAGTGTCAGATATTGACCACATCATCCATCACTGTCAGATATGCAGCTAGACTCAGTACATCGGCCAGGAGTTTACAAGAGTCGTTTATTGTATTGTTTATTTACATCATATCATCATGTCGTGCCCTGCCGACTGGCATATACAAGTTAAATTTCTTCACATCTTGCGATCTCCAGCAGCATGTCTCAATTCGTGTGTTGACACATTCTGTGTCATATCACAAGTATGAGAAAAATGTTCTTTCCTTGTCTTCCTGTGTCTCTCTTTTCGTATGTCTTTTATTTTGTCACAGCATGTTCCAGTTGTCCTCATTTCACAATGTGGGCAAATAATGACTTCCTCATTCTGATGAATGACATAAGTTATCTTGTGTCTTAACCTCTTTCAAAACGGTCAGATTACTTATTATATCTGTTCAAGGAATTGTCAGCATCCTTATGTAAAAACACATCTCTGAGGTCCCAGTTGATTTTGATATTATTGATTACTAATTGACCATGAATCTCTCTCTCTCTCTCTCTCGGAAGAGAAAATAAGAGAGAATATTACTAAACACACTGTGAAATTGTTGCTGCCTACACGTGACTTCATCTAGCTTCACCGTATCCTGTAGTGAGAATCTTTACATCTGCCAGATAAACAAACACACCATTATTTTTTCCTGTATACCGTTTGTGTGTTCCCCACTCACAATATTACACATGGCGTATGTATATATATATAGGCTGGCAGGGAATTCACGTATTGGTAGTAGATTACATATAGACAAGGGAGAGGTCGAGTGCCTGTGGGGCCAGGTGGAGAAGGCGGGGTAACAGATTGAGAACCTGTATGTGGATAGAGTGATATTGAGGGGGATCGGCAGAGGTATAAAAGAATCTCGAAACTGAGAGGAAAGATCAGAACTTTCGATTACATAGTGGTGGTATTACATAATAAAACAATGTCGATTTGATCTGATTGAAACGTACATAATAACACAATGTCGATCTGATTAAATATGCAATTAAAGCAATGTCAGTGTGAGTGAAAAATACAGCACAATGTCGATCTAATCAGATTGAAACATACGAAATAACACAATGTTGATCTAATCAGATTGAAACATACGAAATAACACAATGTTGATCTAATCTGATTAAAACATGCATTATATTACAGTGTCGATCAGATAAATTGAGGCAATCAAGATAGCCACAGAGAAATTACAAAATACCAGCCATGGTACACAACCTGTGGTGATATTGACAGATGCAAAATCCGTAATAGAGGCGCTCCTGTCTGGGAAATTGCCAGTTCTGAGGACACTACTTTCTGAACTTAGCAGTCATCGTAAGATCACCATACAGTGGATACCATCCCACTGTGGAATCCCCGGAAACGACAGAGCTGATCGATTGGCTAAGGAAGGAGCACAAGAAGAACAACCAGATGTGCCTATTTCATACCACCAAAAGAAAAGAATGATCAAATCAGTCAGAAGGCCACCAAACCTTACTCAAGACGACTACCACGTTATGGACAGACCAGAACAGGTCATTCTTCTGCGCCTCAGAACAGGACACAATAGATTACGCAACCACATGTATACAAAATTCAAGATTGGTGACTCAGCCATGTGCACATGTGGTTTGGCGTCGCAGACAGCAGAGCACATACTCCAGGATTGCCCAAACTACAACATATCCAGGCGAACCTTCTGGCCTAGAGAGACAACAGTGGAAGATAAACTCTATGGACCGCTGAATGATCTAAAAAAGACTGTTAGATTCATACAAGAGACAACATTGCAGTTATAAACATAATTTAGGCGAACGAAAGAAGAAGAATAACACAATGTCGTTCTGGTTAAAACATGCATAACAACACAACGTCAGCGCGATCGAAACACGCATACATATACAACAAATAAACAACGCTAAATAAAGAAAATACACTCCAATTCACGCAGGCCCAACTGAAACTCAACAGGAAATACATTACGCCACACGGGAGCATCTGATGTAAATAAATTACGCTTGGTAAGAACAAACAGAAAGATAACTGACAAAGTAATCATTCGCGCAAAAGGAATATTTTCTCTATCGAATGTGTAGAAAATAAGTGAACCACAGATATTTCCTATCCGCGTATGCTTGAGAGGCAAAACTGAAATGTAATATTTGAAGGAGTTATTCACGTTATGCAAGGTTGTATCTTTTGTCTGCATAGAAAATAACTCATTTATATTCATTTATTTCATGTATGCCAGTTCATATTTCCGGCCCGTATTTATTTTTACTTTGTATTATTTGTGGACGTCGGCTGTAATCATTGCCTTTTGTAAACATGTCTTTTGTTTTAAAATTTTTAATTAGAGATTCGTTGGAGCGCTTGACAGGTTGTTAATTTGAAATGGGACGGCTGTAGTAATCCATTTCAGCTGGCGTTCGTTCATGCACGTGCTTAGCTTTTGTGCCGAAGTTAACTACGTTGAGAATTTGATAACCACATGACATCACTAGGTTTATCTGGCCATCGGTGGTTATGTATAGGGTGTATTACAGGTTAAGAAAAAGAGTCTGGGAGAACAGGAAGCTTACTGCCAAAACAAAAGTCCTTGTCTATCAAGCCTGTGTCCTTAGTAATCTTCTTTATGGCAGTGAAACCTGGACAACTTACTCACTCCAAGAGACACGTTTAAACAGCTTTCATATGCGGTGTCTGCGAAGAATTCTTGGTATTAAGTGGCAAGACAAAATCACAAATACTGAAGTATTGGAAAGATCAGGTTGTGTGCCGGTTTATTCCATGCTCAGTCTTCGTAGACTTAGATGGATAGGACATCTTACGAGGATGGATGATGGTAGAATACCAAAGGACATCTTTTTTTGGTGAATTACAGATGGGTAAGAGATCTCAGGGTCGGCCTCTACTACGATACAAATATGTGTGTAAGCGGGACATGATTGATACAGTCATTGATAATGCACATTGGGAGCAAGTCGCCACTGAACGTGTTGCATGGAGGGCAAAGATCAGAAATGGAGTAAAGACAAAGGATAAAATTATTGCAGATAAGTCACACACAGAGCGTGTGAGACGTAAGATGGTGCGTGATGGTGGAAATGACCACATGTTCACATGCACCCACTGTGAACGGGCATTTACAGTGCGAATTGGCCTTATCAGTCACATTCGCTACCGCCATAGGTAAAAGTTATTATGCCTTTTTAAAGCACAAACTATCGTCTGTCAAGACGGCAAGGTGCCAATGAAAATGAAATTTTTAGTAACTGTGAGGTTTTTGAAATATTGCCGTTCCAAGTTTTGTATTCGCCCCTGTGG